>JACEEZ010001257.1:19610-40395 GCA_016584305.1 Chionoecetes opilio | reverse complement strand
GGTTTTGAAAAAAGCCCCATGTTTTTTCCCGCTTTTTAAAATCCCCTTTTTTTAAAAAAAAAAAAAAAATTTTTTTTTTTTTTTGTTTTTTTTTTTGTTTTTTTTTTTTTGTACAAAAAAACCCGGGTTTCCCCCCAATTAAAGGGCCCAACTCTCCCCCCCCCGGGGGGGTTTTGGTTTTTTTAGAAAAAAACCCCCCTTTGTTCCCCTTTCCCAGGGGTTTTTTTTTCCCCCGAAACCCATTTTTAAATTTTGGGGGGAAAGGACAAGAGAGGGGGGCTGATCTCCGATAATTTTGAGAGTTTGGTTGGTCTTCATTAAGGGAAATGGACCTGCTCAATGTGGAACTTATAACCCGAGGACCCTGAATGAGGAGTCGAGGTTTGGGGTCTGATATCATACAATGAAATATTTTTGGAGTTGTGTACTTTAAGAAATTATTCCGCTTAGGGTGCATTTAATTATATTGAGTGAGGGGGCAAAATGGGGGGAAAGGGTAAAATGGAGTTTAAAACATCTGTGGGGCGCTAGGGTTTAAAGTATTAAAAAAAATACTAATATATAATATATTATATATATAAAATATAATTATATAATATATATTAAAATATATAAAAAAAAAAAATTGTATTTTTTTATATTTTAAAATTTATATATAAAAAATTATATTAATATAATATATATATAATTAATAATACATATATATTTATATATAAAATTATATATATATTATATTATAATATTATATAATTTCAGATATATATTTATATAGACAATATATATTATATAAAATATATATTATATTTAATATATTAATTTAAAATTTTTTTTTATTTTATGTGTGTGTTACTATATATCCTTTTATTGTTATATAAATAAATATTTTTGTGAAAATAATTTTTTAAAAATATATAAATTTACTACCACAAAGGCTTTTACCTCATTTTGCAATATATGCAAAAAATTTAAATCCCCTAATTTGGTTGCGGACTTTCGGTTTTCGGAACTAAGGATTGGGGGGTTTTCGGATTTGCGTCGCGTAAGTGGGTTTTTGTTCGCGGGGCCCCACCTCTGACACACCCAAAAACACCAAAAAACACACACGCACACACACACACACACAACACACACAAAACCCCACACAACAACCAACCCACACAACACACACACACACACACACACACAACACAAAACCACAGATACAGTCACCACACATAAAAAGACCCACATTACCACCAGCACTAACACCTACAAGCTTCAATCCTCACCCACGAATCTTCATAAAACACATTGAGAAATTAGAACATGCAATCCAGGCTTAGATAAATGACGCATATAAATTACATAATAAATCTTGAAGTCATTACCTGGCGTCACGAATTGCCACGCTGTATACGACTTTGTATATCCACACAAACTAAGTGAGCATCATACGTTGTAATATTAAAACACAACGTCAAAGGATATGCTTCGTACTTTACTGTCATATGTTTAAAAAGTCGACCGCCATGCACATTGCCCACTAAGCAACAAGAAGACCAAATAAAAAGGGATACTATTCGTATTAATCAATATATAATTACCAGGTACTACTTCCACGAATAATGAAACCTTTGTATCTGCGTAAAACTAATAAGAAGATAGAATACCCTTTCCCTAAATCGTAGTCCTTCCTTGAGCACAAAAAC
The DNA here is from genome assembly GCA_016584305.1 of Chionoecetes opilio. Lineage (NCBI taxonomy): Eukaryota > Metazoa > Arthropoda > Malacostraca > Decapoda > Majidae > Chionoecetes > Chionoecetes opilio. The sequence continues at coordinate 38,707 of JACEEZ010001257.1, read as the reverse complement.
CTGGATGAGGAAAGCAAGCAGAAGGATCGTTTGGGCAGCCGCATTTTCCCCCATCGCGAGCACGCAACCAAAAACCTGCAACACACACGACCCAGGCACGAAAGACAAGGAAAGGAGCAGAGAAAGACAGGAAAGGAAGAGGGAAGATAAGGAGAGGGATCTAAATACAGGAGGAGGAGGAGGAGGGGGGGAGGAGGAGGAGGAGGAGGGGGAGGAGGAGGAGGAGGAAGAGGAGGGGAGGAGGAGGAGGAGGGGGAGGAGGAGGAGGAAAGGAGGAGGAGGAGGAGGAGGAGGAGGAGGAGGGAGGAAGGAGGAAGTAAATGGAGGTGAAACGATTTTTGAGGCAGACGCGTATCGTCACTGGGAAACAGAAATGTGTGCATTGAGGCAGTTGTGTTCGAACAGGTGCATGAGAGGAAACTGCAACTGTAGTAATAAGTTGTAGTAGTAGTAGTAGAGTAGTATAGTAGTAGTAGTAGTAGTAGTAGTATTATATATTTATTTAGTAGTAGTAGTAGTAGTAGTAGTAGTAGTAGTAGTAGTAGTAGAAGCAGCAGTAGTATTAGTAGTAGAAGTAGTAGTAGTAGTAGTAGTATTGGTAGCAGTGTATAGTAGTAGTACTGTTAAAATGCAATTCAAAGTTCTTTAAAACTATTCATGAAAGCTAACTTAATAGTATAGGACTATGACAAGTTTGAGCGCCATCTCTCTCTCTCCTCCTTCTCTCTCCCCTCTCTCTCTCTCTCTCTCTCTCTCTCTCTCTCTCTTTTTCTCTCTCTCTCTCTCTCCTCTCTCTCTCTCTTTTTCTCTCTCTCTCTCTCCTCTCTCTCTCTCTCTCTCTTCTCTCTCTCTCCTCTCTCCTCTCTCTCTCCTCTCCCCTCTCCTCTCTCTCTCTTCTCTCTCTCTCTCTCTCTCCTCTCTTCTCCTCTCTCTCTTTTACACACCCAAACACACACACAGTTTTTGAGCCGACCGAACGAAACCTTACTAACAAGACCTGTACTCTATATATGGTTAATCCGTTTTGGGCTTTATACCCTTGACCAACGAGTGTGTGTGTGTGTGTGTGTGTGTGTGTGTGTGTGTGTTGTGTGCGCGTGTGTGTGTGTGTGTGGGGTGTGTGTGTGTGTGTGTGTGTGTGTGTGTTTTGTGTGTGTGGGGTGTGTGGGTGTGTGGGGTGGTGTGTGTGGGGGTGTGTGTGGGGTGTGTGTGTGTGTGTGTGTGTGTGTGGTGTGTGTGTGTGTGTGTGTGTGTGTGTGGTGTGTTGGGGGTGTGTGTGTGTGGTGGGGTTTTGTGTGTGTGTGTGTGCGTGTGTGTGTGTTTGTGTGTGTGTGTGTGAAATAACCCTTTCCCTTTGGGAAATATAGGGCAATGGGAACTCATTTCATCAGGCAAGAGTAGGCTATTGGAGGTGTTTACACGGGGAAGGGTGTGTGTGTGTGTGTGTGTGTGTGGGGGTGTTGTGTGTGTTGTTGTGTGTGTGGGGGTGTGTGTGTGTGTTGTGTGTGGTGTGTGTGTGTGTGTGTGGGTGTGTGTGTGTGTGTGGGGGTGGTGTGTGTGTGTGTGTGTGTGTGTGTGTGTGTGTGTGTGTGTGTTATGTATGTGTGTGTGTGTGTGCGTGTGTGTGTGTGTGTGTGTGTTGTGTGTGTGTGTGTGGTGTGTGTGGGGGTTGTGTGTGTGTGTGTGGTGTATGTGTGTGTGTGTGTCCCCCCTGTGCTCATGCCCCCACTCTTCGTAATTTATGTAAATGAAAATGCTGTGGGAAATGTCCGCGATCCCAGGGGGGTGTGTTGCATGAAAGTGTGTGTATTGCGCTGGGGATGAATGCCGCGAGGGCTGTCCGGATCCACGGAGGAGTTTTGGTGCGCCTGATACTTTTTGGGTGAAATATATACACGGCCCGTAAACGTTGTCTTTTTTGGGTGAAGAGAGAGGAGAGAGAGAGAGAGAATGAGAGGGTGAGAGAGAGAGAAAGTGTGTGTGCGGGGTGTGTGTACGTGTGCGTGTGCGTGTGTAATAATTGTTTGTGTGTGTAGAATGGCTTATCAACTACACGAAAATTATGCCATTGGATCTCCATTATCAATTCGACTAAACCCTCTTTCCCATATAAATAAATGAATAATAACAAATGGAAGTGAAATTTATCAACACGTATAGCAGGATATTTTTACATGACACAGTACAGACGAGATGTAATGAAAACTGCGGAATTTGGCAATATGCATGAAATTCGTACAGTCTCTCTCCTCTCTCTTCTCCCCTCTCTCTCTTCTCTCTCTCTCTCTCTCATTGCAGTTGCCCACTACGCCTGGCCTGCAAAATTCTACCTCTGAAAAAAGCTGACATCTTCCCCGTTTATTTGCAACCCCCCAGAGCGATTGCCTCGACTATTTAGGGACAATTATGAAACTTTTCTTCGTAATCGCAGGTGAGGAGAAAAGCAAAGTGATTAAATGCAATTGACTGCGATTACCCAGCCGTGCGTGTGTCAGATGTACGACAATGGCCTATTAAGTACCCTAAGTGTGCCCTGAGCTGTGTGAGGGACGCTACGGGAGGCACAACGGGGCCTGATAATGCCTTAATGTCTGTTTACTCTGTGTGTTGTGCATGCGTAAGAAAGGCAAACCCAATGCTGCGGAAGGAAGCTATGCGTATCGTGTTGTTCAGTAACTTGCATTGATCTGAAGGCAATGTACTTCACCTTTTAGTATTTCTGATTTTACAGCATCTTGATTTGGTTTTTTATGTAATTTGAATGTAATTATTGTAGTGTAACAGCTTAGATAAATGATGAAGTTGAATTGAATTTGTATCACGTCTAGGGTCACATAATATATATGGTGCAAAATCCTCCCATCTCTTCAATATTTCATGTTAAAGTGAATATGCATAGTAAAATTAATAAGACAACGGCTTGAATGTCACACTCGGCTGCGTATTGGAGGGTGAGAGGTGCTTACCTGTCAAGTTAAAGGTCAGGGGGACGGAATAATGCCGCTTAGCATATGCCTCATGGCCTTACAGGATTTAGATAACTCATGTAGAATGAGGGCCGTAAAACCAAGTAGGGTGCTTCTTGTCGGTGTGCTTGTGTGTGTGTGTTGTGTTGGTGTGTGTGTGTGTGTTGTGTGTGTGGGTGTGGGGTGTGTGTGGTGTGTGTGTGTGTGGTGTGTGTGTGGGGTGTGTGTGTGTGGTGTGTGTGTGTGTGTGTGTGTGGTGTGTGGTTGTGTGTGTGTGGGTGTTGTGTGTGTGTGTGTGTGGGGGTGGGTGTTTGTGTGTGTGCCCCTAATCTCCCGGATTATAAAAGCATATCTTCCTGAGAAAGTGTACGTGCGCCGGTAGCAACCGTGTACTGTACGACCAACGGCACCCCCCCCGCCTATTACCCTCCAGCCAACCTGCTCTGTGGCCGCCGAGGGACGCTCAAGTTAACCAGCTCCTACCAACTTTGTCTAGTTAAAAATAATCTACAATAATTTTAGTTTTGAGGTATTCATTTACATTTATGGGTAATATTATTGTATGAGGCGACTGTATTTTTTTATTTAATGGCGTACTCCATTTTTAGATAGTTTATATGCAAGATTTGTTTTGTGTTTACATTTGTGTGTGTGTGTGTGTGTGTGTGTGTGTGGTGTGTGTGTGGTGTGTGTGTGTGTGTGTTTTGTGTGTGGTGTGTGTTTTGTGTGTGTGTGTGTGTGTGTGTGTTGTGTGTGTGGGTGTGTGTGTGTGTGTGTGTGTGTGTGTGTGTGTGGTGTGTGTGTGTGTGTGTGTGTGTGTGTGTGTGTGTGTGTGTGGTGTGGTGTACCAAAATCCCTGTTTCATATGCCAAGCAACAATGTTCGGATACCACGGAAACTTACTTTAGAACAACATAATATTTTCTTTTTCCTCGTCATTTTTTTCTTTTTTTTAGTTCAGTTTTAGAGGCCCAGGGATTCCCCAGGTGAAGGTAATGCTGCATCGAAAACCAGAAATTGCGTACTTGTGTTTTGCTGGCTGCCTCGGAATCATTTAGCGTGTAACTTTTTGTGCAAGTATACAATGCCGGACCGTGTTGACCTCGCTGAGCAGTTTATATCTGGAATGAATATCGACACCTCAAAACATGTTACCGACCACACACTTCGTGAGTCCACAGGTGGTCCACCATGATGAGTGTGTTACTTAATATTAGCCTTGAGCAGGTTCATTGTAATACAGAGTGCTAGTATATGAATTATGACTCCTAACTTAAATATGAATTGAAAATAGTTGAATTATGCATTGAGTGATCAGACTGGCCTTAGAGTACAAGTGACGTACCGACATGCAGAGGTAAGGCAACGCCCTCACGCACACAAAGAACAGTACATCGACCACAATGGGGGGAAGGGGAAAGCGTCTAACGTTATCGCAATTGACACGCAGCCATGCTTTCTAAATGCAAAAGCGTCTGAACTTAATGCGAGGAAAGGTGAAGGCGGCGGCACACAATCCACAGCCTCAGTGCCTCCTCCCGTGCTTCTTGCTTTGGCTGTGGTATCCATCTAATATACTATAGGAGCCCCTCAGGGTGGCAAGGGGTTGGTAGAGACGTGAGTTCCCAATGTGCAGCCCTCCCTGTGCATTCGGTCAGCGGTTCGAGTCCGCCTAGTTCATGCTGACGTGGCGGCGCTTTGTTAGTCAATAACCTTGTAGTTGGTACTTGCAAAGGGTTTTAGATAGGATGAAAATCTTATCTTATACTATAGGAGTAGCCGTGTGTCTGTCTGTCTGTCTGTGTGTCTGTCTGTTTTGGGTAGCCGAAACTGTAAATTCATTTTGATGAGAGTAGGCTCATAATATCGCAAATAAATCGTAGGTGGTAAGCGGCTGGACCCCTGTCGATTGAATAATTTGAAGGGAGGTTCTTGGCTAAAAACACTTTTTGGAGTATTATATTAAAGACTCTGCGGTAACGTCTTGCCCCATTCCACCAACTCAGTAGAAATCATGGACTTAACGTTTGTGTGTGTCTATGTGTGTGTGTGTGTGTTTGTGTGTGTGTGTGTGTGTGTGTGTGTGTGTGTGTGTGTGTGTGTGTGTGTGTGCGTGTGTGTGTATGTGTGGGGCGGGGTGTGTGTGTGCGGCGCGCGCGCGTGTGTGTGTGTGTGTTGTGTGTTTGTGTTGTTGGGGGCGATTTTCTAATATACATCACGCAGTGCACGCACGGCCAACTTCTACGTCAGCCTGTCCCCAAAGGGGTTTGGGAAACACACGGAAACGTGGTCAAACCCCAGGCACATGACCAGTGACCAACGACAGCAACTACACGATTGGAGTTTGCACCCCCATTATTGTCTAATATATTATACTAACAAACATCAATACATGGGTCCGAAGGGCCCACAAAACACTTGTCTTACTACTAAATATTCAGAGCTAAGGCAGCATCCAATCACCGTCAATGATCCCGTGTGAATCATCCTGAATACTGACGTACATTATAACTATCCCAGGAGGTTCTGTATGAATATAAAAAATTATCACAGCAATTACATTTACAAACATTTCATATTGGTGGCCATTACTGATTCTTCTTTCAAATAGTGTCAAAACGTTTGTGTAGTTGTAGTAACAAATATATGGATGGCCGTAAGCCTATATTCCCTTCTCAAAGGGGTTTTTTTCTTGCAGGAGCAGCACTTACAAATACAAGTTGACAGAAGGTAATTACTCGTAACCGCCCCTGAAACCACTGGAATTACATCACCGAGCGCGGCAGATGGGGTAGGCAGCGAGGCAAAGGGGCCGCGGGCAGGGGAGAGTGGGCCAGCCACAGGAGCATCCCCCCCTCCTCGCTGTTTCCCGGAATAATGGTACTGTCTTTTTCTAACAGAAACGGATTTCAAAGTGAGGGATAAAACCCAAAGCACAAGTTTTTTTTCTACATCAAAACCGAATTTATAGATATGAATATCGCCCCTAAATTTTTCAGCAATATTTTTGTAGGTTGTGGGTCGAGGTTTTTAAAGGGAAAGCCTATGGTCTTTATAATTTTAGGAAGGACTTTGGGAAACCCTTTAGTTTTTTTTTTATTTTAGGATTTAAGTCAGATGAACAAAATGAAAGGAGGGTTTGTGATAAAAAAAAATAATATAAATTTGAAATGACAGTGGGAAAAATTGATAAGAAGACCAAAAAGGGGGATGAAACAGGGCATGAAGTCCAGAAAAAATCAATATGCTCTGCCACATTGGGGGGTGTGATGTCTAGGATAAAATTTAAACTGTTTTATCGGGGAACCTGACACCTAGACTATAATTAGGTGATTATTATTTTGAACCCCTGCATGGGACGGTTAAAGGGGAGGTTATGAAGAGTCTTGGCGTAAAGAAAAAAAAAGTGGGGTGGGGGAGGGGGTTTTATGGTGTGTGTGTGTGTGTGTGTGTGTGTGGTGGTTGTGTGTGGTGTGTGGGTGTGTGTGTTTTGTGGTGGGTGTGTGTTGTGTGGTGTGTGTAGTGGTTGGTGTATGGTGTTGTGTTTGTGTGTGGTGGTGGGGGTTTTGGTTGTGGTGTGTGTGTGGTGTGTGTGTGTGTGTGTGTGTGTGTGTGTGGTGTGGTGTGGTGTGTGTGTGTGTGTGTATGTGGGGTGTGAGGGGGGGGGTAACACCTTTCTAAATTAAAACCGTCAACCGTGCAATACAAAATGATATACACTTTTATCAGATTAGTTTCTATTCTTTTTACCTTTTTATTAAATTGGTCATGTCCGTTCTTTATCATATGCGTTGGATGTGTAGAAAAAAAAAATTTAATGTGAAAAACATTGAAATAACACAACACAACACACAAAACAAACACACACACACACAACACCCCACACACAAAAAACACACGCCGGGAACGCTCGGTTTGCTTAGGGCGTCCGGCACCTTTCTGTGGTTTCCGGGGGGTTCGATCAAACGGGCAAGTATTTTCCAAAGGAAAATTTTCCAAAACTGAGCATTTTGGGCCGGTTTGTCTCCCTTTGAAACAAGGGAATAGGGAATGTGGGAGGTGGCCAAGCAAAATAAACCTAAAAATAAATGGAAAATAAGAGCCCAACCCTTCAGAGGGTTAAAAGGCAGAGGAGAGTCCTGACTCGGTGGACAAGCCCCATGGGTGAGGAGCTTGCACCCCCCCCCACCACAACCTTTTGTGTGTGAAAACAAATCGGACCGCATGTAAACAAAATTGTAAACGTCCCGAGATTAGGAACCCCGCCGTGTGGGCCGCGGGCCCTTGAGCTTTTCTAGTCTTAAAAAGGAACACCAATCACTCCGGACAGACAAAAACGACAGGAAAATTATATCAAAATGATTTTTGGGAAGAAAATAGGGAAGAATGAGAGAGAGGAGAGAGAGACGAGAGAGGAGAGAGGAGGAGAGAGGGGAGAAAAGGAGGGGGAAAGAGAGAGGGAAGAGAGAGAGAGAGAGAGAGAGAGAGGAGAGAGAGAGAGAGGAGAGAGAGAGAAGAGAGAGAGAGGAGAGAGAAGAGAGAGAGAGAGAGAGGAGAGAGAGAAGAGAGAGGAGAAGAGAGAGAGAGAGAGAGAGAGAGAGAGAAGAGGAGAGAGAGAAAACAGAAGGAAAACACAAGCAGACAAAAAAAACAGAAAGAACGAAGAATCTAAAAGTTTTCACGGGCATACAACGAAGAATAGAAAAATTTCACGTGTGCACGTCCTTTCCTGTCTGGAGCAAGGCCGAGACACGATTTTCCACCGGTCTGATGCAACTTTGCAGAAGCAGGAAGCAGACCAAATGAATAAGGGAAAAACCCTTTTTCGCAGTTTATGCCTTATCCAGCCGGAGGAGCGAGAGCAGAGAGAAGGAAACAGGGTGGAAGGAACGACGGGTTTCGAGTGGGAAGGTTATTCCCCTCTCTCTCTCTTTCTCTCTCTATTTTTTTTTTCTCTCTCTCTCTCTTCCCCTCTCTCTTTTCTGTCTGTCTGTTTTTCTCTCTCTCTCTCCACCCCCCATTTGCGACGTCTTAAACTAAATACTTCTCTCTCTCTCTCTCTTCTCTCTTACTCTCTCTCTCTCTCTCTCTCTCTCTCTCATCTCTCTCTCTCTCCCCTCTCTCTCTCTCTCTTCTCTCTCTCTCTCTCTCTTTCTCCATTTCTCCTTATCGTTTTTCTATCAATCTATACAAGTTCATCTATCTCTCTATCTATCTACGGTTCTCTCTCGCTCTTCGTTAAATTATGAAAAAGAGGTATAAGAAAACCAGTATAGGTTATAATTAGCTTTTTAAGTATCTTGTTGACCCCAAATGACAACATGTAAATATTTATAATAGGCAACTTGTGTGATCAGGTCGTGGATGAATTACACCACACACCACAACACACACACACACACACACACAACACACACCACACCACACACACACACAACACACACACACGCACCACAACACACAATACACAACACACACCACACACCACACACACACACAGAAACACGGAGGCGGTGTATCAAACACGGGTGATGAGGCACTGCAGGACCGACGGAGGACTGGGCGAGCCACTACGTAAATCAGGGGCGACATCCTTCTGACGCAGGCTGGAATGGGAACGTCCTGCAAGAGACTTATCATGCAGAAACCATTCCCGGCCTCGCCTCGCCGTCTACTGCCCCCCGCCATGCCGCCCCTCCGTCCAACTCGATATTCCCGACATAACGGCACCAACGCCTTCATATCACTTACTTATGATGCGATCCTTAATCTGTCCCAAGGGCGTGGATGGAGGAGAGCGAATGACTATATACCGAAGATTATTTTCCTATCTCTCTGGCTCCTCTTTTCCACTTTCTCATTTACCTTCTCCTCAAATTACGACTATTTTCCTACCTCTCTGGTTCTCCTTTTCCACTTTCTCCTTTACCTCCTCCTCCATACTAAAGATTATTTTCCTATCTCTCTAGTTCTCCTTTTCCACTTTCTCAATTATTTCCTTCTCTATACTGAAGATTATTTTCCTATCTCTCCGGTTTCCCTTTATCAATTTCTCTTTTACCTCCTCCTACATACCAAAGATTATTTTATTATCTCCCTGATTCTCCTTTTCCACTTTTTCCTTTACCTCCTCCTCTATACCGAAGATTATTTGTTTATCTCCCTGGTTCTCCTTTTCCACTTCTCTCTCTTTCACCTCCTCCTCCTCCTCTTGCAACTCTTTCCCACCACCGTCATAACGACCATCACACTTTATGTTATACCTTCTTCTATTAAACATTTCCTCATCCATTACTATCAATAATAACACAAAGCTTCGACTTATTCAATGCATACATATCACTCAAACATTGGAGCATATGGAAGGTCTCACTTCTATTCATCAGTTCAATCTTCACCACCAGCTTCACGCTTCTGACAAAACCTTCACCTTCATGTGTCCCCTCAGTAAGTATGGTGTCCCCGACACCACTGTATTTAAACCTAAGGGAGAAAGATAATAGCCTACAGACGCAACAGGTTCCAACGTAAACAAAATTATAAATATAAATATAAATAAAAAGCACTATCCTCCACCACTGCAATGATCCCCGCCACTCAACTCATTAACACCAATACCCTCCCCACCACCATTACAGCACATACATTACACTGGTCGACACTAAAAATGGTTCTGAGTTCATTGTGTGTGGGTTGGAAAGCATTTTCGCTGCTGATTTAAAAAATGGCATTGCTTTTTCTCTAGCACGTATAGTTTTTGAAATATCGGCATTTTATATTTTAATAGCTATTATAATTATATACGTATATATAATTATATAATTAATCGAAACAACCCCCCTACGTTAATATATATTACTCGTAATTAAATTCTGGTGGTGCCTGCGGCTTTATTAGGACCTAATGTACATATCTGGCAAATAATATATACTTAAATTATGTTCCAAATATATCCGAAAATGTGCCACCATCTTGGAAATATCCGAAAATATGCCAAATCACAGTAAAATTTTGACTTTATATATATATATATATATATTTAATATATATATATCATATATATATATAATTATATAATATAATTTTTCGATATTTAAAACATTTAAAAATTCGAGTTTTTTTTTGAGAGAAAGATGCGCTAGTTCGAAGAACAGTCAGATCTAGACTGTTTCTTCGGGAAGAACAGTCAAGATCTCAAATTGGTATTAAATAATACATATGATCAAAACTATACCTAACACAAAAAGTACTCACCTGCTCCATAGTACATCAGAAGTGTTTCTGTAGTTTGCTCTTTCGTTTGTGGGAGCAGCTACTTTCACGTTGTAGCGTCCAGCAATAGTCCCCTATCATGTTGGGAGTGAATCGTCCTTGGTTTTGGGTTTCCAGGTGGCAATGTCCTGGTGGAAAACGTTCCCCCTGCCATCACTGACCGCCCCAAGATTCGTGGGAAGAAATCAAGATGTGATGGAAAAAGTGGATTTGAGTGACATCCGAGCCCCAAGCCCCATGGTAACTCTTTAACATGTCATTTACAAGTTCCTCATAATTCGATGCTCGAACATTACCTAGGTAGTTCTTTAACAGCCAAAAAGCTCTTCCAAGCAGCTTTTTCCAGGGCAGTTAGGCTCTTTACAAAGTCCATCATCATTGAGTAGTTGACGAATTTGAGGGTCATTGAAAACACCTGCCTTTACTTTGGCTTCAGATACAGCGCGTTCAAACTTGCTAACAAATACTGAAAGCCAGCACCATTTTGATCCATGGCCTTCACAAAATTTTTTATTAACCCAAGTTTCAGATGCAAAAGGAGGTAAGTACACCTTTTCACTGTCAACAAGAGGTTTGTACATACAGTTGAACCTGCCAGGTGAGTCTTTCGGTCGTGCTGGCCATTTCCTTTTTTTTGTAATGTTTGCTGTCCGCTCTAGAGTTCCCACAAACAAAGAAAAACACATGTGCTTAGTGTAACCTAAACTTTGGGGTCTAGAAGCAAGGAGATTACCTTCAGGTCCCCACACAGATTTCACTGATGTTCTTCATATTTAACAGCAGAAAACAAAGTCTATAGTTTCATAAGTTACCCCCTCAATTTCATGGCCATGCGCAATTTGGAACACTCGGAAGCTTATTTCCTTTATGCAGAAGAACGGCCCTTTAGCGGTTTTTTCCTGAATCTGAACAGCCGCCACTCACTCTTATCATAAGTGTGAGACTCACAAAGTTGTTCCATGAGGTGTCAACATCAAAGCAGTAACAGACTTGTGTTCCATCTTGAAGAAGCTTGAAAGTTCTTTATGTCTACGACGAAACGTGGTGATGAGAACCTTTCCTTTGTAGCAAATTCCATTCCTTGAGACGAGATCCAAGGACTTCACTTTTCTCCTTGGGTAGATCTAGGTCCCTAGCAAGGTCATGTAGCATTTCCTGACTGATGAATTTGGGCTCTCTGTTGTCTGCCATTCTTGAAAGTCTGTATCCATGGGATTATCCTCCTCGTTTGAATCTGATTCATTATAGCACTTGCAATTGGAACATTTGGAACTGGGAGATCAGGATCATGTGGCACGGCCTGATGGCGAAGGTTACGTCAGGATACTGATTTTAGCTCGCGTTTTTACCGAATATCCCTTGATGTTTTGTGAGGCAGAAGTAGCAGTCAGTACTGTGATCCTTTTGTTCACGCCAAACCATTGGATGCCGAATGCCATGCCTGATGGCCGTTTGCCACGCACCATTCATTCAAGTGGTTCACACAGGGGTTGCATGCTACGTGAGGGGCCCACTTCTTATCTTGATCACCTATACGGCACTTGAAGTAATGCAGATAAGCTGCTTTAACATTCTTTGTAAGAGGTTTCTTCAGACTGTCAGGGGTAAAAATTCCACATATGTAACAAAAACTGTCCGATGCATTCACACAGTTACGGCGCTCCATCACAGCCCGGTACAAGGTACTATATACAGTAAACCAACTAAAATTAGGACTCCACTAAATCAAACACATCATATCTGCAAAGAAAAAGAAAATGTTTAAACATATGTCAATAGCTGTACGATCAGTAGGTAAAAATGTACTACACAGCCTGCTAACCCCTCGCCAATATGCAGCGCGCACACCCTCCCCTGCTCACTGCACAAACCACACTGACTCAAAAACACTGCACTGCCCTAAATAGGCTTGAGACTTAAATAGGCTTGAGAAAAGAAAAAATTAAGAGTTTAAAATGAAAACATTGGTGAAACCTATTTCTGCTGATTTTACCCATATTTTTTCATGAATTGCGTCTGGTTCTCAAAAACTGGACGTGATAGAGTTAATTGAACATCAGATTCGAGTTCAGCAGGGTCGATTTACCTATAATCAGCTTCATTTAGTCCAGAACCATATCTTCGATTTTTTTTTTGTCGACCAGTGTTATCATTAACATTAGGCCTACCATCACAACTAAATCAAATAAAGAATACCATGAACGCTACGAGAGATCCCCCAAATATAAGCTCACCATCGGACACAATTAGCTCACACTCCCCATTACACACTAGTCCTTCCTATACCCCCCTCCTACACAGTTCTTTGCTGGATCAGTTGAGAACAAGTAAGCAATTACTGTCCCCCTTGAGTGAGGAGATGAAGTATGTGAGGTCACAGCTTTACTCATAGATCGGTCTCTAAGAGCTCTAAGGTCTTTCTGGGAGGGTAACAACTAATGATCGGGAGTTCAGTACATATGATCAAGACCAAGGGTAAATCAACAACCACACAACACACACCACACCAAACAACCACACACCACACACACACAACACCACACACACACCACACCACCCACCACAACCCCACAACACACACACCCCACACACACACACACCACACACCACACACCCACACCCCACACCACACCACACAACACAACACTACACAACACACACACACACCAACACAAACACACAGACACACACACACAACCACGACATAAAACACCAACCATCGACCCATCAGCTCGACGACATAACATAGTTAAGAGTCTCCATTCTCCTCTATAACCTCGATTTCTGTGTCTCTCATTTGGTTANTTTAAAAACTTTTTTCAAAACCCTTTTAGGGCCCCTAAAAAATTCCAAAATTTTAAAAGGGGGGGGGAAAAGTTTTTTTTCAAAAAAATTTACTTTTGACTCTTTTCCTGAAATTCTGCATTTCTATGCAAAAGAGACACACTGATTTGCTTGTCTTAAAACGGAAAGTGAACAAAATCAAAACACTCCTAAGCACATCAGGGAGTCTGTATGGAAAATTTGCTCCCAGTTTCTGATTTTTCGTAAAATCCGTTTTTCTTCTGAGGTCCGTTTTTCTTAAAAACCCCAAAATCCATTGTAGCTGTAAATTCCAAGTAGTGAAAAAAGAAGCTTTGAGCTTCACTTTTTCTCTAAGTACTGCAGTTTACTAAAAAAGCCTTTATAGAAGACTGGGATCAAAAACCCATTTCTTCAAAAACCCTTGCTTAAACCTTGCGACCCCATCGCCCCTCATGAGCTCCCTAAGCCCTTGTGATTTTGTTTAGACCCCTTTTGGGGTCCGACCCGGGGGTTTGGAACCACGGTTACTCTTGTTTTATTTTATTTTATTTTTATTTTTATTATTAGTAGAGTGTAGTTAGTATATAGTATGAGTAGTAGGAGAGTATTGTTTTGTATTAGTATAAATTTTTTTTTTGCTGTGGTTGATTAATTCTATTGCTACAAAAATAAGATGAAAAAAATGGTAATAAAATAAGTGATAATAAAATAAAATATTAATAATATAAAAAATGAAAATGAAAAAAAAAGATATAATGTAAAAATAAAAAAAAAACGGTGATGAAGAGACCGGGGCGGGGTAGTGAGTACTTTATTCCTGACTATTAGTCCTCAACTAGCTAAATATGGCCGAACCTAAAACAAATTGCTTAGAAGGTTTTTTTGTTTTAAATATTCCCTAGGTCCCCCTACATCATATCAAAAGTTATCTAAAAGTTACGCCCCCAAGGGCCCTAATTTGCATAATTAAAGATGGCCCCCATGTCAGAATTCAATGACCAAAACTTTTTTCTGGGGGGTTTTTGGGCCCCCTAAATGATTGCCAACAGATGGGAAGTGAATCATCTATCAAAAAAGGTAATTCCTTGCAGATCCATCTTCAGGTATGGGGAAATTGAAAAAAAACAACCCGATGTTACAACAAATTTCAGTTCGGGTCTTTTGTCATCCGGCGCATGACCGCTTCTGGGCTGGGTTCCCTGTGACCTAGCACGAACGGGCTCTTTGGGGACATAAAAACCACGGGGGTTTTGAAAAGGGGCCGGGGAAAGAAAGCAGGGGGAAACCCGGGGCTTTTTGCAATGCCCGCCTGTGCGCCCCCGAACGATGCGGGAAACTTTCAGGGCAACCCTACAACTAGTGACAGATAAGGATTTTTTGTTGCAGGGAAAGGGAACGCACTAAAGACACTTAGAATTTCCCGTACCTCAAGACTAAAACCCATTGTGTCAGAAGAAGGAGCATTGCCACGTACCATGGCGTGACTGCAAGTGCCTCGTGAAACCCCATGAAGAAAGGAAAGTCGGAGAAGCTATTTTGGGAAACAATAAATGAGGGCAAAAGCTTTGACTTTTCTTCAAAAGGAAGGAAAAATGAAAGAGGACTAAAAACAGCTGGTTGTGGATGGCGAAAAACTAAAAAATTAAACCCTCAGCTTTCTTTCAGGGGCGCTTTTTAAAAACAACATGATATAGCTTGGACACATTAAAATATGAATTTTCTGCGCAACCACGCATTGTTTGATAAAAGGTCTTCTCCGCCAAGCAAACAAGCCACAACGGGCTGATCCCGCTCCCGCCCTTCATAAAATAAGGCCAGCAGACCGTGACGAAAACCAGTTAAAATGTCCTCATGGATTTTCTCTTTTACATAGATTTTCCCGGGAAAAGGGGTAAAAACTTTTTTGACTCTATACTTCTACGTACGTCAAATATGGAAAAAACCCTTTGCAAATCCAAATTTTCGTTTTCGAGGTATAAACGGAAGCTCCCCCAAAAAATTTGACTCATTTCAGGCGATAAAGGGGGCAGTTGGCCCAGGGGTTCTTTACTGGGGATGGGGCTAAAATCGAAAAAAAGGGAAAACTTTTTTTGGGAAACGTCCAAAAAAACAGAATTCTCAAATTTTCCCGTCTGAAAAAAATCCAAACCCAGGGGATCAAAAAATTGCCCAAAGGTGACGCTACTTTTTATGCATTGACGGGGTAAGTGCGCAAAAATTGGTGTACACATTTTTATCGGGGAAAACACCGACCTTTGGGTTTTTTTTGTACCATGTAAGAGGAAAAGGGTATTTTACATTTCGATCGGACAACAGTGAACCAGATAAAAACTAAAATTTTGAGAGTGGAGATCAATCTTTGAGACTTCTCTGGGGGAAAAGCTGTGTACCGTTTCCCCTATCCATGCCATTGGGGTTTTGACACAACTTGAGATTTTTCGGATTGGTAAGGGACTACCTCCAAAAAAAGGGGATGTCAAACACTTGTTTTTCAAAGCAGCTGGAGCAAGTGTTTGGGTTTTTCACTGTGGGGATGAAAACCCGGGGAGAAGTCCTAGTAAATTATACGGGGGCAGAACACAGAGTCCTTAGATTACTGAGGTAAGGGAAATTCAAGGACAAAGTAGTGAGGTGTGCTTTCCAGCGTAGAGATACAAAAACTTTCCACCCACACTGGATGCCGGACAGTACCACATATATCGAGCCTTTTACCAAACTAAAAGTTGGATTCAAAAAGGGTGAGGACGTGCATTTAGGGCAGTAGATTGGGGGTGGAGGATCCAGGGCAAACTTATGCCCAAACATGGGCGTCGCTGCCCCCGCAATTTCTCAAGTTGATAATGTGCCAGGTAAAAGGGGACTGGGTCCACAAACAATGCGCTGCAGAAAACAAGGGCCCGAAGTACAAATGCCTGTATGAATGTCGGGGATGCCTTTTCCAATAGCACAGCATTTACGTGACTGAGGACGACCGGACTTTTAACTCACGGAAGGTGCAGCTGTTTTTTGCAATAAGTAGTAGATTTTGGGCCCCAAAAGTGTTCTAGGTAAAAAACGCAATCAAAACCAAAATTTTAAGGGAAATTTCAAAAACAAGTACAAAATGTCTTTTTCAGTAAAAAACAGGGGCTACGTAAAAGAATGAGTAATACTACCCTGGACATCCTATCAGCGGAATTAGCCCCATTTGATAGATTGTATCACATTCCTTTGTTGGCAATCCCTTTAGGGCCCTAAACCCAACCAAAAAAAAGTTTTGCTGTCATTGAATTCGACATGGCGGCCATTTGAAATTTTTGCAAATTAGGGCTTAGGGGGGGGAAATTGAGATAATTTCGTATGATGTTTAGTGGGGGCCCAAGAACCAGTCAAAGCAAAAAACCTTCTGAAGCAATTTGTTCTAGGTATTTTATAATTTGACGGGACTATATATAATTTTGCCTCTACTGGTTTTCTTCAGAGGAATACTAGTCGGGAAATAAAGTACTCGCTTCCCACCCGTGTCCTCCTTTCTTCACCTGTTTTTTACACCTGTCACTATGTCTACACAATAACAGTAGTAACAATAATACTAACAAAAACACCATCGACAGGGTTGGTCTCCTTCAAGCAGGACACGATGCAACAGGAAGGAATCCTGCTCACCCCTTCTGAACGTGCCCTGCGACGCAACACCCCACCACACCCCCCAACACCCCGCTACACCCCCACAACACCCAACCACACCCCACTACACCCCTACCACACCCCACCACACCCCACCACACCCCACCACACCATGCCACACCCCGCTACACCCCACCACACCATGCCCCACCCCGCCACACGCAGTCACACCCCACCACACTGTTGCACACCCCGCTACACCTCGCCACACCCCGCCACACCCCGGGGTTTCTCCACTCCTGCAGACCCGTCCCGGCGATCATGTCTTCGTCTGGATTTTCGTCCTCGTCGTCGTCATCGTATTGTCCTCCTCTTCTTATTCTTCCTCCTCCCTCCTCCTCCTCTCTCTTCATATCTCTGCTTCGGAAATGGGAGAATAAGCAATGAATAAATAAAGGAGACATTATAATCAGGGAAGAATAAGATAGGAGGACCAAAACTAGGAGGAGAAGAAGAATAAAGAAAAAGGAGGAGAAAATAATATACAACAAATCCGAAACTTATTCTTCATATATGTTTGATGCCTCGTGTGTGTGTGTGTGTGTGTGTATATATGTGTATATATGTGTGTGTGTGTGTGTGTGTGTGTGTGTAAATAGTCTGTCCATTTTAAAAGCTCTATACATATCACAACTTATTCGTGTTAGTGTGTGTGTGTGTGTGTGTGTGTGTGGTGTGTGTGTGTGCGTGTGCGTGCGTGCTGTGTGTGGTGTGTAAATAGTCTGTCCATTTTTAAAGCTCTATACATATCAAAACTTATTAGTGTGCGTGCGTGCGTGCGTGCGTGCGTGCGTGCGTGTTGCAGGTTTTATAATATCATCACTTTAATAATGTTACTATATAATTAATACAAAGGAGACACGATAATAGTGATTTAGAGGAAGGGGGAGGAAGGAAAACGAGAATGATTAGGATGATGATCAGAACAAAGCCTCAAAAATCAATGGTAAAAAAAATATGATATAAATATTCTAACCTCTAAAGACATTAGGGAAAATCTGACGTTAAACAGAAGGATGATGATGATGATGATGATGATGATGATGATGATGATGATGATGATGATGATGATGATGTAACCTTTTTCTTCTTGCATTAACACCATTTTTGTTAATTATGTGACTAATTTCGGTATTATCATTTTCATAATTATATATATTGTCATTATTATTACCATCATCATCATTATTGTTATCATTATTATTATTATTATCGCCATCATTTTTAAACTACCGTATGTATTTTTTTATCTTCACTCAATTAATTATGACACGCTTTTTTTGATAATACTTCAATTTTCTCTTTTCTTTTCTTTCATTTTTCTTTTTATAATAATACGCCAATTTTTGTTATATAATATACTCCATTTTTATTTTTCTCATCTTGTTTATTCTCATATTGACTCTACATTTTCTTTCCGTCTAATGAGTGCTATTATAGACCATACCAAGATTGTATTTCTGCAGATTTTTGTACAAGGAGAGGGAAAATATCGGTAGTAATGGTAGTAGTAGTAGTGGTGCTAGTAGTAGTAGTAGTAGTAGTAGTAGTAGTAGCAGTAGTAGCAGTAGTAGTAGTAGCAGTAGTAGTAGTAGTGGTGGTGGTGGTGGTAGTAGTAGAAGTCAGGCAGTTTTAGGTATTTATAGTTTTATTTACTAACTAATGTGATTTTGTCTGTAACTATAATGTCCGTCAGTGCTCAAAAGGTTTTAAAGTGTGATATTAAAGATTCTCTCTCTCTCTCTCTCTCTCTCTCTCTCTCTCTCTCTCTCTCTCTCTCTCTCTCTCTCTCTCTCGCTCGTAATGGCAACAAGGTATTATGAGTTTCGCGGTCGTTTTCAGAGACACCGACTATTTTTTCTTGGCCTACAATAGGCGCTTGTTCTAATGGAGATAGTTTTATTTTGCGCAAAAAAAAAAAAAAAAAAATAAAAATAAAAAAAAAAAATAATGAAACTTAACCTAACCTTATAGGTTTTAATGAAACCTAACCTAACCTTAACCACAAAGTATGTTTTTTTTTTTTTTGGGGGGGGGGTCCGCAAAATAAAACGGTCTCCATTAGAACAAGGACCTATTGTAGGCCAAGAAAAAATAGTTGGTCTCTGAAAACGACCGCAAAACTCTCGTCCATTATTACCAATTTATTTGGTAAATATCCAGATGAACAGCGAACTCACTTTGGTATTATTTTACGACAGCACCAAACTTCCCCACACAATTAGAGAGATCTGGAACTCGAAATGCCAGGGGTCGCTGGCAGTTTTAACTCACTTTTTTGATAATAAGTTGGTCTACTGGAAAACAAAATATGGGCTTATTCCACTGCACTTAAAACACAAAAGTATAATATTAAGAACGATTTTCTTCTATATGTAATTGTATCCA
>JACEEZ010001257.1:0-12500 GCA_016584305.1 Chionoecetes opilio | reverse complement strand
TTTAAGCGTTTTATTGTGTTAAGCTGTACTTTTGTTGAATTCTTTTCTCAAGTCTCTCTCTCTCTCTCTCTCTCTCTCTCTCTCTCTCTCTTGCTCCCCTTTCCCCTTCTCTCCCTCTCCTCTCTCTCTCTATCTCTCTCTCTCCTTCTCTCTTTCCTCTCTCTTTTCCTCTCCCCCTCTCTCTCTGTCCCCTTTCTCCCCTTCTTCTCTCTCTCTCTCTCCCCCTTCTCTCCCCCTTCTCTCTCTCTCTCTCTCTCTCCCCTCCCAATTATATTTTTCATCTAAAAATTTGTAGCCCAAAAAAGTTAACCACTTGGAACACTATGGGGAAAGTAATACTTTTTTTTTAAGGTTTCTTACTAGCAGCCAAACATTTTTTTTAATTCTGAACTCTCTTACTTATTTCAAAGAAGTAAAAAATCATATAAACAATTATTATGATTATTTTCATTCTTTTCCCCCTCCCATCAAAATATATCTGATAAATTGGGAATAAAATTGAAAATAAGTGTCATAGGGGAAGAGTTTTTACACCCGAAGAATATGAAAAAAAATAAAAAATAAACAAAAAAAACCTTTTATGGGGAATTTATAAAAATTAAACTTTAGATAGCCTATTTTTTGATATCCTTTAGGATCAGAATATCAACTGCATAGTTGGATTTAAAATTCTAGATGGTTAATCAAATCCTGTCATACACGTATATGCATGGCCCATAATATTCACTATCAGGGTAAACTTAAATGTTTCCCCAAACCCCACAACCCCACATTGTGTAAGATAAAACCAGACGATACTTTTTCGGAACAAGGCTACCTTCTCCCCTATATTTTTATAGTACTGGAAAAAAATGTATGAGTTTTGTACAATATTGACGGGAAATCATGACATCTATGGACAGAAAAAGCAAAACTTTCCATAACTGTTGTGATAAGGAATATGATTACATGTATAGCTTCTTGAAGATAAACAACGTATATTGTCCATATTAAGGAAACATTCTCAAACCCTTATCATTGGACTTGAAACATTATTGAATTTGAAGGGAGAAGAAAACCCCTTAAAACATACGCCAATGAAATCAGCGACATTTGGCAACCCCCTTCCGGGCCATGCTTTTTTCCATCATGGCCGGCGTGTGGAGGTGAGGGACTCCTCCAAAAAAACCCCAAAAAACTAACCTTTGTGGGACGATTCACACCTTGACTAGGGGTTTGTAAGGCTAACACATCTATTCGCTGAAAACCAACAAGAGAAAAACTCTGAACAGCGGGGGTGTGTTATTGATCCTGCCGGGACGCCCGCCCCAACAGCCAAAACGCAAGGGTAAAACACCCAGTCGGCAACACCCTTTCCCCTGTCACGTCTCCCGCTGCCGTGTCTCCCGTCTGTTGTCCCTTTGTGGTCCCAAAATAATGGGTTTGGTGATATATTTGGGGTTCTTAATTTGCAAGGGAGGAGGACTGTGTGTTAGAGTGAAAAATTGTAATGTGGTGTAAATTCACAGCGGTAATCACTATGGCTCTGAGGCATTATCCCTAAAAAAAAAAAACAAAGGGGTGGTGAAACGTTATACGTATAACGATATTAAAAAAAATAGTCGCGCTCTTTTCTGGGAGAAGTACCGGCTTTGCTCGAACCCTATCGCGTGGGCAGGGCTCTGACCACCTACCCTTCCCGGGGCATTCCAAGGATATAGGGAAAAGGAAGGTGTTCCTTGAAAAGTTTCGAAGCCGCGATTGTCACGCCATCAAACCGGGGGAAGTGGAAAAGCGAGCATGGAAACTTAGAAAACTTAGGGGAATCGTGGGACTAAAATTTTGCTCTATTCCCCCTGCACTTCCCTTTTAATTTATATATATATTTCCCAAAAAAATGTATTTTTTCTTTGAAGGTTATGGCTAAAACCTTCAAAAAAATAAAATTTTTGGATAGTATCTTTGACAAAAAAATAAATTATATAAGCAAATTGGTACCAAATTTTTTTCAAATGTCTATGCTTTGGGGTTTACAAATCATGTAAAACATGAGAAAATACTTGATTAGAAACCCAAAAAGCAAACAAAAGATCATTATCTTTCATGCAGCTACATGACAACAGAAACACCTCCTATTAGACATTGAAATGCTTTTCAGGAGATAACCAAGAAGTTATTTTGCTTATACAAAGATCCAAAACATCGAACTAATATCAGCATTATGGAGCGAAAAAGACACTGTGATGCATACACAAAAAACACATGAGTTTGTTGCAAACATCTGCACCACAGACAGAAAACACATAAAGATTTTTTATGTTAGAAACCTTGAGAAAGGGGGTTGGGGCAAGTTATGCTATCTCTCAGTTGAAAACAAAAAGCAACAAAGCAAAAGTTTTTAGCATACATTAAAAGGGGCAAAACAGGCAAAAAAAGGTTGTAAACGACATATAACCAATACAAATATAGCAGATTTAAAACTTAGAGCTACTGAAAGGAAAATTAAATGGAAACCTTCTGAAACAGCTGTACAAACACACAAACCTGTTGTTGTCCTGCAGATCTGGGGAAAAAAAGGGACAGAAAACCAAAGCCAAAGTATATGAGTGAACATAAAAAAAACAATAAAATAATAAAAAAAAAATTAAATAAATTATATAAAAATTAAATATACTTTTTTACAAACGTATATAGGGAACAGCATATGTAGATTTAAATCATTGCAAAAAGTGGAGAAACATTTAATGCAGGGAAAATAAAAAGCCAGCTGATACGACTCAGTACCACAGTACAAAAACAGGGGCGTCTGAAAAGAACACATTTAAAGCTGACAAAAAATAAAAAAAAATTTTGATGAAACTCTTTTGACAGCGGGGCAAAAAAACCCAAACATTTACCTCGGGGGAAGAGGGAAAAAAGAAGGAGGGAAAACACTAAAAAAACCTCGGTGGACCGAGAGTTTAAACCAAAAAATTAAAATTGAAATAGGGGAAGAAAACTGAGAAGGAGGTGAAAAATCATTAATGAAGGGTACGGGATTAAAGTAATTAAAAGGACTAAGTGAGCGAATGGAAAACATTATGTCTACGTGAAAAGAGAAAATGGAGGAAACAAAAAAACCTAATTGAGCTTGGAGAGGTAAAAAATTTTTTCTAAAGTTTTAAAGAACGCAAAGCTGCGGGGACAGAGGGGCCCCTTTGGGGGATTTTTTAAATATGGAGAAAAATGGTAAAACGGCAATATTAACATATGGGACGTCTGGGCAAGGCTGCGTCCCACAGAGGAAAAAGCAAGTGCCCTAATACCAAAGGAGGGGGAAAGATAAGGGGACATAGCAATTATGGGGCCCATAGCTGCATGACAACTAGCCAAAGGTTTTTGAATGATTTAAATGAAAATTGAAATTGTGGATAGGGGAAAACAAGTTTAGGAGAGGGAAAAAGTGGGTTCGAAGGCGGGGTAATGGAAAATAATATTGGAGTTAGACAAGGATCTGTCATGTCCCCCCATTATTTAATCTGTTTTTGGGGGAACTCATCGTGAGAATCGGAAATCCAGAAAAGGAGTAGAAATTGGAGGAGAGAAGTTAGGATGTCGGGCCTATGCTGTGTGTAGTGCTGAGGGCAGAAAGAAAGGGATGAAATGGGGGAGTTTTTCACATAAAAAACAAGTAGGGAAAGGGAAGGGGCCCTGAAGTTTAATAAATAAAAGAAAAGTCTAGATTTAACAGTAAAGGTAGGATTCGGGGGCTCTTCAATAATTCCTAGAAGTAGTAAAAATACATAGTAAACTAGGAAGGAAGTATAAAAGGAAGGGATAGTGGTAAAAAGCGGAAAGTTAATGAAGGCAAGAAAGGGGGATATAGGCATGATTATAAATGGTTAACATCACAATACATATGAATGGCAGGAGTTTATGGAAGGGGTGGTGACCCTATTGTCCTGTATGGGTCAGAATGCTCATACGGGGAAAGGAAACATCATGCACTTGGAAAAGGCTCAGAACACAGTAGGCAGAGGGGGTTAGGACTTGTGGAGCCTGTTTGAGACCCATAAGGGGAGACTGGAGGAGCCCTTCAGGGAAAGGATAATTAAAGGAAAACTGTGTTCCACCAAAAAAAAAAATTTAGACTTTCTGAAGATGTGGGCAAAAAAAATATCACAAAAATAGATCAAGTTCCCCTGGAAAAAACTAAGATGGAAAAAGGGGAGAAATGGAAAAAGAGGAGATAAGAGATATCAAAAAGAAATTGAGAAAAAGGGCTAGTTAAAAAGGCAGGGGGGAAGGCAGGAAAACAAATTTTTTAGTGGTGCAGGTGGAAACAAAACCGGGGGGGTTTACCTGCATGTAGGGACTGGGGATAAATTTCTCCCACAAAGCAAAAACGGCACCCTTGAATCAACGGGAAAGGAACAGGGGAAATGGGAACCCGAATTGTACTACGGGGGAGGACGAAAAAAACTGTAAACATGTTTGTGGAATCAACAAGTAAATCAAAGGAAAGCTTTAGCGTCAAAAGAAAAAGTCCTAGCAGGAGGGTGACGGGGGATAGAGCAAAAAACGGGGGCCCTGTGTCGGTTTGGGGCTGTATGGGGGCAGAAAAGGAAAAATGAAAATTTGTTAAACCCCACCAATTTCCTAACTGTGCGGGAGTAAAACACACAAGAGACAATAAATTAGGAATAATCAAAGGATTGAAAGCTGATGAAAAAGTCTTTCCCAGGGGAAATAAACAAGGGGGTTAAAAAGTTTTTTTTACGAAGGAGAGAAGTGGGAAAAGTACCTTGCGATACTAAGCGACAAAGGTCACAAAAAAGAATGAGAGTCCTTTAAAAAAATCAAACCCTCCGGGGGCCAAAAAATTGCAGCCGTCGCTATCGCTGGGGTGGTGTTCTAACAGCCTCCCCCCCTTTGCTGTTTCGCATACGCACCCGTAGATGGTTTTTGTAGGAGGCCTTTTTTATTGGGGTTTCCCGAGAAAATGGAAAGTGTTACACTTGTTTTCTAAGCATAAATTCTAACAAATTATTACTATAATGTATATGGATGATTTGCATTGTCTATAATTAGAAGGAAGAGCTGTGGGTGTGATGGTGGTAACCAGAACACTGAAATGGTAAAAGATTGGACACCTTGAAAAAATGGGTGAGAGTGAATGACAGGATTTATGTTAGAATATACTGGGAGTGGAAATCCCCCCCGATAAAAGGGAGGATAGTGTTGGAGTAGATATGTGGAAAGAGAAAATTCAAAGGGGGAAAGACTGGTAGATATATGAAAATTTAAAAATCTTTTAAAATATAAATGCAAAAATATCCGTATGATTTTATAGTCACTTAAAATCAAAAACAGCATTGTAGAGGAAAACAAAAAACATTCCTGAAAAACTACGACTTTTGGGGGATTTTGGGCTTGGACTCCGGTGACCCTCACTCTGTTTGCTGTTCCACCTTTTGAAAAAGTTTGTTTTAGTTAAATACTAATTGCAAAATTTTTCATTAGTTTCGCAAGAAAAAAAGGTGAATTAGCATATGGAAGGAAAGTAAATGGTGAAAAGGAAGTGGGTAAAGAAAATGGGGAGGAAAATGTAATTGTATGTGAGGAGAAAGGTGGTTTGACAGTTTTTTGGGATAAGAAAAGAAAATGACAGTAACCCAAAAAATAAACAAACCTAGCACTGGGGATTATCATATTTTAAAAAGGAAATACTCGATGAGTTTTTTTCCCTCTACAGCTGTATGTTTAGGTGGGTCACTGGTGCTGCTGGAGGGCCCCATGGGGGGGAACAAAGGCTCCTGGCACACACCCGAAAACCCCTCATTGTTTTATATCTTTCTGAACTGTTCGGAAATTTGTCGAACAAGGTATAAATTTCATCTCGACTAAATTTATAAGTGCGGTGGGTGGCTTAAATTTTTGGGTTTTTTGGGGGTGTGGGTATACTGGGGGTTTTGGCACCTCCACATCATGTCAAACAAACGGGCAAAACAAAATAAGTAATAATTGTACATAAATTTAAAAATTGATACTGTCCCCGCCAATACTAAAAACCATTAATTAAGAGAGAAAATAAAACTTTGGGCCAATACACTGATAAGGGGGTGGGGCCATTAATAAAAAAAATCACCCCTTAATATAGATGGGGTTTTGGGGGTAAAAATAATGCATAGTCTGTACAAAACCCCTGTGTGCCATATTTCCGGTATAATGGTAAGCTGTCCTCCCCCGCGCCACTCTAGCCCCTCCCACTGTGCTAATGGGGCCCACAGAAAAATATATCAAATAATGTTTTTGGAAGGTACTACGTCTTACAAAACAATTTTTAAAATTTATATATATATAAAATATTTTTTATCTATTATATTAAAATATTATAAATTTTATATTATATATTTTATTATATAATATTTTTTAATCCCCACCGAAAGGTTTTTCTGCGCCCTTTCCCGGTATTACGAAAAGACTATGGTTTTCGTTAGGAAAACTTTTTGGAGTACGAATCTACTGGGTTCGAACAACTTTTTCGAATTGCTGCCAAAATGACCCCACTCGACAATCTAACCTAAACCCCCAACCAATTAACCACACCAACCCAGCGGGGGGCTCCGCTCCCCAAACCCTATATTGTGCCAAAAAAAAATAGTCTGTGTCTCGAAAACGACCGCGAAACTCTCGTCCAGTATGCATTTAAAATGGGGCCTGATTTTAAACTGGCGGCCCGAATCAAATGTTCCGTGTCACGGTAACGGGCTTTTTCTATTTTTTTTTATTTTCGCCCCACGGTGCGGCTTCTACCCTTTAGCCCTTTTTGAGTTGCATGCCCCCGTGATAGCTTAAGAGGCAAGGGAGGGAGCCCCATAAGGGGGCTCTTTTTTAAGGGTTTTGGTCACTCGGATTTTTTCTTATTACTCAAAATCCTTTTAAAAAGACACTTACATACCTTTTTAGCATCTTTTGGGAACAACTGCACCCTCCTCCAGGTGTTTAAATCCTTCTTGTCACAAAACCACAGTAGCAAAACGGAGGCGGCGGGCGGCATTTTTGCGTCTTTGTGTCAGTACCATGTGGGCCTTTGGTCTGTTTTTTTACATTCCCGAAAAGGCGACGGTGCGCCATCTGCGCCAGCAAGTGCATAGGGCAGGGGTTTTTTGCTTACATAGGGCTCCCCTTCCCTTTTCCTCTTTTCCTTGGGCAGTTCAGTGCGGGAGGTGAAAAGTTGCGTGGGCCCCCTGCGTGCGTCCCTGCCACCCCACACTCCGCCCGTTTAAGCAACGGTAACAAATATGGGTGTTTTTACTTACCTTTTTTTTATGTTTAAAAGTAAATTTTGTTTGGGAGCGATTAATGAAAAAACTCTGACGGTGAGCTTGGTATAATAAAAAAGCTGACGTATCCATGGTAATAAAAAAACCGGACCCCACCCGGTCGGGGCAGTAAAAAGCGGGTCGGAGCTATAAAATGGCCAAATAGGGGCATAACATTTTAAAGGGCCGGGCGCAATTTTTGGGGTTTTAAAGCCCCTATTATAAAAAATAATTAGATCGAAAATGATGTAAAAAATTTTTTGATTTGACCGTTTTCTCAAAGTACATATTTTATTTTTTCTCTCTACATCAAGGGAAGGTCAATAGTTTTGTGGTCAATTCGAGTTTCCTTCTCTCTAGAAAAAAATTTTTTTGTCTTAATAAACTTTGGGGGCCGAAGGCCCCCCAAAGTTATATTAGACAGAAAAAATGGTCTACTTTAGTATGCTTCTATCGCAGTACCGCAGTTACTGGTATGGGGTGTGATCTACCCCCCCCACTGGTCCCCAGGGCCCCTAGCCCTGCACTTTAAGGGGGTTAGTTACAATCCACCTTCCACGGTCTAGGTGGTACTAACCAGGTCAGGGGCACCCCTGGACCCGAATCGATGGGCCTTGGTTTGGCCCCAAGCAAGGCTCTGATTTCGTTTTTTCATTACACCCCTTATTTGGGGTTTAAAATCTCATTACCCACATTACTCTACACCATCATTCACCATCTTTTCCATCTGTACATGATGTGAAACCCAAAAAATTTCGTGTCCGTAACAGGGGCAAACCTCAAGGCATAGAAAGACGTGGGTTGGGTCCAAAAACCCTATTTTTAAAAAACATGAGAGGTGTTAGCGAGGAACTGTTTCAGTCACACCTTAATCAATTTTGCTGGAAAGTGCTCAGAAAAGATGAACCTGATTTGTTTATAGCATATTTGAACGATATTCGTAATGTATACCGCTAATTCCTAATTGTTTATGCATGATATACTATTATATTATAATTAGTAATGTGATGTTATTGTTCATTAATAAATTGATTAATAAATGCAAAAATGGTTATTCTCCGATGGAAATAATCCATTAAACCCCCAGTATAGCGTTGTAGCGCGGTAGACCTCATACTAAAATAGAAGCAGCCGGTAGACCGCATACTAAGGTAGAAACAGAACGGTAGAACGCATACTAAAGTAGCACCGAAAAAATATATACATTTTGTTATATTAAGACAGATTTTTTTTTTTTTGTTATATTAAGATTGTAAGAGAAAGAAAAAATTGTTATAAAACAATGAGAAAAGAAATATATATTTTGTTATATTAAGGCATTTAGAAAAAAATATATATTTTGTTATATTAAGACAGTTAGAGAAAAAAATATATATTTTGTTATATCAAGACTGTGAGAAAAAAAAAAAAAATTTGTTATATTAAAAATAAAGAACAGTTTTCAGACTACAACGCGTAGATAACACTATAGTCGCCACGGGCCCAAACGTCGCCAGGCGCCATATATTACGAAGTATAGCATCACTACTGATTTTTATGTGCCACTAAAGATGACACAGTAGTTTATATCATGACTGTATAATCTACCCTGTTTCAGTGTTGTTTTATGCTTTGTATCTGCAAGTATATACGGTTTCAAATTTCGCTACTCGTTTTTTTTTCGGTCGACGACGACGGCGGGAGGACAATCTAAACATAAACACTAGATGGCGACCTTAGTGTAGCGCGTTACCAACGTCAACACTCGGTTTTAATTTGTGTATTTGTTCATTTATAGCCATACTATGACACAGATGAAGCCAAAATGACACAGACTCTCCAGATAGCCCCTTCTAAACTTTCCTAAAATCATGGATATAGAAATGCAAGTATTAAACGCCACCAACTCTGAAAATAAAAAAGAACTTTTGTCCGGGGCGACTTTAGTGTTATCTACGGTACTTATTTCTAATGTACATTTTTAATTCGGAAACATTTCCCTTTAAAACCCCAAAATGTCTATATTTTGTGAGGCTGATGCTCTGGATCATTGTTTTAGCCAATTTTTTTTATTACTGTTTGTTTGGGAAAAGGATATGCTACCGTAGAACTATACTAGACGATTTAGTGCAGTTTTATTTACCAGGTGATTATACTAGGCCACGGTTCTTCACCTGGGGGCGCCCCCTTAGGGAGGCTGGATAATTACCTGGGGGGCATGAGCCAAGAGAGAAAAAGGAAGAAATGTCAAGTATTTAACTTGAAGCTCGGCCTTCGCTTTAAAATGAAGCTCGCTCGCGAGGGTGACAAAGAAAGTCTGTACAGAGCAAGTGTGGCTGAAAAACTCTGCGGTAACACCTTGCCAGATTTCACTATCCGTATACTTTTATACAATAATTTTTTTGGTTTCTATTATTACTTATTATTATTATTGTTATTATTATCATCATCATCATTATCGTTACCATCGTCATTATTATTATTTTTTTAATTATTATTATTATTATTATTATTATTATTATTATTTTATGGTTTTTTGTAAATTATCAATATTATTACTCTTTTTATTATTTTATCAAATTACTATTATTACTATCATCATTTTAAGTATCATTATTCTTTGTATTATTATATCATTATCTTTATTAATATTTTTATTATTTTTACTATTTATATATCATCAATATCATTATCAGTAAAAATTATTATTATTATTTTTCCCCCTACCCCCAAAAAAATAATACCTTCCCTAAGATTCCGCGCCCACACTCTCTCTCTCTCTCTCTCTCTCTCTCCCCTCTCTCTCTCTCTCTCTCTCTTCTCTCCCCTCCTCTCTCTCTCCTCTCTCTCTCGCTCTATCTCTCTCTCTCTCTCTCTCTCTCTCTCTCGCTCTCCCCTCTCTCGCTCGTCTCTTCTCTCTCTCTCGCTCGTCTCTCTCTCTCTCTCTCTCTCTCTCTCTTCATTTTCTCTCTCTCTCTCTCTCCATCTCTCTCTCTCTCTCTCTCTCATCTCTCTCTCTCTCGCTCCTCTCTCTCCTCTCTCGCTCCTCTCTATGCTCTCTCGTCTCTCTCTCTCTCACTTTTCCTCCATATCTCTCTCTCTCTCTCTCTCTCTCCCCTCTCTCTCTCTCCTCCTCTATCTCGTCTCTCACTCTCTCCTCTCCCCCATCTCTCTCATCTCTCTCGTCTCTCTCTCCTCTCTCTCTCCTCTCTCTCTCTCTCTCTCTCTCTCTCTCTCATCTCTCCTCTCTCTCTCTCTCTCCTCTCTCTCTCTCTCTCTCTCTCTCTCTTCTCTCTCTCTCTCTCTCTCTCTCTCTCTCTCTTCTCTTCTCTCTCTCTCTCTCTCCTCTCTTGCTCTCGCTCTCGCTCTCGCTCTCTCCTTTGATGAGCTTAACGAACAAACATTTCCATATGATTCTTTAGTCTTTACACATTTTTTTTCTTCTACATCACAAGGGACTGGTCAAGGGCAAAAAAAAGCAGTAACAAAAACCCCGCTAGCTGCCAGGCCCAAACTTACAGTCAAACAAACTTAGGTCAGGAAACTTAGTCAAAATACACTTCACTGTAATGCTTGACCACTGCAGGTTACGAAATCATTGGTAAATAGCCTTTCTTTCATACCAATTTGCATAGAAGTACTTTTTTATGTTTTTTATTAAGCTCCTCCCTTACTAATGAGTGGCCCGGGGCGAATTAGGGCTGGTACTCTCTTTTATTTTGCATTATGTATATATTTATTTATTTATAGTTTGTCTTATTTCTGTATTTATTTTGGTGTTCTTAATCTCTTGGTATTCAGAGACATATTTTTTTCTTTTTCCTTTTTTTGGGGGAAGGGGGCTTATTCCGAAACTTTACCGTCGATGTGAATGCAAATATTTACTGACCTACTGAATGTTTGTATTACTGCATTATCAACAATGATTATATGCATATATCTGTGCGTGACATTGGAAAGGTGAAAAGCTACACAAACAACTCTTATAATGATCTCTCGCTCTCGTTCTCGTTCTCGCGTGTTGGCTGGTCGATATATACACGACACAGGAACCGGGAAGAATAGTGTTATGATCTAGACATCTTATTAGACATTATAATTATAGATACACAAAGGACCGC
Source organism: Chionoecetes opilio (assembly GCA_016584305.1). Classification (NCBI taxonomy): domain Eukaryota; kingdom Metazoa; phylum Arthropoda; class Malacostraca; order Decapoda; family Majidae; genus Chionoecetes; species Chionoecetes opilio. The sequence goes on along the minus strand of JACEEZ010001257.1, from coordinate 1,117 downwards.
AATATCCTCAAAAAATAATGATGATAATAATATTTTCCAATAAGACCATTAGAAGAGGCCAAGGATAGAAGGATGAATAAGAGACCAATAAGACATTATAAGTACATACAAATACCTCGTTATCACCTATACCATCACGTTTCCTTGTAGAATGCGATGCCACACTCTAAAACCCCCCCCCCAGCCCCCCCCCCCCTTAACCCGCCTCTTCATCCCCTGCCCCTCCCCCACACCCCAACCTCTTCCCACCACGCCCGGCCACCATCACCACCAAAACAACACCCTTAGAAACACTGTATTAAAAAGTTCCTCACCCTCTCAACCTATAACAAGTAAAGTGCTTCTTCCAAACCACATTACCCGCTCCCTCCCTTCACTTCTGCGTGTGGGTGGCGGGGTGGGATCAGAACCCTTGAGACAACCTTGGTGGGGACGGAACCCTTGAGACACCTGGAGTGGCTCTGACTGGCCTTTGTATTACTGTCTCTGCGTGTGAGGAAAGTAAACAGTATTGCCCCTGTGTTATATATGTAGATAGATATACATAGTGTGAATGAGTGTATAAGATAGATATGCGTGTGAGATAAGACAGTATTGTCCTTGTTTATTGGAAAAAAGGGGAGGAATTACAAAGAGGGGGAGGAGGGGGGCAAGTATACCAAAGATACAGCAAACAGAAATACAGAAAAAGAATAAAAAAAGTTGCCGGGCGATCCAGCTTGCTATTTTTCAACTGTCACAATAATGGTATACCCAATATTGATATGGTTATGAACAGAATTATATCTTGAGAAACGAAAATAACTAAAAGACAGTCTCCGCGTATGAGGTAAAATATTGCCCGTGTGATATATGTAGATGCCCTATGCACACTATGCATAGTGTGAGTGAGTATATGTGAGGTAGGTATGTGTGTGAGATAGACAGTATTGCCCTTGTCCTTGTCTCTCTCACACCAGCCAAGTGACATTTTCCTTGCCCCGGCAGACCATTCTATCCTGTCGAGTGAAAGTGTGAAAGTATTAAACGAAGTGGGCATTGTGGGAGGGACAAAACTTTTCCCCTCCAAGAAACAACAGGTGCCAGAAACAAAAAAGGTTTTAAATTTTATAAGAAA
>JACEEZ010001256.1:110000-139365 GCA_016584305.1 Chionoecetes opilio | reverse complement strand
CTCCTCCTCCTCCTCCTCCTCCTCCTCTCCCACCACCACCACCACCACAACCACCACCACACAACCACCACCACCACCACCACCCCCCACCACCACCCCCAAACAACCCACCACCACCACCACCACCACCACCACCCACCACCACCACCACACCACCACCAACCACCACCACCACCCCCAACCCCCAACAACAATAACAACAACCAACAAAAAGGGCCCACAGCCTCTCAAAAAACACATCCCACTTCTGAAGACCCGTTCCACCAAACCCATCGCACCCCCTTTCCCCCTTCCCTCCCCCTTCCCCCCCCCCCCCCCCCCCCCCCCCCCCGCTGTCCGCCTTCCCAATGGACAGCAATTTTTTTTTTTTTTCCCTATCACCCCAAACGCGCTTGTCCGCCCACAGAGAGACGTGTGTGTGTCGGTAGATAGGATGTTCAGGCCACGTAATTGATGGCTACTGATTATTGGAAGTGCGTGTGTGTGTGTGTGTGTGTGTGTCTGTGTGTGTGTGTTTGAGGTGGTTGGTAATACTGAATTTATCTCTTTCTCCTGTCTTATAGTGTGTGTGGGTGTGTGTGTGGGTGTGTCTTTGTGTGGGTGTTATTTCAAGTGGATCTGGTAACATTGTCTCGTGTTCATTGGTTCATTCTCTCTCTCTCTCTCTCTCTCTCTCTCTTCTCTTTTCTCTCTCTCTCTCTCTCTCTCTCCTCTTCTCTCTCTCTCTCTCTCTCTCGCTCATAGCCCCGGAAAAGATTGTATTCAATGCAGCCAAGATGCTCGAAAAGAGAATTGAGATCGTAATAACAGAAAAACATCTTAATATTCTCAACAATGCAACTGGAGAACAACAAACAATTTCAATACAATGCTTGGCTTTATTACCACGAGAGAGAGAGAGAGAGGAAAAGAGAGAGAGGAGAGAAGAGAGGGGAGAGAGAGAGAAAAGGGGGAGGGAGGAGAGAGGATATTGATTTTGATATTGATATATTTATTTGGCCAGGGTAGTTTTGTACATATGAACATATTACATATATGATAAAGCCAGGTCCAATAAGCCGAAGCTTTTATGGACCTGAAAAGCTTAATACATAAAACATAGCAAGGGACTGGTCGGGCCCAAATTTTTTGAAAATATAACCATTTTATGGATGATAATTGGAAGTTAAAAAATAGTAAACCAATCATTTAAATGCATAAAAAAAAAAAAATCTTAATAAACCATAAAAAAAAAAAAAAAAAAAATGACATTTATGGTTGTAAAGAGTTTATAAATTTTCATTGTATTTGTCAAGCATGCTCTTTATCAAGTTACGTTTGAAAGATTTTAAGTTTTCATCAGTAATAAAATGTTCTGGTAAGTTGTTCCAGCTTTTAGTTCCTCTTGACAAGATACTCTGTTGTGCATGTGATGTCCTGCACAATGGGATACGTAAATCATGTGGTCTTCGGGTTACATTGTAGGGTATTTCTCTAAAGCCAAGGTCTAAGGTAAAGAGTGTATGGATTTTTGTACAAAAAGATTGGTTTGAAGGAGTATGATATCTGGAAGCTTTAATAACTTGAAGTCTCGGAAAAACTGATGGTATGGTCATAACGATTTTTAAAGAACATAACACGTAACAACTTTTTCTGGACTAATAAAGAGGCTGCAATGAAGGTTTATAGGCACCTCCCCAATAAAGAGAACAATATAAAAGAGATTGAGAGAATGAGAGAGAGAGAGAAGAGAGAAGAAGAGAGAGAAGGAGAGGTAGAGAGAGAGAGAGAGGAGAGAGAGAGAGAGAGAGAGAGAGAGAGAGAGAGAGAGATACACCAGTGCCAAAAGTTATCTGTTTTTTTCCCTCAGCTTCAGAAAAGAGCGCAAATATACCTTCCTCCCTCGAGCCTGAAGCAACCAAGCTAACCTCTCTCCTCTCTCTCTCTCTCTCTCTTCTCTCTCTCTCTCTCTACTCTCTCTCCTCCTCTCTCCCTCTCTCACATCTCTCTCATCTCTCTTCTCTCTCTCCTCTCTCTCTCCTCTCTACTCTCTCTCTCTCACTCTCTCTCTCTCCTCTCTCTTCTCTCTACTCTCTCTCTCCTTTTCCTCGCTCTCCTCTCTCTCTCTTCTCTCTCTTTGCTATCTTCCTCTCGCTCGCCTCTCTCTCTCTTTCTTCTCTCTCTTCTCTTCTCTCTCTCTCTCTCTCTCTCTCTCTCTCTCTCCTCTCTCTCTCTCGCTCTCGGGGTCTCCTCTCTCTCTCTCTCTCTCTCTCTCTCTCTCGTATCACCACATTTTTCACGCACAACTAAAGAAGAAAAATAAAAAAGAACACACAAACACACACACAGACAGACTTGGCAATTTCCTCACAAAGAAACACAAGAAAAAAAACACCAATCTCACAGTTCTCTAAATGAAAACCCTTGAAAATATTTGCGAAAACATAAATATATATAAAGTTAAATCCTCCTTGCTATGCACAGAGAATATTATACAAAAGTTCTATTTTGTTAGGCAATACAAAGCAAGCATAGGAGTGACTGTTGTAAAAGTTTGTCAGAGTATTTGTTTCTTTATTGTCTGAGTAAATAAGGACTGAAGTGGTGTCTTGTGCTCTACTTGTTCGGGAATTGACTAGTGTTGTCTTATGTTGGGTTGAAGAGAGAGGAGAGAGAGTAGTAGGAGGAGAGAGAGAGAGAGAGAGAGAGGATGAGGAGAGAGAGGGAGAGAGAGAAGAGAGAGAGAGTAGAGAGAGATAGGAGAGAGAGAGATTTTTTTTTTTTTTATTGTATATTAACATTATATTTACAAAACAAGGGTTTAAAAAAATTTTTTATTTTAATAGTAGTAGGAAATAGTAGTAGGAGTAGTAGTAGTAAGAAGAGTGTAGTAGGAGTGGAGTAGTAGTTTGTAGTTAGTAAAAGTATAGTTTGGAGTAGTAGGAGTAGTAGTAAATTTAGTTCAAATAAAATTTTATTTTTGTAAGAAAATTTCAATTTCGTTTAAATAGAAACACGAGATATAAAAAAAAAATAAATGTTTTTTGTTTTATACAAACAGCATACTTTGCAAATACTTTTATGTAAATTTTTTAAGTAAAGTATTTTTAAAGTGTTTCACCTTAAGATATTCCCCCAAAATTAAAAAATTTTAAAACATGTACAAAAAAAACAAAATGTATGCTAGGTAATTAAAAAAAAGGCCCTTAAAATCAATTTATTAAAAATTTAAAAAGATTATAAAGTATTTTAAAATATACAAAACCCAAATATGAAAAAAATTTTTAAACAAAAATAAAGGGAAAAAAAAAAAGTTAACCCCTAATCTATGAAGGGATTAATAGTAGATTAAGTTTTGGGAGTAGTATTTGTAGTGTAGAGGGTTAATAAAATTATCGTACAAAAAAAGATAAAAAATAATAAAAATAATATTAAATAATAATTAAAATTTTAAAGACAATAATAGGAACAAAAAACAACAAAAAAAAAACAAAACCAAAAAATTAAAAATAATAATAATAATAATAATAAAATGATAATAAAAATAAAAATAATAATTAAAAACCAACTGCTTTTGAATTACACCACATATATGATAGAGAGAGGAGAGAGAGAGAGAGAGAGGAGGAGAGGGAGGGGGAGAGAGAGAGAAAAAAGAGGTTCCTTTGTTGTGTTTCATTTACCCCAAAAAGTAGTGATGCTTGACCCCTTTCTTCTCTCTCTCTCCTTCTCTCCCCCTCCTCTTCTCTCCTCTCTCCTCTTTTCCCTTTTCTCTACCTCTCCCCCTCTCTCCCCTTTAAACGGTTGGGTTAAAAATGAATGAGCCCTTTTCCTTTACTTGCTAATGGAGTTATTCACCGGCAATTTTAAATTTGGGCAAGCCCTCACCCCCCGTCCCCGTCCTTTCTCATTATTGTAGTGGGGTGGGGGGGTGGTGGTTGGTGGGGGAGGTGGTGGGTTGGGGTTGGGAAGGGTGGGGGTGGTGGTGGTGTTTGGGAGTTGGGGGTGGGTGGGGGTGGTTGGTGGTGGTGGGGGGTGGTGGTGGGGGTGGTTTGGGGGTGGGGGGGGTGGTGGGGAGGTGGTGGTTTGGGGGTGGTTGGGGGTGGTGGGGTGGTGGTGGGGTTTGGTTTGGGGGAGGTTGGGGGGGGGTGGTGGTGGTTTGGGGGTGGGTGGTGGTGGTGGTGGGGGTGGTGGTGGGGGGTGGGGGGGGGGTGGTGGGTGGTTTTGGGTTTTGGTGGTGGGGTGGTGTGGTGGTGGGGGGTTTGGGGGGGGGTGGTGGGGGTGGGGGGTGGGGAGGTGGTGGTGGTGGGGGGTGGAGGGGGGTGGTGGTGGTGGTGGAGGTGGGGTAGTGGGGGGGTGGTAAAAGGGGGTGGTGGGGAGGGTTTGGGGGTTTTTGGGGGTGGAGGTGGTGGTGGTGGTGGTTTGGGAGTGGAGGGAAGTGAAGTAAAATAGTAATGGTGGTGGTAGGTTTTTGTAAAAGGAGGGCGATGATAAAGATAAAGGGTGATGGCAATAATGATGTTTTTCTTGTTCAAACCCTTCTTCCCTTTTTAAAATTTTTTTCTTTTTTACAAAAGAAATTTTTTCCCATGGGTTTTTTTTATATGTAAATTTACACACACACACACACCACACACACACACACACAAACCCACACACACACCACACACACAACACCCAACAACACACACACACACACAACACACACTGGGGAATCCGTAGTGTAAAAAGGTTTGCACGCTGGCTCACAACCGAGAAGTCCCCCCTTCGATCCCCGGGCGGGGAAGACAGACGGGCGGTCTTCTTAAACCCGAGCCCCCGTCCCCCCCAAACAGTGAATGGGTAAACCGGGGATTGCCCCGGGGGTTTTTACCCGCCCCCGGGGGTGGTGGCTTCGGGAAAAACCCCAACATAAAGGAAAAAATGATAAATAAAGTTGGGTTGGAGAAAGGGGCCCATACGGGGCGTTTTCTTGGCCCGAAAATACAACTAGATGAATACCACACACACACACACACAACCCCACGTACAAATCCTTAAAATCTGCTAAATTGAATATTTTAAACCAAATTAACAACAGTAGTATTGGGGAGTAAAAAAATAGGGGGGTTTTAGTAGTAGTTGTTTGTAGTTTGTAGTTGTAGTAATAGAGTAGTGTGTAAAAGTAGTTTGTAGTAGTAGTAGTAAGTAGTAGTAGTAGTTTTGTAGTAGATTTGTAGTTTTTCCCTGTTTGTTGTGTAGTATAGTTGTGTAGTAGTAGTAGTAGTAGTTTGTTTAGTAGTATAGGTTTGTAGTAGTAGTAGTATTTGTGGGAGTGGTATATGTAGTAGTAGTAGTTAATAGAAATTTAAAAAGTAGTAGTAGTAGTAGTAGTTTGTAGTGTAGTAGTATAGGGAGTAAAAAGTAGTAGGTAATAGTGTAGTGTATAGTTTTTTGGGAGTAGTAAATAGTAGTAGTAGTAGTAGTAATAGTAGTAAAAGAATAGTGGGAGTAGTAGTAAATAGTAGTAAGGGAGTTTGTTTTTTAGTAGTAGTAGTCGTAGTAGTATGTAAAAGTAGTAAATAGTAGTAGTAGTATAATATAGTAATAGTAGTAAAGTGTAGTAGTAGTAAAAGTGTAGTAATAGTATAGTAGTAAAATTAATAGTAATGTAGTAGTAGTAGTAGTTTGTAATATAGTAGTAGTAATTTGTAGTAGTAGGGGTAGTGTAGTAATAGAATTTTAGTAGTAGTAGTAGTGGGAGTAGTAGTAGTAGTGGGAATAGTGTAGTAGTATAATAGTAAATATAGGGAGGTAGTAATTTTGTAGTAGTAGTAGTAGTAGCAGTTTGTAGTGGTAATAAAAAATAGCATTAATAAAACCTTTCCCCTCTACATTTAAAAACAACAACAACAACAACAGGGAAACAAGGGTCCGGGACCCGGTGATAAAGCAAAAACGCACTGACAACACGCTCAACCAATTTGCTTATGCACGGGCAAAAACACCAAACCAACTTTTAAAAGCATAAAAAATAATTTAAAGCGCCAGCGTACACAAAACATAAAACTGCGAGAGAGGGGAGAGAGAGGGGAGGGAGAAAGGAGAGAAGGAGAGAGAGAGAGAGGGGAGGTTTAAATTTTACCCCCCCTTTTCATTTCCTGTAATTCCAAAGCCATAAAAAAACCGGGTTTCCCCGCCGCCCTGTTTTTTTGAAGGGCCCTTTCTTGTGGGTTTTGGGGTGGTGTTGGGGTGGGGTCTGGTGGGGTGTGTGTGTGTGTTGTGGTGTTTTGGGGTTTTGGGGGTGTGTGTGTGGGTGTTGGGTTTTGGGGTGAGAGAGAGGGGCCCCTTCCCTTTTTTCGTGGGCGTCTCCCTTTACTCTAAAATTGCCTTAACCCGGGGTTTGATGGGTTGGGGCTGATTTTTTTAAAAAAGGAAAAGAGAGAGAGAAGGAGAGGGGAGAAGAGGGGGGGGGAGAGAGAGGGGGAGAGAGAGAGGGGAGAGAGAGAAAGGGGAGAAAAGGGAGAGAGAGAGGGGGGGTGAAAGGAAACTTTTCAAACAGATTGAAATAGAAGTGTATAATCGCGGCAGGTCCCCCAAAGCTACCTGGAGCCTCGCCAAGGGGGGAGAAAAGGAGAGAAGGAGAGAAGAGAGAGAGAGGGGGAGGGAGGAGAGAGAGAGAGAGAGGGGAGAGAGAGAGAGAGAGAAAAAATAAGGGGGAGGGAGAAAAGGGGAAGAGACAGAGAGAAGACAGACAGACAGACAGAGAGAGAGAGAGAGGGGGAAAAGGAGGAGAGAGAGAGAGAGAGGGGAGAGAAAAGAGAGAGAGAGAGAGAGACAGACAGAAAAGACAGACGACAGACAGACAGACAGACAGAAGACAACAGGGCAGACAGACGGGCAGACAGACAGACAGACAGAAGACAGACAGACAGAAAGAAAAGACAGACAGACAGACAGACAGAAAGACAGAAAAGACAGACAGACAGACAGACAGACAGAAAGAAGAGAGAGGGGAGGAGAGAAAAAAGAAAAGAGAGAGAGAGGAGAGAGAAGAGAGAGAGAGAGAGGACAGATAGAAGACAAAGAAAAACAGGGGCCCGGCCCGACAAAAGGGGTTATGTGTTTATCCCACACTCAACAGAAGAATATATTTCACAACAAAATAAAAATTCCCCGCAAAAAATTAAGCAAAAAGGAAAAAGATCCTAACATTTTTCCCAAAAAGCAAAAATGGGATTTAAAACGCTTGGAGGTCCAGTTAAAGTTTACCTTTTTATATTGTCTTTAGTGAATTTGACCCTTTTTTTTTTTTATTTTATTCCTCGACCCCCCGAACTTTTTCGAAGATTTCCAGTGACGAGTATAAGGCAGGTGAAGCTTGAACACCCGGGGGGAGAGAGAGAGAGAGAGAGAGAGAGGAGAGGGGAGGGAGAGAGGAGATAGATTTTTTGAGGAGAAAAATACTTTTTCTGGTTTTCCCCTGACTCGGGTAAATTTTTGAGAGACCGAAGGGGGAATTTAGTTTTGTGGGGCAGTTTTTCTCACACCTTTCATTCCTTTATGTGGAGTTTTGTCTTTTTTTTCTCTTCACTCGCTCTCTCTCTCTCTCTTTTCTCCTTTCTCGTCTCTCTCTCTTCCTTTTCCTCTCTCTCTTTTTTTTCTTCTCTCTTTTCTCTCCTTTTCCTCCCCTCTCTCTCTCTCTCACCCCCCCCCCCCCCAAAGGGTTTTTTGGTTGGTAGAGATATGAAAAAGGAAAAAACCAATGCTTTTATCAAGCGAGAGGGGAGAGAGAGAGAGAGAGAGAGAGGAGAAAAGAGAGAGAGAAGAGGGGAGGAGAGGAGAGAGAGGAGAGAGAGAGAGGATTCGGGCCCCAAAAAACAAAAAGCACTGACAGAGGAAAAGCGAGGCAAAAAATAAAGGCAAATCAACTTCAAAACAAAGAGTCTGCGATGAAGATTGAAAACCAAGCTAAAACATTCTGCAAATTGACAAGGAAAGCGAAGGCTGCGGCGAAAATACAAAAGCAAGATTCGATAAACCTCCAGAAAATAGAATTAACAATGAGAAGACAGAAATAGAAGAAAAATATGATGCGTATTTCAAAAACTTGACGAAAACAAAAAAAAATTCTAAAGGAAAAGAGAAAAGAAAAAATTATCCCGTAAACTATTCAAATAAAAAGTCAACATTATGAGTCAGAAAGAAAAGGGAAGAGAAAAAATACCGTTGTAAAAAATGAAAGTTCTCAAGATATCAATGAAACGGAACGGAACGGAACATAATGGAACAAGGAACAGTTTATAATGGAACGTAACCGATGGTATAAAGAACAAAAAGGAATGAAACAGGAACTAAATATGAAGGAATAGAACGAAACGGAATGAATCACAGGGGAACGGAACGGAACGGAACGGAATGGAATGAAACTTAATGGAACAAGGATCAGTTTATAATGGAACACAGCCGACGATATAAGGAACGGAAGGGAATGAAACAGAACTAAATATGAAAGAAGAGAAAACGAAGCGAAACGGAATGAATCACAGGGGAACGGAACGGAACGGAATGAATCACAGGGGAACGGAACGGAACGGAATGGAACAGACAAGGATTAGGAGGGGATGATGCAGAAGAGGTGTTGATGAGTTAGCTGAGGAATAATTAAGAACACGTGAATAGATGAGGAGTGAGAGTGCAAGATCAGTGACTTCAATATGTAATGAGGCGACAATGTCCATGCCGAGAGAGATTAAGAGAGAGAGAGAGAGAGAGAGAGAGAGAGAGAGAGAGAGAGAGAGAGAGAGAGAGAGAGAGATTAAGTGAAATAAAAGTATACAGCACTCCATTATATTAATTGCAACACTTCATAACTTTGTCCATTCATCTCAAGTCTTTGAAATTCACACTTAGCTGCCCCTTCCCTTCCCTTCCCCTCCCTTCCCCTCCCTTCCCTTCCCTTCCCCTCCCTTCTCCCTTCCCCTCCCTTCCCTTCCCCTCCCTTCCCTTCCCCTTCCCGCTTCCTTTCCCTCCCCCCAACATTCATACACTCATACACATACATTTTTTTTTTTTTTATTATTATTATTTTCCCCTTGGTCAGTCGGTTATGATATAAAAAAAGTTGTAATAGTAGTAATAGTAATAGTAGTAGTAGCAGTGGTAGTAGTAGTAGGAGTAGTAGTAGTAGGAGTAGTAGTAGTAGTAGTCATCATCATCATCATCATTATTCCTTTATTTCGTATATACTAATATACAGAGATTCAATCGATGCATAATATAAAATTACGCAAGGAAAACTTATTAATAAATCAAATGTTACTGTACATCTATAATGACAAAATAACAAATATGAAGCTCAAAGGACTTCAGGTCCATCTAAAAAGATTAAAACAATCATCCAAAATTAAAATAGTTCACACATTATGTAAAATTTCACATACAAGCAGCTACCTGCAGTTATACAAGCTTAAATGTTTGGTGCCTAGTGGTTCAGACGGCCAGGTTCATGATTTTGTACCCACGTCATTCTAGCTTTGATGGTTTGCAGGTCATATTCTATCAAATTTATGTTATAAAAATCTCTAAATAATAATGATATTGAAGGCAGGGTATATCCGTTCTTTAAAAAGGGCAAACACCATTTAATGAGGGAGTTATTGATGGCCAAAAGTCTCTTAAAATATCTCGCCTGTACAAATGCATTGTAATGTTGGAACAACAAATTACTTGTCTGTTGAGCCATCGCATGGTTACTGTGGTAGCGTGGCAGAGTAGTAGTAGTAGTAGTAGTAGTAGTAGTAGTAGTAGTAGTAGTAGTAGTAGTAGTCTGTTGAGCCATCGCATGGTTACTGTGGTAGCGTGGCAGCGTAGTAGTAGTAGTAGTAGTAGTAGTAGTAGTAGTAGTAGTAGTAGTAGTAGTAGTAGTAGTAGTAGTAGTAGTCTGTTGAGCCATCGCATGGTTACTGTGGTAGCGTGGCAGAGTAGTAGTAGTAGTATAGTAGTAGTAGTAGTAGTAGTAGTAGTAGTAGTAGTAGTAGTAGTAGTAGTAGTCTGTTTAGCCACCTCATGGTTACTGTGGTAGCGTGGCAGAGCAAACACTTTGTTCAAGGCATTGTGGTAAGCTGTCTGGAATGTCTTATAGCAAGATTCATATTTCATCCTAACCGTCTGCCATAAGGCCAGACCATACTCTGGCAAGCAAAATGAATTGAATCGGAACATGAGAGTCTGACTGGAAACATTCTTTAAATTTCTATATATATAATTGAATTTTGCGTAAAAACTACTTAACCTGAAATCTATATCTTCCTCATCACTCAGATTTTTCTGACTACAGTCACCTAAATACTTGTAATTATCCACCAGTGCTGTTCTATCTCCACACAGATCAATAATATTGCTTTCATTTTTCCTTCTATCCTTTGAAAATATACAGCATTTCGTCTTTACTTGATTAATTAATAAATTCAATGTTTCTAACTTTTCCTTAATTTCAGCATATAATATACTTAAAGTCTCTGAAGTATCTGCAAGAACAATTAAATCATCAGCATAAGCCATTAAATTGACTCTCATAAATCCATATTTACAACCAATGTCCTTTGAAGATATAGAAGTTATCATTTCATCAATATAAAGTTTGAAAAGAAATGGCGACAATATGCCTCCTTGCCTGACACCTTGATTAATATAACAGTAATTACCGGTAGCTTTTCCCCATCTTACTCTAGCTGACTGATGCCTCAAATAATGCATTAAAAGTAACACAAGGTCAGGTGAAATATCTCTATTTAATAATATTTTTCCAAGCTTACACCTACTGCTACTACCAGTAGCAGTATCTGCTACTACCAGTAGCAGTATCTGCTACTACCAGTAGCAGTATCTGCTACTACCAGTAGTAGTATAGTAGTAGTAGTAGTAGTAGTAGTAGTAGTAGTAGTAGTAGTAGTAGTATAGTAGTAGTAGTAGTAGTAGTAGTAGTTGTAGTAGTAGTAGATAGTAGTTTTAGTAGTAGTAGTAGTAGTATTTTTAGTAGTAGTAGTAGTAGTGGTGGTGGTAGCAGTAGTAGCAGTAGTAGCAGTAGTAGTAATAGTAGTAATAGTAGTGGTAGTAGTGGTGTTATCGCTATATAAACATGTTCTTCACCTAACACAAACCTTTTACATTATATTTCTCTTGTTTATATTCTTCTTATATTTCTCCACCCTCTTTGCAGTGACGGGGGAGTTTGTGCGCGTGGGTGACGGGGGCAGTGCGGGGGCGGGGGGGCTGGAGCAGTGGGGCAACGGGACGCTGTGGGTGGCGCGGGCGTCGCGGAGCCACGAGGGCCGCTACCTGTGCGAGGCCGACAACGGAGTGCTGCCCGACCTCTCCAAGCTGGTGAACCTGACCGTGAATGGTGAGTGACGAGTGACTGTGTTATGTGCGTGTGTGTGGTTGTGTTTTAGGGTGGGTGGTACATGTTTTGTTAATGTTTATGTGTGTGTGGCTGTGTTTTAAGGTGGAATGTATGTAGCTACTGGTAGGAGAATATATGTAGGGGAGAATGAATAGAATTGAGAATGAGAATATCTAGGCGTGAATGGTGAGTGACGCGTGGCTTTGTTATTGTTGTGTGTGTGGTTGTGTGTTAGGATGGGATGTATATACTAGGTAGCAGCATAAATAGTATAGGGGAAGGGTTGTTGTGTATGCATGTGTGTGGGGTTTTTTAGTAAGTTTTAAGGTTGTTTTTGTTGCGGGTGGCGGGATTAGTACCTCATTGTTACTATGTATATGATTTATTATTATTGTTATTATTATTAATATTATTATTATTATTATTATTATTATTATTATTATTATTGTTATCATTGCCATTATTTGCATGTAGGTCTTGCCTTATTCGTTTGTTATTTCTTTGCTTGTGTAATATTTATGTTTTTATGCATCTATTTTTGTTTATTCGTTCATTTATTAATTCATATTTTTCATATATTTAATGAATAATTAATTTATGTGCGAAGTGATTTGCTTGTTGTTATTATTATCATCATCATCATCATCATCATCATCATCATCATTATCATCATTATCATATCATCATCATCATTATCATTATCATTATCATTATCATCATCATCATCATCATCATCATCATCATCATCATCATCATCCTCATTATCATTATAATTATCATTATCATTATCATTATCATCATTATCATCATCATCATTATCAGCAGCAGCAGCATTTTTGTTATTATTAAGATCACTCTCCTTATCGCTGTAGTAGCAAGGTGTGGTGGTTGAAATATAAACATTATAGAATCACAAGGTTTACATTCCTTACACAGCCCGGATAGCTCAGTCGGTAGAGCGTTAGGCTTTTAACCTAACGGTCCAGGGTTCGAGTCCCTGTTCGGGCTTGTATTTTGATCACCACTCTACAGGAACTAAAGGCATGGAAGGGTGATGATGATGTTTGATGTTTGTACAGAGGCGATGCAGAGCTACCGGGAAGGCCTTGTGGGAGACATTGTAACACTTGTATAAGACAGGACAGGAACCTAAGTCCTTGTGTTGCTCTGTAGTGTTGTGTTGCTCTGTAGTGTTGTGTTGCTCTGTAGTGTTGTGTTGCTCTGTAGTGTTTGTGTTGCTCTGTAGTGTTTGTGTTGCTCTGTAGTGTTGTGTTGCTCTGTAGTGTTGTGTTGCTCTGTAGTGTTGTGTTGCTCTGTAGTGTTGTGTTGCTCTGTAGTGTTGTGTTGCTCTGTAGTGTTGTGTTGCTCTGTAGTGTTGTGTTGCTCTGTAGTGTTGTGTTGCTCTGTAGTGTTGTGTTGCTGTCTGTTAGGCTTCTCCAGGACGCTGCCTCGCTTTTTGTGGCAATAGTCACACGAATATGTAAACTGTAACAATCGTATAAAATTTAGCTCATTCATGAATTATACACTTTTGCTTCTTTTGGTATAATTAATTTCTCCCCCCCCCCCCCGGCCGCCGCCCGCAGAGCCGCCCTGGTTCGTGGCGTCGGAGCAGCGGCAGCAGGTGAGGGTGGGCGCGGCGGCCACCCTCGCCTGCCACGCCCACGGTGACCACCCCCTCATGCTCACCTGGACCAGGGACGCCGCCCCCCTGCCGCCCATACCCAGGTATACTTTGCACGCCATTTCAAGTTCAAATCAGGTCATTAACTCTGCGAGATTTTTAAGTATAAGACAAATGTACACCTTCACACCTGTCATAACGGCTGGGACAGGTGTGACAATACAAACAGAACTACAGTATATCATATGTACCACTTTATTGATTTATTCTTTATTTAATCATACACACAATCTTCAACTCCCCATAAAAACACGTGCGGTGACATTTAAAACAGACCAACCTGCACACATACAACAACAAAAATAAACAAACAGACAAAACTTGTACATAAAACACCAAAAATCTACAAATCAACATAACCCACAAAAAACCATAACATGACCAGGTAACAGTCCCAGGTAAGCCCTTGGGTACTACAGGTGCCTATACGTGTCCCCCAGGTACCAGGTCTCCGTGCGTGAGGGGCCCGGGGGCGTGGAGGAGGGTGGCAGCGGCGGCGGCGGGAAGGAGGGCGAGCTGGTGATTCAAGACGCGCGCCTCTCAGACTCCGGCACCTTCTCCTGCACCGCCTCCAACACCCACGGCACGCGCACCGCCCACCTCCATCTGCTGGTGCAAGGTGAGCAGGGTGTACACATACATACATAAGGGTACATGCATAGACGTGATGGGGATGCGTTGTTAGAATGGGACCATACACTCTTAGAAAGAAAGGGTAGGAAAAGGGTAGAAAAAGGGTATTTGTAGTGATGAAATACTGCTGCCCTTTTTCTACCCTTACAAATATACCCTTTCGGATCGACGCAAATATACCCTTTTCCAACCCTCTCTTCTAAAAAGGGTAGATAAAGGGTATAATCGGCAGCATCTACCCTCCAGCCTGGACATAGGGTTTAAAAAGGGTAGTGATGGTGCGATGTAACAATTCGACCCTTAATATACCCCTTATTTCTGAGAGTGTAGGGCAAAGAAGACATGTGTGTTTACTTCTATTCATGTGTTTTATTCCATTTTCCTTCTTCTTTCTAAGTGAATTTCCTTTTTCCTCCATCTGCTGGTACAAGGGTGTGTGTGTATAGGTGGGATGTGGTGTTAGAATGTGACTATAGTAAGGCGTGTATTTGTACCCCTATTCATGGTTTTTATTTTATTTTTCTCACTTTTTCCTCCCTCCTCTTTTCCTTCCTTTCCTCTCCTTCCTGTCCTCTCCTCCCTCAGTTAATCTCCTTTTTACTCCTTCCATCCTTCCTCCGACCTCCACCTGCTGGTTCAAGGTCAGGCTGTGATGTGTGTAGAGGTGGGATGCGCTGTAAGATGTTTTTTATTCCATTTGCCTCCCTCTTTCCTCTTAATGTCCTCTTGCCTCCGTAGAATGTAACTATAAGGCAAAGCAGACGTGTGTTTACTCCCATTCTTGTATTGTGTTTCTCCTTCTTTCTTCCTGTTAATCTTATTTTCCCTCCTTCTTTCTCCTTCTTTCTCCCTGTTAATCTCCTTTTAATCCCTCCTCCCTATTAACCTCTTTCTATTAACCCTCTACAGACGTGCCCGGCGCCCCCCACGGCTGTGCGTGTGGGGGAGCGCGGGTCCCGCCACCTCCTGGTCACCTGGACGCCGCCCGAGGACTCCAACGCGCCCATCACCGCCTACGTCATCACCCTGAAGCCGCTGCCTGCTGGTGGGTGGTGGTAGTAGTAGTATTGGTAGCAATGATAGTATAGTCTATTCATCTAGTTGTATTCATCTAGTTGTATTTTACAGGGCCTGAGCTACACTCGTATGGCCCCGTCTCCATAGCTACATTTTTTTTATCATTCATCCTTAGTTCTTAGTGTTGGCCAAAGCCACCACCCTGGGAGGCGGGTCACAAACCCCCTGCTAACACCCGGTGCCAATTTACTGCTGGGTGGACAGGGGCTCGGGTTTTAAGATGACCGCCCGTCTGTCTTCGCTCCGCACGGGGATCGAACCCGGGACTTCTCGGTTGTGAGCCGAGCGTGCTAACCGCTACACTACGAAGTAGGCTACCCCTAGTACCGGACGGAGTACCGAGTACCGGACTAGTGTGTGTGTGTGTGTGTTGTGTGTGTGTGTGGACCTAACCTTTGCCTCGCCACAGGTTCTAGCGGCGGGCGTGAGGAGCGGGTGGGCGGGCAGGAGGTGCGGGCGGTGGTGGACGGCCTCACGCCCGCCACGCGCTACACCCTCACCGTGGGCGCCGTGAACAGCGTGGGGCGCGGCCGTGGCTCCCCGCCCCTCAACGCCCACACCCACGAGGAGGCGCCCGCAGCACCGCCCATGAACATGAAGGTGAGTGGGCGGCGTACACCACACACACACACACACCACACACACACACGATAATTGTGTTATATAATTAGCATCAAATTATTTCGCAAACTGAACAGACGAAAACAAATATATACAACATTATTATAATTCTCTCTCTCTCTCTCTCTCTCTCTCTCTCTCTCTCTCTCTCTCTCTCTCTCTCTCTCTCTCTCTCTCCCCCAGGTGATAGCAGTGTCTCCCACGGCCCTGCGAGTCACCTGGGACCCCCCGCACCCCAACACCACCCACGGGACGCTCCTGGGCTACCAACTGGGACTCAAGACTCACAGGTAACGCGTTGTTGTTGTTGTAGCTGCTGTTGAAGTAATGGTTGTAGTTGTGGTAGCTAATAGTTGTTGCTGTTATTTAAGTAGTTGTTATGTTAAGTTAAGTAGTTGCATTCCTCTGCATTATGGGGGGAAGGGGTGGTAGGGGAAGGGGAAATGGTGTTTGTGAGGGGACACGTGGGAATGACAGGGGACAGGAGTGACATAAGTTAGGAAAGGTAATGAGGAATGAAGAGGTGTGAGGAGGGAGGGCAAGAATGAGGCGCTTGTGTGTAAGGGGGAAAGAGAATGAGGTGTTTGTGTGAGTGTTGGTATGAGGGAGGGGAAAATAATGAGGTGTTTGTGCAAGGGGGAACGATAATGAGGTGTTTGTGTGAGTGTGGGTATGAAGGAGGGGGAAATTATGAGGTGTTTGTGCAAGGGGGAAAGATAATGAGGTGTTTGTGTGAGTGTGGGTTTGAGGAAAGACGAAAATCAGATTCATAATGTAAGAGAAAAGAATGACTTGCTTATTTCCACCTCATAGGAACATCAACTCTCCTCTCCCTTCCTCCCTTCCTCCCTACCTCCCTTTCACCCGTAGCAGTCAGGGAGGGGAAAGTGCAGAGGAGGGAGGAAGTAAAGTCTAAGGAACACCCACCCTCCTCCCTGCCTGCCTCCCTGTCTCCCTGTCTCCCTGCCTGCCTCCCTGACTGCCTCTCTGCCTGCCTCTCTGCCTGCCTCCCTGCTTGCCTGCCTCCCTCCCTGCCTGCCTGCCTGCCTGCCTCCCTCCCTGCCTGCCTCCTTGCCTCCCTCCCTGCCTGCCTGACTGCCTCCCTGCCTCCCTGTCTGCCTCTCTGCCTGCCTCTCTGCCTGCCTCCCTGCCTCCCTGCCTCCCTGACTGCCTCTCTGCCTGCCTCCCTGCCTGCCTCCCTGCCTGCCTGCCTGCCTGCCTGCCTGCCTCCCTGCTTGCCTGCCTGCCTGCCTCTCTGCCTGCCTGACTGTCTGCCTCTCTGCCTGCCTCTCTGCCTGCCTCCCTGCCTGCCTGCCTCTCTGCCTGCCTCCCTCCCTGCCTGCCTGTCTGCCTGCCTCCCTCCCTGCCTCCTTGCCTCCCTCCCTGCCTGCCTGACTGCCTCCCTGCCTGCCTGCCTCCCTGCCTGCCTGCCTCTCTGACTGCCTCTCTGCCTGCCTCCCTGACTGCCTCTCTGCCTGCCTGACTCCCTGCCTCCCTGACTGCCTCTCTGCCTGCCTCCCTGACTGCCTCTCTGCCTGCCTGACTGTCTGCCTGCCTGACTCCCTGCCTCCCTGACTGCCTCTCTGCCTGCCTCCCTGCCTGCCTCCCTGTTTGCCTGCCTGCCTGCCTGCCTCCCTGACTGCCTCCCTGCCTGCCTCCCTGACTGCCTCTCTGACTGCCTCCCTGTATCCCTGCCTGGGTTGTGGTCGCAGAAGTAATACCGTCGTGAGCCAGAAGGGTTTCCGAGCATTAATAATGACGCTTTCTCATAGCCAAAGTGTTGCCGCGGGGATTAGCACTTCCGCTTCTTAGAAATCTGAGACGCCTAGCCTGTATTACGTGGTTGTACATAGAACACTGTATCTCCGTGTGCTTTCTCTCATACCTTTCCTTCCTTCCTTTCCTTCCTTCCTTCCTTTCCTTCCTTTCCTTCCTTCCTTTCTTCTGACCGCTTCTATGTGTTCTTTCTCTCATACCTTTCTTCCTTCCTTTCCTTCCTTCCTTTCTTTCCTTCCCTCCGTCTGACCGCTTCTATGTGTTCTTTCTCTCATACCTTTCCTTCCTTCCTTCCTTTCTTCCTTTCCTTCCTTCCTTTCTTTCCTTCCTTTCTCCTCTTTCTTTTCTCCTTTCTTTCCTTCCTTCCTTTCCTTCCTTTCCTTCCTTTCCTTCTTTCTTTCCTTTCTTTCCTTCCTTCCTTTCCTTTCCTTCCCTTTCTTCTGGTTATGTTACGTCATCTGCCCTATCACCACGACAGACTAATGTGGTGTGAGAAGTTAGGACACGGAAGTTTAATAGATAAATTGAAATGATCTTGAAGTCATGAATGTATATAAGCAAGAAGGTACGCACTAATAACCAAAAATTGTTATTACTATTGAGCGGAACCAGGAAAATAGCAATAAATAGCAAATAATAGACTGATTTCTGATGAACGGAACCAGGCAATTCAATAAGTCAGCCTGTAGGGTTAATAGTATGAACTCATCCATTGTCGTAACAGTTAAAGAAGCAGAGGAAAAGGCATCACTGTAATAGTGTACGTACAAGCAGGCAGTGTGGTGTGGCTGTCTGCTGGTTCTGCTTACTATTGACCTCTTGTGTTGTCTGCTGTTTATGGGACTCCTGCGGCAGTAAACACTACAGCCCAAGCATGTGTGTGTGTGTGTGTGTCTGTGTGTGTGTGTGTGTGTGTGTGTGTGTGTATGTCTGTGTGTGTGTGTGTCTGTGTATGTCTGTGTGTGTGTGTGTGTGCGTGTGTGTGTGTGTCTGTGTCTGTGTCTGTGTCTGTGTGTGTGTGTGTATGTCTGTGTGTGTGTGTCTGTGTGTGTGTCTGTGTCTGTGTCTGTGTGTGTGTGTGTGTGTGTCTGTGTCTGTGTGTGTGTCTGTGTGTGTGTGTGTGTGTGTGTCTGTATGTGTGTGTGTGTGTGTCTGTGTGTGTGTGTGTGTGCGTCTGTGTGTGTGTGTGTGTGTGTCTGTGTGTGTGTGTGTGTGTGTGTCTGTGTCTGTTGTGTGTGTGTGTGTGTGTGTGTGTGTGTGTGTGTGTGTCTGTATGTGTGTGTGTGTGTGTCTGTGTGTGTGTGTGTGTGTGTGCGTCTGTGTGTGTGTGTGTGTGTTGTGTGTGTGTGTGTGTGTGTGTGTGTGTGTGTGTGTGTGTGTGTGTGTGTACTTCAACCTTACCTATCTGTTGGTGTCTATCGGCTGTTATTGATTATATCTTTGTCACTTATGGTTGTCTGTCTGTTTGAGTGTGTGTGTGTGTGTGCATGTGTGTGTATGTGTGGTGTGTGTGTGTGTGTGGTGTATGTGTGTGTGTATGTATGTGTATGTGTGCGTGTGTGGCAAAAACAGTCACAAATCAGCCACCCATTCCTTCCCTCTTATGGTTCAGTACAAGTCAATATAGTCACAAAAACGCACCCTTCTCTTTACCTACACGCGCACCTGTCCTTACTTACTGCACTACCAAAATATTATACTACTACTAATCATTATACTACTAGAAGTTATACTACTACTTAAGCTACCTACCAATAATCTACCTATCCCTAATGTTACCCATCAAGTACGTACACCTGCGTGGGCCCGTGCGTGTTGGCTACTCCCGGACTCTCAGTAATGTGGTATCAATACTATCAATACACCTCACCTGGTATTACGAGTGAAGGGAAAGCTGGTAATGAGGTGACGTCATGTGAGAGGGGAAAGTGAGGGGAGAGTGAGAGGGGAAAGTGAGGGGAAATTGAGGGGAGAGGGGGAAAGTGAGGGGAGAGTGAGAAGGAAGTGAGGGAAGAGTGAGAGGGGAAAGGGGAAAGTGAGAGGGTAGAGTGAGAGGGGAAAGTGAGGGGGGGAAGTGAAAGGAGAGTGAGAGGGGAAAGTGAGGGGAGAGTGAGGTGAAAGTGAACGTAGAGTGAGAGGGGAAAGTGAGGGGGGAAGTGAAAGGAGAGTGAGGTGAAAGTGAGGGTAGAGTGAGAGGGGAGAGTGAGAGGGGAAAGTGAGAGGGGAAAGACAGGTGAGAAGAGGAAGAACAAGGTAGGAAAGGGAGGTTTATGTCAAGGTACGATGGATAACAAGCGAAGAGGGGAGAAGAGAGAGGAAGGAAGGAACAGGGGAGAAGGGAAGAGAGAAGAGAGGAAGGAAGAAGGGAGAAGAGAGAGGAAGGAAGAGGGGAGAAGGGAAGAGAGGGAAAGAATGCAAAGAACCGTACAAGGAAGAGAAATGTGTGTGTACGTGAGGGAAGAGAGAGAGAGAGAGAGAGAGAGAGAAGGAAGATAAAAGAGAGTGAGGGGAGGAGGAAGGGAGGAGCCAGGTGAGCATTTAAAGGGACAGGTAAACTTTATGAGGCACAGGTGAAAGGCGTGTGTGTGTGTGTGTGTGTGTGTCTTTTTTTCCTGATGTTACGTATGTGTCAGCGTTCTTACTGATAAACGCAATCTATGACAGGAAGACTGACAGACAGATACAAAAAATCTATAGAGAACCATTGACAGGCAGGCTAAAAAAATTGATAGACAGCCATTGAAACCCACATTGATGAGACAGAAGAAAAATAGACAGACAGATATAGACAGAAAAGAGAACACGAAGACAAACAGACAGACAGACAGACACACTTAGAAAGACAAAACACAGTACATACAGAGAAACAGACAGACAGACACACTTAGAAAGACAAAAAAATACATACAGAAAAACAGACAGACAGACACACTTAGAAAGACAGAGAAACAGACAGACAGACAATTATATGTACAGACGGATAGATACAAACACAAACAAAGAAATAACTATAATAAGTAGACACAGACAGACAAACAAGTAGATCAAACAACAAGCAATACGAGATAGACAGATAAATAAACAAACAGACAGACAGATAGACAGACAGACAGACAGACAGACAGATAGACATACGGACAGACAGACAGACAGACAGACAGACAGATAGACATACGAGATAGACAGACAGACAGACGGACAGACAGACAGACAGACAGACAGACAGACAGATAGATAGACATACGATGAAGATAGATAAACAAACAAACAGACAGAAAGACAGACAGACAGACAGACAGACAGACAGACAGACGACAGAACAAAGACAACAGATAGACATACGAGATAGATAGATAGACAGACAGACAACAGACAGAACAGACAATAGACATACGAGATAGATAGATAGACAGACAGACAGACAGACAGACAGACAGACAGACAGACAGACAGACAGACAGACAGACAGACAGACAGACAGATAGACATACGAGATAGATAAACAAACAAACAGACAGACAGACAGACAGACAGACAGATAGACATACGAGATATATAGATAGACAGACAGACAACAGACAGGCAGACAGACATACAGACAGACAGATAGACATACGAGATAGATAGATAAACCAAACAGACAGACAAACAGACAAACAAACAGACATACGAGACAGACAGACAGACGGACTACCAAGAACTCATAACAGGGAATACAATTGTAGTTGTGTGTGTTGAGTAAGTGTCCCAAAGGGTATATTTCCAGGCCCTTCATTCCTCCCCTTCCCTCCTTGTGTTCCCTCCCTTACTCCCTCCTCTGTCTTCCTTCCTTCCTCCCTGTATTCCCTCCCTTACCCCCCCTCCTATGTGTTCCTTCCTTCCTCCCTCCCTCCCTCTATCACTGTGTTCCCTTCCCTGTGTTCTCTCCCTTCCTCCTTACCCTGTTTTCCCTCCCTTCCTCCCTCCCTTCTGTCTCTCCCTTCCTCTTACCCTGTTTTCCCCCTCTTCCTCCCCCTTCTGTCCTCTCCCTTCCTCCTTACCCTGTTTTCCCTCCTTCCTCCCTCCCTTCTGTCTCTCCTTCCTCCTTACCCTGTTTTCCTCCCTTCCTCCCTCCCTTCTGTCTCTCCCTTCCTCCTTACCCTGTTTTCCCTCCCTTCCTCCCTCCCTTCTGTTCTCCCTTCCTCCTTACCCTGTTTTCCCTCCCTTCCTCCCTCCCTTCTGTCTCTCCCTTCCTCCATCCTTGTGTTCCTCCCTTATTCCCTCCTTCTGCTCTCTTGCCTCATACTTCCATTCCTCTTCTTCCTGTTCCTATTCCTCTCTTTTTCCCCTTTTTCTCTTTCGTTTTGCTCTTCTTACCTGTCATGTGTGTGTGTTGTGTGTGTGTGTGTGTGTGTGTGTGTGTGTGTGTGAGAGATTAATTAATATCTGTATGTCATTTTTTACCCTTCTTATCTCTCTCTCTCTCTCTCTCTCTCTCTCTCTCTCTCTCTCTCTCTCTCTCTCTCTCTCTCTCTCTCTCTCTCTCTCTCTCCACACACAGCGAGGGTGAGGGCGGCGCCTACAACTTCACCAGCGTGGGCGGCGTGGGCGTGGCGGGCAGCTCGCGGGTGGGCGGCCTGCGTGCCCACACCCGCTACGTGGTGGTGGTACGCGCCCTCAACTCCAAGGGCACGGGACCCCCCTCGCCGCCCGTCCGCATCGCCACCCTGCAGGACAGTGAGTGTGGCAGTGGTGGTAGTAGTAGTAGTAGTAGTAGTAGTAGTAGTAGTAGTAGTAGTAGTAGTATAGTAGTAGTAGTAGTAGTGGGAGGAGGAGGAGAAGAGGAGTAATAGTAGTAGTTATAGTAGTAGTAATAGTAGTAGTAGTAAGATAGTAGTAGGATATAGTAGTAGTAATAGTAGTAGTAGTATAGGAGGAGGAGGGGGTAGGATAGTAGTGGTAGTATTAGTAGTAGTAGTGGAGGAGGAGTAGTAAGTAGTAGTATGTAGTATTTATAGTAGTAGTATATAGTAGTAGTAGAAAGTATTAGTAGTAGTAGTGGGAGGAGGAGATAGTAATAGTAGTAGTGTATAGTAGTAGTGTAGTAGTAGTGGGAGGAGAGGAGTATTAGTTAAGTGTAGTAGTATAGTCAGTAGTGGGAGGAGGAGGAGTAATATAGTAGTATTTTAGTAGTAGTAGTAGTAGAGTGAGGAGGAGGTAATAGAGTATTTATATTTAGTAGTAGTAGTAGTATAGTAGTAGTAGTAGTAGTAGTAGTAGCAGCAGCATGAGTCAGTAGAGAGGAGGAGCAACATAATATAAATAGTATTAGTATACATGGTAATGTATAGAGGTGATGTGAGTGTAGGAACAGAGCATAAAAATCTGTCCCAATCAATTTAACACAGAGCGGAATGTCAGCAGCCGCGAGGACAGACTATTGCATTACTCTTATTTTGTTTAGTGTGTGTATGTGTGTGTGTGTATGTGTGTGTGTGTGTGTGTATGTGTGTGTGTGTGTGTGTGTGTGTGTGTGTGTGTATGTATGTTGTGTGTGTTGGTACGTGTGTGTGTGTACGTGTGTGTTGTGTGTGTGTGTATGTGTGTGTGTGTGTGTGTGTGTGTGTGTGTGTGTGTGTGTGTATGTGTGTGTGTGTGTGTGTGTGTGTGTGTGTGTGTGTGTGTGTGTGTATGTGTGTGTGTGTGTGTGTGTGTGTGTGTGTGTGTGTGTGTGTGTGTGTGTGTGTGTGTGTGTGTGTGTGTGTGTGACTTTGTGTGTGTGTGTATTCATCTAGTTGTATTCATCTAGTTGTAGTTTACAGGGCCAGAGCAATGCTCGTGTGGCCCCGTCTCCATATCAACATTTTTATCATTCATCCTTAGTGCTTAGTGTTGGCCGAAGCCACCACCCCGGAGAGCAGGTCACAAACCCCGGCTAACACCCGGTACCCATTCACTGCTGGGTGGACAGGGGCTCGGGTTTTAAGGAAACAACCCATCTGTTTCCGCTCCGCCCGGGGATCGAACCCGGGACTTCTCAGTTGTGAACCGAGCGTGCTTCCCCTACAACACAGAGTACCCTCCGGAGTGTGTGTGTGACTGTGTGTGTGTGTGTACGTGTGTGTGTGTGTGTGTGTGTGTGTGTGTGTGTGTGTCATATGAGGCGCGGAGTCAGTTTTTTAATGCTTTAGCTTGTGTTTGCGAGGCGACGAGTGTAAAAACGTAAACAAAAGCACCTCATTAATCGAATGTTCTCTTCCTCCTCTCTCTCTCTCTCTCTCTCTCTCTCTCTCTCTCTCTCTCTCTCTCTCTCTCTCTGCACTTCCCACGCATGCTCTCCTCTCTCTCTCCTTTCCTTCATTCTCATCCTATTTTTTCCTCCCTCCTTCACCTGACACTCTGCCCACACACTCTCTCTCTCTTTCTCTTTTTCTCTCTCTTTCCCTACCTCTCCCTCTTCCTCCTTGCTTCCTCCTCTTTGTCTTTCTCTTCCGTCACTGCCTCTCTCTTTCTCTCTCTCTCTCTCTCTCTCTCTCATCTCTCTCTCCTCTTCCTTTTCTCTCTCTCTCTCTCTCTCTCTCTCGTACTTTCACTCCCTCCTTGCCTATTCACTTCATTCCAATGTGTTCTCTTCTTCCTCTTTCTCCTCTTCCTCATCTAAACCTCCTCCTCATCTTCATTCTCCTCCTTCTCTTCCTCATTTCTATCCTCCTTCATCTTCCTCCTCCTACTCCACCTCTTCTTTTTTTCCCCTATGCAACCTTGTTCGTATATTATTCTATTTAATCTTCCTCCTCCTCCTCCTCATCTTCCTCCTCCTCCTCCTCCTCCTCCTCCTCCTCCTCCTCCTCCTCCTCCTCTTCCTCCTCCTCCTCCTTCTCCTCCTCCTCACCCCACAGAGCCCAGCGCACCCCCGGGACAGGTGAGGTGTGAGGGGGTGTCCTCGTCAACCCTCGCCATCACCTGGACACCTCCGCCCCTCGACCACCGCAACGGAGACCTCACCACCTACCGCGTCGCCTACTGGATTGCTGCGTCCCCTGGTGAGGCCGTGGGCGTGCTAGGGGCGGGGTGGTTACTGGGGGGGGGGAGAAGCGGTTACTGGGGGGGAGAAGCGGTTACTGGGGGGGAGAAGCGGTTACTGGGGGGCTGTGGGCGTGCTAGTGACGGGGTGGTTACTGGGGGGGAGAAAACGGTTACTGGGGGGCCGTGGGCGTGCTAGGGGCGGGGTGGTTACTGGGGGGAGAAGCGGTTACTGGGGGGCCGTGGGTGGGTAGAGGAGGTTACTGGGGAGGGGGAATACATGAATGGATGAACGGGCAGTGAGTAATCTGGAGGCAAGTCTAATGTATGAGTGCAGAGATTGAAAGAAAGAGAGAGAGAGAGGGGAGAGAGAGTAGAGAGAGAGAGAGAGAGAGAGAGAGAGAGAGAGAGAGAGAGAGAGAGAGAGATAAAGAGAGAGAGGAGCAGTAAGAAGAGGAGAGGGCACTGGAATATGATTAGCAGAAGGAACATAACAGCGAAAGGAGGAGGAGGAGGAGCAGGAAGAAGAAAATAGCGTAGAGAGGAGAGAGAGAGAGAGAGAGAGAGAGAGAGAGAGGAGAAGAGAGAGAGAGAGAGAGAGTAAAGCTTGGGGGGGGGGGGTTCCGGGGGCCCGGGGGGGTTTGGGGGGGGGGGGAAAAAAGGGGGGGTTTTTCCCCCCCAAAAAGGGGGGGGGGGGCCCCCGGGGGGAAAAAGGGGGGGGGGAAAGGGGGGGGGGGGGGGGGAAAAAATTTTTGGGGGTTGGGAGTTTTTTTAGTTTTTTTTGGGGGGGGGGGGGGTTTTTTTTTAAAATTTTTAAAAAAAATTTTTTTTAAAAAATTTTTAAAAAACCCCCCCCCCCCCCAAAAAATTTTTTTTTAAAAAAAAAAATTTTTTTTTTTTTAATTTTTTTTTTTTTTTTTTTTTTTTTTTTTTTTGGGGGGGAAAAAAAAATTTTAAAAAAGTTTTTAAAAGGGGGGTTTTTGGGGTTTGGTGGGGGGGGGGTTTTTTTTTTAAAAAATTTTTGGGGGGGGGGGGAAAATTTTTTTTTTTTTTTGGGGGGGGAAAAAGGGGAAAAAAAAATTATAAAAAAATTTTTTTTTTTTTTTTTTTAAAAACCCCCCCTTTTTTTTAAAAATTTTTAAAATTTTTTCCCCCCCCCCCCCCCCCCGGGGGGAAAATTTTTTTTTTTTTCCCCCCCCCCCCTTTTTTTTTTTTTTTTTTTCCCCCTTTAAAAAAAAACCCCCCAAAACCCCCCCCCCCCCCCCCCTTTTTTTCCCCCCCAATTTTTTTTTTTTTTTTTTTTTTGTTTTTTTCCTTTTTTTTTCCCCCTTTTTTTTTTTTTTTTTTTTTTTTTTTTTTTTTTTTTTTTTTTTTTTTTTTTTTAAAAAAGGGGGGGGGGGGCCCCCCCAAGGGGGGGGCCGGGGGGGGGCCCCCCCCCCCCCTTTTTCCCCCCTTTGCGGGGGTTTTAAAAAAAAAAAACCCCGGGGGGGCCCCCTTTTTTTGGGGGGGGGGGGGGAAAAAAAATTTTTTTTTGGGGGCCCCCCCCCCCCCTTTTTTTTTTTGGGGGCCCCCCCCCCTTTTTCCCCCAAATTTTTTTTTTTTTGGGGGGGGTTTTTTTTTTTTTTTTGGGGGGGGGGTTTTTTTTTTTTTTCCCCCCCCAAAATTTTCCCTTTTTGGGGGGGGGTTTTTTTTTTCCCCCCCAAAACCCCCCTTTTCCTTTTTTTTCCCCTTTTCCCCCCTTCTCTTTTCCTTTTTCCCCCCCTTTTTTTTTTTTTTTCCCCCCCCCCTTTCCCTTTTTTCCCCCCCCAAACCCTTCCCCTTTTTTTTTTCCCCTTTTTCCCTTTTTTTCCCCCCCCCCCCCTTTTTTTTTTTTCCCCCCCTTTTTTTTTTTTTTTCCCTTTTTTTTTCTTTTCCTTTTAACCCCTTTTTTTTTTCCTCCCCCCCTTTTTCCTCCCCCCCCCTTCCCCCCCCCCCCCTTCCTCCCCCCCCTTTTCCCCCCCCCCTTTTTCCCCCCCCCTTTTTTTTTTTTTCCCCTCCCCTCCCCCCCCCCCACCCCCCCAAAAGGGGGGGGGAAAAAAGGGGGTCCCCCCCCTTTTCCCCCCTTTCCTTCCTCCCCCTTCCCCCCCCCCCTTTTTTCCCCCACCCCCCCAAATTTTTCCCCCCCCCCCCCTTTTTTTTTGGGGGGGGTTTTTTTTTGGGGGGGAAATTTTTTTTAAAAAATTTTTTTAATTTTTTCCCCCCCCCTCCCCCCTTTTGGGGGGGGGGTTTTTTTCCCCTTCCCTCCTTTTTTCCCCCCGGGGGAAAACCCCCGGGGGGGGGGGGGGGGGGGGGGGTTTTTGGGGGGGGGTTTTTAAAAGGGGGAAAGGGGGAAAAAAGGGTTTTTTGGGGGGGGGGGGGGGGGGGGGGAGGGGGGGGGGGGGGGGAAAAAAAAAGGGGGGGGGGAGAAAAAAAGGGGGGGGGGGGGGAAAAAAAGGGGGGGGGGGGTTTGAGGGGAAAACCCCGGGGGGGAAAAGGGGGGGGGGTTTTAAAAAAGGGGGGTTGGAAAGGGGGGGAAAAAGGGGGGGGGGGGGGGGGAGGGGGGAGGGGGTTTTAAGGGGGGGGGGGGGGTTGGGGGGGGGGGGGGAAGGGGGGAAAAAGGGGGGGGGAAAAAAAAAAGGGGGGGGGGGGCCGAGGGGGGGGGGGGGGGAAAAAAAAAAAAAAAAAGGGGGGGGGCCCCTTTTCCCCAAAAAAAACCCCCCCCAAAAAAAAAAAAAAAAAAATTTTGGAAAGGGGGGGGGAAAATAATTTTTTTAAAAACCCCCCCAAAAAAAAAAAAAAGGGGGGGGATTTTTTTTTTTTGGGGGGGGGGGGGGGGGGGGTTTTTTTTTTCCCCCCCCCCCCGGGGGGTTTTTTTCAAAAAAAAAATTTTCCCCCCCCCCCCCCTTTTTTCCCCCCCCCCCTTTTCCCCGCCCCCCCCCCCCCCCCCCCCCCCCCCCCCCCCCCCCCCCCCCCCCCCCCCCCCCCCCTTTTTTTTAAGCCCCCCCCCCCTTTTTTTTTTTTGTTTTTTTTTTTTCCCCCCCCTTTTTTTTTTTTTTTTTCCCCCCTTTTTTTTTTTTTTTTTTTTTTTTCCCCCCCTTTTTTTTTTTCCCCCCTTCCCCTTTTTTTTCCCCTTTTTTTTCCCCTTAAAATTTTTTCCCTCCCCCTTTCCCCCCCCCTTTTTCCCCCCCCCCCCCCCTTTTTTCCCTCCCCCCCCCTTTTTTCCCCCCTTTCCTTTTCCTCCCCCCCCCCCCTTTTTTTCCCCCTTTTTTTCCCTCCCCCCCCCCCCCCCCCCCCTTTTTCCCCCTTTTTTCCCCCCCCCCCCCCTCCCCCCCTTCCTCCCCCTTCCCCCCCCTTCCCCCCCCCCTTTTCCTTTTTTTTCCCCCCCCCCCCCCCTTCCCTTTTTCCCCCCCCCCCCCCCCCCCCCCCCCCTTTTTTCCCCCTTTTTTTTCCCCCCCCCCCTTTTTTCCTTAAAACCCCCCCCTCCCCAAAAAAAACCCCCCCCAAAAAAAAAAACCCCCCCCCCCCCCTTTTTTTTTTTTTTCCCCCCCTTTTCCCCCCCCCCTTTCCCCCCCAAAACCCCCCTTTTTTTAAAAAAAAAAATTTTTTTCCCCAAAAAAGGGGGAAAAAAAAAAAGGGAAAAAAAAAAAGGGGAAAAAATTTTTTAAAAAAAAAAAAAAAGGAAACAAATTTAAAAGATAAAAAAACCCCGGGCCAAAAATTGGGGTTTAAAAAAAATTTTTTAAAAAAAAACCCCCCCCTTAAAAACCCAAAAAACCCCCCCCAAAAAAAGGGGGGGTTTTTTTCCAAAAAATTTTAAAAAATTTTTTTTTTAAAAAAAAAACAAAATTTTTAAAAAAAGAAAAGGGGTTTTTAAAAGGGGGAAAAAAAATTTTTTAAAATTTTGGGGAAAAACCCCGGGATAAAAAAATTTTTTTTGGCCAAAAAAAAAATTTTTTTAAAAAAAAATTTTTTTAAAAAGGAAAAAATTTTAAAAAAAAGGGGGTTTTTTTAAAAGGGGAAAATTTTTAAAAAAAATTTTGGCCCCAAAAAAAGGGGGGGTTTTCCCAAAATTTGGGGGCCCCCTTTTTTGGTTTTTTAAAAAAGGGTAAAAGGAAAAAAAGGGGAAATTTTTTTAAAAAAAAAGGGGGAAAAAAAAAAAAAAGGGAAAAAAGGGGCCCTTTAAAAAAAAACCAAAAAAAGGGGGTTGGGGGAAAAAAACCCCCCCCAAAAAAAAAAAAAAAAGGGGGAAAAAAAAATTTAAAAAAAAAACCAAACCCTTAAAAAACTTGAAAAAAAAAGGGGGGTTTAAAAAAAAATTTAAAAAAAAAAAAAAATTTAAAAAAAAAAGGGTTTTTTTGGGAAAAAAGGAAAAAAAATTTTAAAATTTTAAAAAAAAAAAAAAATTTCCGGGTTTTTAAATTAAAAAAAAACCCTTTTTTTTTTAAAAAAAAAGAAAAAAAACCCCCCCCCAAAAAAAAAAAAAACGGGAAGAAAAAAAACCAAAAAAAAAAATTTTTTTTGGGGGAAAAAAACCCCCCAAAAAAAAAAAAAGGGGGGGAAAGGGGGGGAAAAAAAAAAAATTTAAAAAAAAAAGGGGGGGGGGGGGGGTTTTAAAATTTTCCCCAAAACCCGGGGGGGGGAAAACCCCCAAAAAAAAAGTTTTTTTTAAAAAACCCGGGAAAAAAATTTTTTTTGGGGGTTTTAAAAATTTTTTCCCTTAAAAAAAAAAAAAAATTTTTTTTCCCAAAAAAACCCAAAATTTAAACCTTTTTGGGGTTTTTTGGGAAAAAAATTTTTTAAAAAACCCCCCCAAAAAAAAAAAAATTTTTTAAAAAGGGGAAAAACCCCCCTAGGGGTTTTTTGGGGGTTTTAAAAGGGGAAAAAATTTTTAAAAAATTTTTTGGGCCTTGGTTTTTAAAAAAGGGGGGGAAAAGGGGGGGGCCCAAAGGGAAAAAATTTTTGGGGGGGTTAAAAAAAAAAAAAAGGGGGGGCCTAGGGTTTTTCCCTATTTTTTTTTTTTCCCCCCTTTTTTTTAAATTAAAAAAATTTTTAAAAAAATTTTTTAAAAAAAGAAAAAAAAAAAACCCCAAATTAACCCCCAAAAAAAAAAGGGGGGGGGAAAAAAATTTTTAAAAAAATTTTTAAAAATTTTTAAAAAAAAAAAATTTTAAAAAATTTTTAAAAAAAAAAAA
>JACEEZ010001256.1:60000-107500 GCA_016584305.1 Chionoecetes opilio | reverse complement strand
CCCCCCTTTTTTCCCCCCTTTTTTCCGGTTTTTTCCCCCCCCCCCCCGGGGGAAAAAAAACCCCCCCCTTTTTTCCCCCCCCCCCCTTTTTTTTTTTTTTTTAAACCCCCCTTTTTTTTTTTTCCCCCCTTTTTTTCCCCCCCAAACCCCCCCCCCCCACCCCCCCCCCAAAAACCCCCCCCCCCAAAAAAAACCCCCCTTTTTTTTAGGTACCCCTTTATTTTCCCTTTTTTTGTAGGTACCTCTTTATTTTTCCTTTTTTGAGGTACCCCTTTATTTTCCTTTTTTTAAAGGGCTCTTTATTTTCCTTGTTTTTTTAGGTACCCTTTATTTTCCTTGTTTTGAGGTACCTTTTTTATTTTCCTTTTTTTAGGTACCTTTTTATTTTCCTTGTTTTGTAGGCTAACTCTTTATTTTCCTTGTTTTGTAGGCTACCTCTTTATTTTCCTTGTTTTGTAGGCTAACTCTTTATTTTCCTTGTTTTGTAGGCTACCTCTTTATTTTCCTTGTTTTGTAGGCTACCTCTTTATTTTCCTTGTTTTGTAGGCTACCTCTTTATTTTCCTTGTTTTGTAGGTACCTCTTTATTTTCCTTGTTTGTGCATCTTTTTTTGTAGGGTAACTTTATTTTCCTTGTTTTGTAGGCTACCTCTTTATTTTCCTTGTTTTGTAGGGTACCTCTTTATTTTCCTTATATTTTGTAGGGTACCTCTTTATTTTCCTTGTTTTGTAGGGTACCTCTTTATTTTCCTTATATTTTGTAGGGTACCTCTTTATTTTCCTTATATTTTATAGGGTAACTCTTTATTTTCCTTGTTTTGTAGGGTAACTCTTTATTTTCCTTATATTTTATAGGGTAACTTTATTTTCCTTGTTTTGTAGGCTACCTCTTTATTTTCCTTGTTTTGTAGGGTAACTCTTTATTTTCCTTGTTTTGTAGGCTACCTCTTTATTTTCCTTGTTTTGTAGGGTAACTCTTTATTTTCCTTATATTTTATAGGGTAACTCTTTATTTTCCTTGTTTTGTAGGGTAACTCTTTATTTTCCTTGTTTTGTAGGCTACCTCTTTATTTTCCTTGTTTTGTAGGGTACCTCTTTATTTTCCTTGTTTTGAAGGGTACCTCTTTATTTTCCTTGTTTTGAAGGGTACCTCTTTATTTTCCTTGTTTTGAAGGGTACCTCTTTATTTTCCTTGTTTTGTAGGCTACCTCTTTATTTTCCTTGTTTTGTAGGGTACCTCTTTATTTTCTTGTTTGTAGGCTACCTCTTTATTTTCCTTGTTTTGTAGGACCTCTTATTTTCCTGTTTTTAGGCACCTCTTTATTTTCCTTGTTTTGTAGGCTACCTCTTTATTTTCCTTGTTTTGTAGGCTACCTCTTTATTTTCCTTGTTTTGTAGGGTACCTCTTTATTTTCCTTGTTTTGTAGGCTACCTCTTTATTTTCCTTGTTTTGTAGGCTACCTCTTTATTTTCCTTGTTTTGTAGGCTACCTCTTTATTTTCCTTGTTTTGTAGGCTACCTCTTTATTTTCCTTGTTTTGAAGGGTACCTCTTTATTTTCCTTGTTTTGTAGGTACCTCTTTATTTTCCTTGTTTTGTAGGCTACCTCTTATTTTCTTGTTTTTAGGGTACCTCTTTATTTTTCCCTTTTTGTAGGCTACCTCTTTATTTTCCTTTTTTTGAAAGGGGACCTCTTTGTTTCCTTGTTTTGAAGGGTAACCCCCTTTATTTCCTTGTTTTTAAGGGTACCTCTTTATTTTCCTTGTTTTGAAGGGTACCTCTTATTTTTCCCTTTTTTGTAGGCTACCTCTTTTTTTTCCCTTTTTTTGTAGGTAACTTTTTTTCCCTTTTTTGTAGGCTACCTCTTATTTCCTTGTTTTTGTAGGGTACTCTTTTTTTTCCTTGTTTTTTAGGGTAACTCTTTATTTTCCTTGTTTTGTAGGGTACCTCTTTATTTTCCTTGTTTGTAGGCCCACCACTTTATTTTCCTTGTTTTGGGAGGCTACCTCTTTATTCTCCTTTTTTTGTAGGCTAAATCCTTATTTTCCTTGTTTGTAGGGTTTAAATCTTTATTTCCTTGTTTTGTAGGCTATCTTTATTTTCCTTGTTTTGTAGGGTTAACCTTTTATTTTCCTTGTTTTGTAGGGGACTTTTTTTCCTTTTTTTGTAGGTACCTCTTTATTTTCCTTGGTTTTGTAGGCTACCCCTTTATTTCCCTTTTTTTGAAGGGTACCTCTTTATTTTCCTTTTTTGAAGGGTAAACCTTTTTTATTTTCCTTGTTTTGAAGGGTCCCTCTTTATTTTCCCTTTTTTTGAAAGGGGACCTCTTTATTTTCCTTGTTTTGAAGGGTACCTCTTTATTTTCCTTGTTTTGTAGGTACCTCTTTATTTTCCTTGTTTTGAAGGGTACCTCTTTATTTTCCTTGTTTGAGGGGACCTCTTTATTTTCCTTGTTTTGAAAGGGGACCCTCTTTATTTTTCCTTGTTTTGTAGGGTAGGCCTACCTCTTTATTTTCCTTGTTTTGAAGGGTACCTCTTTATTTTCCTTGTTTTGAAGGCTACCTCTTTATTTTCCTTGTTTTGTAGGGTACCTCTTTAATTTCCTTGTTTTGTAGGGTAACTTTATTTTCCTTGTTTTGTAGGGTACCTCTTTATTTTCCTTGTTTGTAGGTACCTCTTTATTTTTCCCTTTTTTTGTAGGGTAACCTTTATTTTCCTTGTTTTGTAGGGTACCTCTTTATTTTCCTTGTTTTGTAGGCTACCTCTTTATTTTCCTTGTTTTGTAGGGTACCTCTTTATTTTCCTTGTTTTGTAGGCTACCTCTTTATTTTCCTTGTTTTGTAGGCTACCTCTTTATTATCTTTGTTTTGTAGGCTACCTCTTTATTTTCCTTGTTTTGTAGGGTAACTTTATTTTCCTTGTTTTGTAGGCTACCTCTTTATTTTGCTTTTATTTTATAGGCTACCTCTTTATTTTCCTTGTTTTGTAGGGTACTCTTATTTTCCTTTTTTTTGGGAGGGTACCCCTTTATTTTCCTTGTTTTGTAGGGTACCTCTTTATTTTCCTTATATTTTGTAGGGTACCTCTTTATTTTCCTTATTTTTATAGGGTAAACCCTTTATTTTCCTTTTTTGTTTTGGGTAACTCTTTATTTTCCTTATTTTTATAGGGTAACCTTTTTTTTTCCTTGTTTTGTAGGCTACCTCTTTATTTTCCTTGTTTTGTAGGGTAACCTTTATTTTCCTTGTTTTGTAGGCTACCTCTTTATTTTCCTTGTTTTGTGGGGAACTCATCTTTTTTTCCGTAAAATTTTATGGTAAATCTTTATTTTCCTTTTTTTGTAGGGTAACTCTTTATTTTTCCCTTTTTTGTAGGCTACCTTTTATTTTCCTTGTTTTGTAGGGTAACTCTTTATTTTCTTATATTTTATTTGGGGAACTCTTTTTTTTCCTTGTTTTGTAGGGTAACTCTTTATTTTCCTTGTTTTGTAGGCTACCTCTTTATTTTCCTTGTTTTGTAGGGTAACTCTTTATTTTCCTTATATTTTATAGGATAACTCTTTATTTTCCTTGTTTTGTAGGGTCACTCTTTATTTTCCTTGTTTTGTAGGCTACCTCTTTATTTTCCTTGTTTTGTAGGGTAACTCTTTATTTTCCTTGTTTTGTAGGCTACCTCTTTATTTTCCTTGTTTTGTAGGGTAACTCTTTATTTTCCTTATATTTTATAGGGTAACTCTATTTTCCTTGTTTTGTAGGCTACCTCTTTATTTTCCTTGTTTTGTAGGCTACCTCTTTATTTTCCTTGTTTTGTAGGGTAACTCTTTATTTTCCTTATATTTTATAGGGTAACTCTATTTTCCTTGTTTTGTAGGGTAACTCTTTATTTTCCTTTTATTTTGTAGGGTAACTCTTTATTTTCCTTGTTTTGTAGGGTACCTCTTTATTTTCCTTGTTTTATAGGCTACCTCTTTATTTTCCTTGTTTTGCAGGGTACCAGATACAAATAATACGCGGATACATATCGCGGTATCAGTTAAGTTTAGGGAAAAAATCGGCAAAATGTTTAGGGTATACTATTCATTTTCATTTTCATTTTTTTTCCCCCAGTTCCCGCGGGCGTGTGGGCGGTGGGCGGGAACGTGACGGCAGCGTGGCGGGAGGACATCAGCCTGGCGTGCGGTGCCGTGGGCGTGCCGGAACCCACCCTGGCCTGGACACACCAAGGCGCGCCCATAGCCAACGCCAACACCAGGTTAGTCACGCCCGCAAACCGTCTCTTCACGCCCACAATCCATCTCTTCACGCCCGCAAACCATCCCTTCACGCCCACAAACTATCCCTTCACGCCCATCCCTTTCTCTCCACACGCCCGTAAACCATCCCTTCACGCCCACAAACCATCCCTTCACACCCATCCCTTTCTCTCCACACGCCCGTAAACCATCCCTTCACGCCCACAAACCATCTCTTCACGCCCACAAACCATCTCTTCACGCCCACAAACCATCCCATCACGCCCACAAACCATCCCATCACGCCCACAAACCATCCCATCACGCCCACAAACTATCCCTTCACGCCCACAAACCATCCCTTCACGCCCGCAAACCATCCCTTCACGCCCACAAACCATCCCTTCACGCCCACAAACCATCCCTTCACGCCCACAAACCATCCCTTCACGCCCACAAACCATCTCTTCACGCCCACAAACCATCCCATCACGCCCACAAACCATCCCTTCACGCCCACAAACCATCCCTTCACGCCCACAAACCATCCCTTCACGCCCACAAACCATCCCTTCACGCCCACAAACCATCCCTTCACGCCCACAAACCATCCCTTCACGCCCACAAACCATCCCATCACGCCCACAAACCATCCCTTCACGCCCACAAACCATCCCTTCACGCCCACAAACCATCCCTTCACGCCCACAAACCATCCCTTCACGCCCACAAACCATCCCTTCACGCCCACAAACCATCCCTTCACGCCCACAAACCATCCCTTCACGCCCACAAACCATCCCTTCACGCCCACAAACCATCCCTTCACGCCCACAACCATCCCATCACGCCCACAAAACCATCCCATCACGCCAACAAACCATCCCTTCGCGCCCACAAACCATCCCTTCACGCCCACAAACCATCCCTTCACGCCCACAAACCATCCCTTCACGCCCACAAACCATCCCATCACGCCAACAAACCATCCCATCAAGCCCACAAACCATCCCATCACGCCCACAAACCATCCTATCACGCCCACAAACCATCCCTTCACGCCCACAACCATCCTATCAGCCCACAAACCATCCCTTCGCGCCCACAAACCATCCTATCACGCCCACAAACCATCCCTTCACGCCCACAAACCATCCCTTCACGCCCACAAACCATCCCTTCACGCCCACAAACGATCCCTTCACGCCCACAAACCATCCCTTCACGCCCACAAACGATCCCTTCACGCCCATCCCTCACACCTCTCCTTCAAGTCCCTCTCTATTATCTATCTTCCTAAAAATATTGATCACATTACTAAGCTAACTTCAACTTTTCTTTTAACCTCCTAAGCTAATTCCCACGCAGTCCCTTGTCATCTCTAGCCTTAAAATTCATCGTTCCCTTCAGTCCTCATTTCCCCCTGTTCGAATAGTCCTCCAAAAGGCATCGTTCCCTCCAGTCTTGATGAAAAGTGGATGTAGGTAGTGAAGAGATGGTTTGTGGGCGTGAAGAGATGGTTTGTGGGCGTGAAGAGATGGTTTGTGGGCGTGATAGGATGGTTTGTGGGCGTGAAGGGATGGTTTGTGGGCGTGAAGGGATGGTTTGTGGGCGTGATGGGATGGTTTGTTAAGTACAGGAACTACCTCGTGCACGTCTCGCGGCCTCTTGTAGCTTCCTTATTTTCTTATTTTCTAATGTTCTTATGTCCTTATTTCCCCCAGTTCGAACAGTCTCCCAAAAGTCATCGTTCCCTCCAGTCTTTATTTCCCATAGTTAGAACAGTTAGAAGCGTCCTCCTCTAGTTACCGTGTGTTGTGTGTGTGTGTGTGCAGGGCGGTGGTGCAGCGGGACGGGACGCTCACCCTTGGGGACCTGGAGCGTAAGGATGGAGGTCGCTACACCTGCACAGCTGCTAATACCCATGGGAAGGATGCTGTTACCTACTACCTCACTGTGCTGGGTATGCTCCTAACACCATTGCCAACTGTAACTACAACACTAACACCCCTACTACCTATAACAACACCACTAACACCCCTACCACCTATAACAACAGCACTAACACCACTACCACCTATAACACCACCACTAACACCATTACCACCTATAACAACACCACTAACACCACTACCACCTATAACAACAAGTCTAACACCAACACGTATCAACAGGTCATTCTTAACATAGGACTTTCACGTGACCATCAGCTGAATTTTTTGACCTCATTACCTCTTCTTTATATGACCTAACATCCCCTTTTATTATGACCTTCTCCTCCTCCTCCTCCTCTGTAGTGGTAGTTGTAGTTAGTATATTTCATACCCTATCATTCTGCACTATGAAACTTCCATGTTCCTATCCTCTTTAGGGACATGGTATCATTTTCCAACTGTTTTCTTACATGTAGTTGATAGTTAGTAGTATGTAGTTCAGCAGATACCCTCGTTATGGTCCAATAGGTCTCCTGGTGTCTGTTATTCCTATGTTATTCCTATGTAATCCTCCTCCTCCCCCAATAATCTCTACCCCACTTGCCATTCTCTTTCTCTTTTCTAGACTTGCATCTTTTTTTCTCTCTTCTCTCGTTCATAATTCTTCGGCCTTGAGTTCAACACTGTATCTCTTTTTTTTTCTCTTTCTTTTTCTGTATTTTTTTGGTCATAATGTTTCGCTTCAACGTTTTATTCTTTTCAACTTTTTTTATATAACCTAATCTGATGACATTTTTTTCTCTCTTTAAGTGTTTAGGTTTTCTTTCTTTCCTTTGTCTTTTTTCTTTCCTTCTCTTTTTTTATATATCTTTGCTTTCTCTCTCTCTCTCTCTCTCTCTCTCTCTCTCTCTCTCTCTCTCTCTCTCTCTCTCTCTCTCTCTCTCTCTCTCTCTCTCTCTCTCTCTCTCTCTCTCTCTCTCTCTCTCTCTCTCTCTCTCTCTCAGTAGTTTCATTATTTCTTTTCTTACGTTCTCTTTCTTCTTCACTTTATTTCTCTATATCTCTCTTTGTCTCTTTTCTCTCTCTTTCTCTCTTCTGCCACCTCTCTTTTTATATATTTCATTGCTGTCTTTGCTTTCTTTCTTTCTCTCTCTCTCTAATCACACTCACAAATACAGTAAAACACTAACCACTTCCCCTTTTCCTCCCCCCTCGCCACGCTCTCGCCACCTCCCTTCATAACCCGCCTTGTACCGCCCCATCAGTGCCTCCGTCGTCGCCCGGCCTGCACGTCACGGAGACCACCGCGGCCTCCATCAAGGTGCAGTGGACGGTGGAGGACGAGGGGGGCGCCGCGGTGCTGGGGGCCTCCATACATTACAGGTCAGGACGTGTGTGTGTGTGTGGGTGTGGGTGTGGGTGGATGTGTGGGTGTGGGTGGGTGGGTGTGTGGGTGTGGGTGTGGGTGTGTGTGTGTGGTGTGTGTGTATGTATCTGTATGTACGTCAACTTAACCTGTCTGTTTATCTCTTTATCGGTTTTATTGAATATATTTGTCACTTGGATTGTCTGGCTTTAGTATGTGTGTGTGTGTGTGTGTGTGTGTGTGTGTGTGACAATGGTTGTGTTCCAGGGCTGCGGGCGGCACGTGGGCGCGGGCGTCTGTGGGCGGGGAGACAACCACCTTCACGGCCCAGGACCTCCGCTGCGGCACCCTCTACCACCTCTACCTCACCGTGCACAACCGCGTTGGTCAGTACACACACACACACACACACACACACACACACACACACCACACAACACACACCACACACACACACACACACACACACACACACACACACACACACACACACACACACACACACACATGTATACGCCCCTTGTTCCGCCACTGCTATACCAAATTTCACTAAAATACCTCATGTTCTATTGGAAAAAAAAATCAAAGCAGTACCCTTTACCCTGTTAAGCACTTCCTTTAAGGTATTCACTTTTAAATGATAATATGTCCAAAGACTCCTCTATACAGCATACAGTAGTCTTTGGTATGTCTATTAATAAGGTAATGACAACACCAAACATTTTCTTTCCCAGGTAACGAGAACACAACTTTTCGGCATACAAATAGTGAATAACTAATGACAGCGACCCTTTTCTTCCTATTCTTTTCTCTTTATTCTTTCTTTCTGCCACACATAATATCTGATTTCATACCTGGTCAGTATTTCTCCTCCCGTCTCTCTCTCTCTCTCTCTCTCTCTCTCTCTCTCTCTCTCTCTCTCTCTCTCTCTCTCTCTCTCTCTCTCTCTCTCTCTCTCTCTCTCTCTCTCTCTCTCTCTCTCTCTGTGTAATGCTAACCTGTTTTTTTTTCTTCCTGCCTTGTATGACCTCCGACCTCTGACCTGCTTATTCCCTCAAGGTGCAATCCAGTAGTTGACTCTATTTAGCTATCGTAAAAGTTGTGTTTCCCTCCCTCGGGCACGGCACTCTACCCACTCTACTCTCTCCCTCTCTCTCTCTCTCTCCTCTCTCTCTCTCTCTCCTCTCCCTCTCTCTCTCCTCTCTCTCTCTCTCTCTCTCTCTCTCTCTCTCTCTCTCCTCTCTCTCTCTCTCTTCTCTCTCTCTCTCTCTCTCTCTCTCTCTCTCTCTCTCTCTCCTCTCTCTCTCTCTCTCTCTCTCTCTCCTCTCTCTCTCCTCTCTCTCTCTCTCTCTCTCTCTCTCTCTCTCTCTCTCTCTCTCTCTCTCTCTCTCTCTCTCTCTCCTCTCTCCTCCTCTCTCTCTCTCTCTCTCTCTCTCTCTCTCCTCTCCTTCTCTCTCTCTCTCTCTCTCTCTCTCTCTCTCTCGTATTCAAGAGAGACAGACAGACAGACAGACAGAACAAATCGGCCACGTAAATGAGATGAAATTATAAAAAGAAGAAATCGTGTTTTAATACTTTTTGCTCATTTTCTTTTCAGCGGGAATTTGTCGAGGCGAGTTATTTTCAACTGTGCTAATGATCTTAACGAGAGAGAGAGAGAGAGAGAGAGAGAGAGAGAGAGAGAGAGAGAGAGAGAGAGAGAGAGAGAGAGAGAGAGAGAGAGTGGATAAACAAGAAAGAGTAAAATTGATAATAAAGAGACATCAAACTGCTCATTTCAAGAAGAATTAACACGCCAGATGACGACAAACCTTAATAATAATAATAATAATAATTTTATCCTCGCCCGGAGGCATACAGACAAAACAAAGCAACAAGAACAAGCCAAGGAGTAAACTTAAGTACTAGAACAAAAACAAACAAAAGAACATAGTACAGGCCCATTAGGGGACATAGGATCAAAGTACATAGAATATACATACATGGACACCTGTGCTACCCCACATTCTGCACAAACAGCAGACCCAGCCACCGCTGTTGTATAGGTCCACATACATAGGCCGAGCTCTGCCTGACAGAGGTGATGATGGAGTTCGTAGAGAGCTCCACCCTACTCCTTAAGGCCCCCATCCACGGTACGTCTGGCGTACGCCATCGGACAGATCCATCCACGGTGCGATCTGTCGTACGACCATCGGACAGATCTGGTTGGATCCAACCAGATTGGATCGTGAGTGGGGTGATTTTGGTCTGTCCGACCGACTGACAGCTGGTCGGATGCGACCAAGCAGTGTTTGGTTTTTAGATCCGACAGACCATCCGGTTCAGACCGGATCGCACCGTGAGTGTGCTGATCGTGAGGCCAACCGTCAGTTTCGCCACTGACAGCGTCGCGAGAGGATTACCAAGATGAATTGTTTCTTTGATGACAAGCACTTTTGGACAGAATTCATCCAATTATATAGAAACTGAATGTTTGTGGGAAAAAAAAAAAAGAAAGATAAATGATAAATAAAAATGCAACTTATGAGTATATAGGTGTCTGAGGAACTCACAGCCGGTGCTGCGACAGTGAGGCGGAAATGTGAAAGTGAATAACAAAAAACATATGCAGAACGTGTGTGCCGAATACTTAAGAAATATTGCCTCTACAAATATTGTTGCGACGTGATAGAGTTACGCTCCTCAGATTGGTTTCAGATTCCATCAAAGTAAATTCGATCCGTAACTAGACCCAATAAATGGATAGCTCTCAACAGTTTCTATCACCAACGAATTGATCCTGAGGTGCGGTCGATCGTTAGTGTAGTAGATATCCATTGAATCATTTGTCTCGACACTCAGATGTACGACCAATCAACTAGAGCGGATGGTGCCTTAAAACTGAACGATTTCGTTATTGTCGAAATTACATCCAGATTGTTCACCCGTTACTAAGAAAGCCAGGATGACTGCGATCACCTATTCCCCGATGAGAGGCTTATGATAGTCTTAGTGATTTGACAGCCTTTAAGCTCCATTCACGGTGACGATTGGCGTACACATCGGAACAGATCGGTGAATCCAACCAGATTGGATCGTGATGTGGCTGTTTTGGTTTTCGACCGACTACAGTCTGATGGACTGGCAAGCAGTGTTGGTTATTTAGATCCGACAGATCATCCGGTTCAAGACCGGATCCACGTAGTGTGCTGATCGTGAGGTTTTATTGCGTAAGTTTCGCCACGACAGTCGCGAAGGACTACCAGATGAATATTGTTTCTTAATGAAAGCACTTTTGACAGAATTCATCCATTATAGAAACTGATGTTTGGGAAATAAAAGCAGAGTAATGGATAAATTTAAGAAAAATGCAACTTATGAGTATATAGGTGTCCTGCACGTGACATCACAGCCCTTGTTGTGGCTGCGACAGGCGCGGGAAATGCGAGCTGGAGGATCAACAAACTCCACTTGCCGCCCGTGTTTGCCAGCTTATGGTAATTTTCCCCTACCAAATATATGTTTATCAGTATAAAAGATATACTGTCATCTTCGGAAATGCTTGTTCTATAATATTATCAATAAAAAACCGTAAACACACTAAGAAAGGCCATTATGAGACTCTCAAGAAATATGCATGAACTTAATATTCACCAACTCCAGCTCCCATTTAATATTTTGCTCGAACACTTTTTACATGGACAATGTCAATAGAAGCGGAATTTCATTAGCTTTCCATTGATGTATTTCGTTATCTGATAAATAAATTAGAACCATGCATAAATTAGCGTTAACTAAATAAATAACATCATGATATGGGGTAATTTTTCCCGATTGATGAGGTTATTTATTTAGTTAACGCTAATTTATACATAGTTCTAATTCATTTATCAGATAACAAATATATCAATGGAAAGCTAATGAAATTCCGCTTCTATTGACATTGTCCATGTAAAAAGTTTTCGAGCAAAATATTAAATGGGAGCTGGCGCTGATGAATATTAAGTTCATGCATATTTCTTGAGTCTCATAATGGCCTTTCTTTAGTGTGTTTTACGGTTTTTTATTTGATAATATTATAGTACAAACATTTCCGAAGACAACAGTATATCTTTTATACTGATAAACATATCTTTGGTAGGGGAAAATTATCATAAGCTGGCAAACACGGGCGGCAAGTGGATTTTGTTGGTCATCCAGCTCGCTCCGACGGGCGGCATTTGGCTTGAAGACGGCGGCATTTGGCTTGAAGACGCTAGGTCGTGACGTCAGTGCAAGACACCTATTGGTAGAGAAACTCGAGGAGCGACAGTGAGCGAGTGAGGCTAATGTTGAAACAGTAAAAAAAAAAAAAAAAAAACTATATGAGAAGTGTGTGCCGGAAATATATTAAGAAAATAACTGCCTCTGTGAAATTTAGTGTGAACGCGGATGTTTACGCTCCTAAGTTGTGGTATCAGATTCCATCAAAAGTAATTCGATCCTCGTTGCAACGACGTTGCATAGACCCATCATGAGAACCACTCTCCACCGTTTCTATCACCAACTGAACTGGTCTTGAGGTGCGGTCGGATCGTTAGTGGGTGGTAGGAAATCCATCGGATCAGGTCTGTCGGATCAGATCGTACGACCAATCGTACCGTGGATGGGGGCCTTTAAGGCGGTTCAGAGTGGCCACCCTGAACCGTGACCACAGCGAGTTGCAGTATAATAGAGTAGCAGTGACTCCTGAATAACTCCATCTTCACCTCTCTGCTACAGTAGGAGAATTTCCTCTGTAGAGTATTTCCCACGACAAGAAGCTTGGTGGTCTGCTTGATGATATCATCCTCATCAGTCATGTCGTGGGATATAACATGGCCTAAGTATGCGAATCTATCCACAAAAGTGAGGGCAGACCCACCGAGCCATGCTGTTTTCAGGTAATTCACCTGAGTGCGTGCCGGTGATACTACCATGCACTCTGTCTTAGTGGGGTTGTAGACAATGTCATGCTTGGCAGCATACACCTGACACCAGAGCTGGGCAGTATTTAAATACATTTGTATTTAGATACGTATTTAAATACATTTTTGTATTTATAAATTTATTTATAAATACATTGGTTGTCATGTATTTAAATACAGTATTTAAATACTTTTATGAGTATTTAAATACATTGTATTTAAATACTCATAATATAAAAATGTAAATACTTTTTTATCAGTTAATTTGGCCATAAACCCGCCCAACTATCTGGCAATCCTGATGTTACAGTGAACCAGGGTTTCCACTTTCAAGGAAATTTCCTTATTTTAAGGAAATTTAGGCCTGAGAAGGACATTTCTAAGGAAACCCAAAATCTAAGGAAATCCATTTTTTTCGGACATGTTAAAATTTGTGTGTATTTAAAATGTATTTACAAATTTATTTAAATACAATTGATGTATTTAGTATTTAAATACATTCTTAAAATATATTTAGTATTTAGTATTTAAATACATTTCTCCCATGTATTTAATATTTAGTATTTAAATACATTCAATGTATTTAGTGCCCAGCTCTGCCTGACACACATTGCAAAGGTCCTGCAACGCAGGTACACACTGCATAGG
Organism: Chionoecetes opilio; assembly: GCA_016584305.1. Taxonomy (NCBI): domain Eukaryota; kingdom Metazoa; phylum Arthropoda; class Malacostraca; order Decapoda; family Majidae; genus Chionoecetes; species Chionoecetes opilio. Next base: position 94,395 of record JACEEZ010001256.1, on the reverse strand, counting down.
TACTTAACACACACACAGATACTTAAGTACCTGTCACCAAGGAACATAGAAGAGAACATAGAACTCTTTATAATTATTATCTTCATTGCCTGTTCTAAGCTGTCTCCCTCGTGGTGTTCCTCCTACAGGGCGCAGCGAGCCGTCCCGCACCGAGGCAGCGCGCACCAAGGGCCGGCCCCCCCAGGCGCCCTCCCAGTTCCAGTTCGTGACCACCAACAGCACGCAGGCGACGCTGTACCTGGGCCAGTGGGGGGACGGCGGCTGCCCCATCACACACTTCACCCTGCAGTACCGACCCCGCCCCGCTGGACTATGGACCACCGGTACGTGAAGGGCACGGTACACCCCTCATTCTGTTACTCAGGTTGACGTAATACTGTAACAGAACTTAAACCCGCATTACCACAGTGTAAAATTAAGAATATAAGAAAATAAGAAAGCTCCAAGAGGCCATTGACGCGCTCCTGTTGCAGTGGACACCAAGATCCTGCCGGCGAGGACCTTCCCCCTGGGCGGTCTGGCGGCGGGCGTAAGCTACGAGGTGAAGGTGGTGGCACACAACACCGCCGGCGCCACCCCCGCCCTCTACACCGTGACCACGCCCCCGCAGGAACACACGGGTGAGGACACACACACACACACACACACACACACACACATACATACATACATATTACACGCACACAAAAAAAAAAGTTGGATGTAGCTGTTTTATTCTCTCTTTGTTTGTGTGTGTGTCTTTATTCGTCTTTATTTTCTTCTTTGTCAGGCTTTCTCACGTGTTGTTTTGTTTTGTTTTGTTATATCTTATCACATTTTTCCGTCTTCCTTTCCTCTCATCTCTTGTCCTCTGTTCGTCCTCTCTCATTTCACATTCCCTTCCTGCATGCTTTTTCCCTTTTTCTTTTCTTTCTGCAACTCCCTCTCTCTGTGTGCATTTCCCTTATCATTTCCATAATTCAATCTTCTTGGCTTCCCTCATACCCTTACCGTCCCTTCCCTCCAATACCTCTCACCCCCACCACCCAGCCCTCCACCTCTCCTCATACTGCCCACACACCCCTCTCTCTCCCTCCTCTCACTCTCATACCCCTACCTTCCCTTCCCTCCATACCTCTCACCCACTCCTCCATCATTCCTTCACCTCTACTCAAACCACACACACCTCTCTCCCTCTCCCTACTCTTATAGCAATAGGACCAAAGGGAGGGAGGGGAGGCAGGGTGCAATATCTCAATACCCAGTCCATGTATCGTTCAGAGGGAGGGAGACAGGGGAGGCAGGGTGCAATATCTCAATACCCAATCAATGTCTCTTCCCCAGCAGAGAGCGAGATGGGCGCCGGGGTGTGGGAGGGAGCGTCGTCAGCCCCTCCGCCCGCCTGGGAGGACCCGCGCGTGTTGGTGCCCGCGCTGGTGTCCGTGGGTGCCCTCCTGCTCACTCTCGTCACCGTCTGCGTGTGTGTGCGGCGGCGTGAGTGTCCTGGCATGTGTGTGTGTGTGTGTGTGTGTGTCCTTGTGTGTGTTTATGTGTGTGTATTCATCTAGTTGTATTTTAAAGGGCCTGATCTACACTCGTATGACCCCGTCTCCATATCTACATTTTCAATTTGCTTCCTTGTGTGTGTGTGTGTGTGTGTGTGTGTGTGTGTATTAGACCAAAAGGCTCCTATTTAACTGTGTGTCCCTCCCTTCCAGGTCCTCCCAGCCAGTCCCCTCAGAAGGGCGGGACCGCGGCGGGGACAGTGGGCGGCGAGGAGAAGGGCGGGGGGCGCGGCGACCAGCTCTACACCGCCCTCAGACGCCCCGCCCCGACCCCGCCCCTCCACGACCACCGCCGCCCCTCCGGTGAGCCTCGGAACACACACATGCACACACACACACACACACACGAATACACACACACACACACAACGGGAACTCCGTAGTGTAAGGGTTAGCACGCTCGGCTCACAACCGAGAAGTCCCGGGTTCGATCCCCGGGCGGAGCGAAGACAGGCGGGCGGTCTTCTTAAAACCCCAGCCCCTGTCCACCCAGCAGTGAATGGGTACCGGGTGTTAGCCGGGGGTTTGTGACCCGCCTCCCGGGGTGGTGGCTTCGGCCAACACTAAAGATGAATGAGAAAAATAAATGTTGATATGGAGACGGGGCCATACGAGCGTTGCTCTGGCCCTGTAAAATACAACTAGATGAATACACACATGAAATAAATAAGTGAATAGATAAATAGTTCTATTGATATATAAGCTAATGAATGAATGAACAAATGAGTAAATAAATAGGCTATATGAATAAAAAGGCCCCTTGCTACCCTCCTCCACCCCTTAGGGAGCCACAAACAGGTCACACTTCAGCAGGTATCATTGCCCAGGTTTTTAGCAGGTTTATAATTTCCCAGGTTTTTAGCAGGTTTATAATTCCCCCCTTGTGACCCCCCCAGGTGAGTACCCCGGGGAGGAGCTGTACCACTACGCAGCCGCCACCTACCAGCTGGACGGCGGCACCCCTCCCCCTCCCCCCGCCCCGCCCTCGCCGCCCACACACGCCCACCACCACCCACCCTCGCAGCAGGCACGCCCACACAAGGCCTTCACCGCCCTCGTGTACCAGCCGCCCTCCCTCCATGACGTAGACTCTCCTAACATGGTGAGACGCGCGCCCAACGCCCTCACTCATTTTGAATCTCCCGAGTCTGTGTTTGGATCTCCCGAGTCTGTGTTTGAATCTCCCGACTGTGTTTGGATCTCCCGAGTCTGTTTGAATCTCCCGAGTCTGTTTGGATCTCCCGAGTCTGTTTGAATCTCCCGAGTCTGTGTTTGGATCTCCCGAGTCTGTGTTTGGATCTCCCGTGTCTGTTTGAATCTCCGAGTCTGTGTTTGAATCTCCCGAGTCTGTGTTTGAATCTCCCGAGTCTGTGTTTGAATCTCCCGAGTCTGTGTTTGGATCTCCCGAGTCTGTGTTTGGATCTCCCGAGTCTGTGTTTGGATCTCCCGAGTCTGTGTTTGGATCTCCCGAGTCTGTGTTTGAATCTCCCGAGTCTGTGTTTGAATCTCCGAGTCTGTGTTTGGATCTCCCGAGTCTGTGTTTGGATCTCCCGAGTCTGTGTTTGGATCTCCCGAGTCTGTGTTTGGATCTCCCGAGTCTGTGTTTGGATCTCCCGAGTCTGTGTTTGAATCTCCCGAGTCTGTGTTTGAATCTCCCGAGTCTGTGTTTGAATCTCCCGAGTCTGTGTTTGGATCTCCCGAGTCTGTGTTTGGATCTCCCGAGTCTGTGTTTGGATCTCCCGAGTCTGTTTGAATCTCCCGAGTCTGTGTTTGGATCTCCCGAGTCTGTGTTTGGATCTCCCGAGTCTGTGTTTGGATCTCCCGAGTCTGTATTGAATCTCCCGAGTCTGTGTTTGGATCTCCCGAGTCTGTGTTTGAATCTCCCGAGTCTGTGTTTGAATCTCCCGAGTCTGTGTTTAAATCTCCCGAGTCTGTTTGGATCTCCGAGTCTGTGTTGAATCCCGAGTCTGTGTTGGATCTCCCGAGTCTGTTTGAATCTCCCGAGTCTGTGTTTGGATCTCCGAGTCTGTGTTTGGATCTCCCGAGTCTGTTTGGATCTCCCGAGTCTGTTTGAATCTCCTGAGTCGTGTTGGATCTCCCGAGTCTGTGTTGGATCTCCCGAGTCTGTGTTTGGATCTCCCGAGTCTGTATTTGAATCTCCGAGTCTGTGTTTGGATCTCCCGAGTCTGTTTGAATCTCCCGAGTCTGTGTTTGGATCTCCCGAGTCTGTGTTTGAATCTCCCGAGTCTGTTGGATCTCCCGAGTCTGTGTTTGGATCTCCCGAGTCTGTGTTTGGATCTCCCGAGTCTGTGTTGGATCTCCGAGTCTGTTTGGATCTCCCGAGTCTGTGTTGAATCTCCCGAGTCTGTGTTTGGATCTCCCGAGTCTGTTTGGATCTCCCGAGTCTGTGTTTGAATCTCCCGAGTCTGTGTTTGGATCTCCCGAGTCTGTGTTTGAATCTCCCGAGTCTGTGTTTGGATCTCCTGAGTCTGTTTGGATCTCCCGAGTCTGGGTTTGGATCTCCCGAGTCTGTGTTTGGATTCCCGAGTCTGTGTTTGAATCTCCCGAGTCTGTGTTTGAATCTCCCGAGTCTGTTTGAATCTCCGAGTCTGCGTTTGGATCTCCCGAGTCTGCGTTTGGATCTCCAGAGTCTGTGTTTGGATCTCCAGAGTCTGTGTTGGATCTCCCGAGTCTGTGTTTGGATCTCCAGAGTCTGTGTTTGGATCTCCCGAGTCTGTTTGGATCTCCCGAGTCTGTGTTTGAATCTCCCGATTCTGTGTTTGGATCTCCCAAGTCTGTGTTGGATCTCCCGAGTCTGTGTTTGGATCTCCCGAGTCTGTGTTTGGATCTCCCGAGTCTGTGTTTGGATCTCCCGAGTCTGTGTTGAATCTCCCAAGTCTGTGTTTGGATCTCCCGAGTCTGTGTTTGGATCTCCCGAGTCTGTGTTTGGATCTCCCGAGTCTGTGTTTGGATCTCCCGAGTCTGTGTTTGGATCTCCCGAGTCTGTGTTTGAATCTCCCGAGTCTGTGTTTGGATCTCCCAAGTCTGTGTTTGGATCTCCCGAGTGTGTTTGGATCTCCCGAGTCTGTGTTTGGATCTCCCGAGTCTGTGTTTGGATCTCCCGAGTCTGTGTTTGAATCTCCCGAGTCTGTGTTTGAATCTCCCGAGTCCGTGTTTGGATCTCCCGAGTCTGGGGTTTGGATCTCCCGAGTCTGTGTTTGGATCTCCCGAGTCTGTGTTTGGATCTCCCGAGTCTGTGTTTGGATCTCCCGAGTCTGTGTTTGGATCTCCGAGTCTGTGTTTGGATCTCCCGAGTCTGTGTTTGGATCTCCCGAGTCTGTGTTGGATCTCCCGAGTCTGTGTTGGATCTCCCGAGTCCGTGTTTGGATCTCCCGAGTCTGTGTTTGGATCTCCCGAGTCTGTGTTTGGATCTCCCGAGTCTGTGTTTGGATCTCCCGAGTCTGTGTTTGGATCTCCCGAGTCTGTGTTTGGATCTCCCGAGTCTGTGTTTGGATCTCCCGAGTCTGTGTTTGGATCTCCCGAGTCTGTGTTTGGATCTCCCGAGTCTGTGTTTGGATCTCCCGAGTCTGTGTTTGGATCTCCCGAGTCTGTGTTTGAATCTCCCGAGTCTTGTGTTGAGTCACCCCTGCGTCAGAAGGTGTGGCGGCGATTTGCAACACTTACAACTTACAATTATGTGATTGAGTGCAAAGATAGTTAGATAGACAGTCGCAGATTTTTCCTTCTATTTTTTTTTCTTCAGATGGATGGGCGTAGTGTTGTGAAGTCACTTATACCCAATATACACCCAATATAGGATGACTACCACACATATAATTCAGAATGATAGTTTGAAGTAGTAATGAGTTCATCTGTCAAGTTAAAACAAAGAACCGAGCTGAGAACAGGGCAAACTGAGAAGCACAATAATATGTACTCTTGCTTCACTGTTCCTCACATAATAGGATTGATGAAAGTACAAAGCTGGCATAAAAACTTTTTTTCCTTATTCATTTATTACTTATTAAGTTGATTTGTTTCTCATCCAGAGTGAGGGTGAGGCTCACGGGGGTCGGGCGGGGCTGCCCCACCCCCAGGGGCACGGCCTCGTGGACTCCCTGAGTGAAGGCTACGGCAGCCTGATGGGGCCTGGTGGCTCCCCCATCCCCAACCCAGCCCCAGGACTACCCCACCAACACCCCCGGCGGGCTCCCAGACAACCCAGGATTGCCAGGTTGGTGTTTGGAGGGAGACACAAGCTTTCAGACACAAGCTTCACCACCTTTAACACATGTCTTTGTCATTAGCCTGTGGAGTCTTTGCCATTAGCCTGAGGATACTACTACGTAGCACCCCCAGGCTGTCACTCCTCCTTCACTCGCTAGCTATAAAATGCCAAAAAAAATTAAGTGCCAAAAATGTTTGAGTGCCAATTTTTTTGTGCCAAAAGAATTTGAGTGCCAAAAGAATTTGAGTGCCAATTTTTTTTGTGCGCCAAAATTTTGTGAGTGCCAAAAAATGTTGAGTGCCCAAAAAAATTAAGTGCCAAAAAAATTGAGTGCCAATTTTTTTTGAGTGCCAACAAATTTTGAGTGGAAAAAATTTGGAGCACCAAAAATTTTTGAGTGCCAAAAATGGAACTTTTGTTTTCTTTTGTATAACTACAGTATGTGTACTAACATACACGGAATCTCACGTTATACGTACGTTACTTCATCCTGTGTTGCTTTATCTATGTAGTATGCTGTGTAAAAATATTTTTAGAATGGTATATCTTTTCATAAATATTTTTTTCCCTCTCTTCCCTTTGCTGGCAGCACTCTGGTAAAGAAAAGAAAAAGTTTGCAGGAAGAAATATGTTACTTTTCTGGGGGTTTTCATAATACACCTTTTCACTCTCAAATTAGAACAACAGAACTTCAAAATAAAACAAATTAATTTCAAAATATAATAGATGATTTTTTTCTTTAAATATGAAATTCAATTATTTTAATTTGAAGTTTAGTCATTTTAATTTGAAGTTCAGTTATTTTATTTAAACTTGTTATTTTAATATAAACTTCAGTTGTTTTAATATAAACTTCAGTTGTTTTAATATAAACTTCAGTTTTTTATATTATAAACTTCAGTTGTTTTAATTTAAACTTCAGTTGTTTTAATATAAACTTCAGTTGTTTTAATATAAACTTCAGTTATTTTAATATAAACTTCAGTTGTTTTATATTATAAACTTCAGTTGTTTTAATTTAAACTTCAGTTGTTTTAATTTGAGATTCAGTTGTTTTAATTTAAACTTCAGTTGTTTTAATTTGAGATTCAGTTGTTTTAATTTAAACTTCAGTTGTTTTAATTTAAACTTCAGTTGTTTTAATTTAAACTTCAGTTGTTTTAATTTGAGATTCAGTTGTTTTAATTTAAACTTCAGTTGTTTTAATTTGAGATTCAGTTGTTTTAATTTAAACTTCAGTTGTTTTAATTTGAGATTCAGTTGTTTTAATTTGAAGTTCAGTTGTTTTAATTTGAAGTTCAGTTGTTTTAATTTGAACTCAGTTGTTTTAATTTGAATTCAGTTGTTTTAATTTGAAGTTCAGTTGTTTTAATTTGAAACTTCAGTTGTTTTAATTTGAGATTCAGTTGTTTTAATTTGAATTCAGTTGTTTTAATTTGAAGTTCAGTTGTTTTAATTTAACTTCAGTTGTTTTAATTTGAAAATTCAGTTGTTTTAATTTGAATTCAGTTGTTTTAATTGAGATTCAGTGTTTTAATTGATTCAGTTGTTTTAATTTGAAGTTCAGTTGTTTTAATTTGAAGTTCAGTTGTTTTAATTTGAGATTCAGTTGTTTTAATTTGAAGTTCAGTTGTTTTAATTTGAGATTCAGTTGTTTTAATTTGAAGTTCAGTTGTTTTAATTTGAAGTTCAGTTGTTTTAATTTGAAGTTCAGTTGTTTTAATTTGAAGTTCAGTTGTTTTAATTTGAAGTTCAGTTGTTTTAATTTGAGATTCAGTTGTTTTAATTTGAAGTTCAGTTGTTTTAATTTGAAGTTCAGTTGTTTTAATTTGAAGTTCAGTTGTTTTAATTTGAGAGTGAAAAGGTGTAGATGATTGGCAATAATTGTTCATGAGTCAAGTGTAGGGAAAAATGACACAGAGAGTGAGGTCTGCAGCAGCCATGAAGGGGCTCACACCAAACACCAATGTTGAGTCCTCTACTTATAACAGTAGACATATCTGGAATGTTATCAAGATAATTATGTGTGTCCAGCTGACCTGTCTCCTTCCACAGGATTCCTCGCACTGTACGCTTCCCATGAGGTGCTTGAATCGCCCGCCCTCCCCCACCTCACCACCACCACCACCACTACCCAGGGCAGAAGACAGGAATGGGCCACAACAAATACTGACTTGTCAGTTTGTACAGTGGCTACCCAGTTCCCATCCCTGTGTGTGTGTGTGTGGTGCTGCTGCTGCTGCTGCTGGCACCCGTTACAGCCCAGATAATACTTTTTTGGTCCATTACCCTAAACAGTGTTGCTGGAACCAACTGTTTTTACCTAAGATGTACACATGGCTGTTAGAACACTTCGCATCATTACAGTAGTTTCCATTGATAGTGTTGAAAACACACCCTTCTCCATCTGAACAATGACTCTCCCATCAGCTGATCAATCAAAACAGTTTTGTGTATGATGGGTGGAGTGTTGATTCTCTCCGCTGTGTGGGACAACTTGCCAATGACGCAGCATTGGTAAGTTGTTTACTTCAGATGACATTGTGAGGCGGCCACCAAAGTGCTGGCTGCAACACATGCTGTGTCTCACTATACTGTGCTCTGGTTGTTGTAATTCAGTATTTCAGTGTTGCTGTGGTTCTCTATTGGGTGTTCATGTGTGTCAGATGTGGTTTCATTTCTGGGTGTACATGTGTGTCAGAATGTGTACATTACCCCAGCAGCTCTTCCCTCACACCCCACCTTGAAGCAGGCTGGGCCAAGGGTGTGTCCTGGCACCACAGTGAGGTAGGCCACTGCTGCTGCCACCACATGTGGTCAGGTCGGGATGACTGGTCACCCGTTAACCCTGCTAGGTCAGTTGAACGGCTCAATGAAAACAAAACTTACAAATCCTTGTATATTACATGGCATCTCTATGTACAACTATAAGCCAAATGTCACTATCCAGGAATATGTTTACTGTGTACATATTTGTCATGACCTAATGTTACACACCAGTTAATTAATTATGATGCACAGGTAATCTTGTGCCTAGGACCCCTGGGGGCCAGGTGCTGGTCTGCCAGGGGCCCACACCTGCACCACAGCACACCGCTGCCAAGAGTTCCTGTCTCATCACCTGTAAGGGTGACTCACCCACAGAACAGAGCAAGCAGGAGTGGTGGCTCACCTGTGTTAATGCTAACTTGGTGTGCATAGGATTGGCACACTAAATGTCTCCCTGAGATGTGGAAAATTACCCCGCTCATCACAATTACCCAAAGCCATCTTGAATATTGCTGTGACACTCACTGCCACACTCATCACCTCCTCATGGCTCCTCTCTGTACACTAGACCAGTTACTTAAACAATGTAATTTCTACCAGACATAATAACTAAAATGTTTGGAACAAAGTCAAATTTTGTTGTTCAGTCTTTCCACAAGGTTGTGCCACAGCTTCTGTCCATCTGTAATGTAATAAATTAAAGTTGTTCTGCTCACGTGTCCTTCTTGGGGTTCTGTGCGGTGCTGGGCTCCTCTGGGTTTTTTGCGGCCTCATGGAGCTCAAACAGCTGATGCACCTGCTCGTCATTGAACTGGTCCAGATCCCCCTGTGAGAGCGGTCGGCCGAGGCTCTTGGCGGTGTGGGAGCCTCGCACGCCCAGCTGCTTGGCCACGGTGATGGCATAGTTGGTCCACTCCACCATGAAGGCCTGAGACTGCTCTGTGGAGGCCGCCTTGTTCCGCTTGAACTCATCCTTGGTATATTGGTCACCTGTCGGGGGCAAGGAACACTGAGGCAACACCTGACCACTGCCTGCACCCACCAAACACACGCCTGCACCATAACACCACTCTTCATTCTCCTGAAAGAGCCCCATTCAGGAACAACTGGTCAAAGAAAGTTAATCGTTAGTTACTGGCTAGATCAATAACTCACTCTTTAATGGAGGACCCACCAGAACTTGTTACTCTACAGATGGGTGCACGTAAAGATGTGGAGATTTATTTTTTTCCACTAAGCTGTGTAACTACTTTTATCTGTGAATGGAAACTTAAAGAGAGTTAAAAGATTTGCTTTCTCCTGTGTCTACTTAAAGTAATCGTCCAGACCCATTTTATTTTTGCCTAATTATGTTGAATGAACATTCAAAACACCTACTCCACCAAAAATAATTGATTTCCAGGCCTTATTTCCGTAAAAACACGACTTTTGTAAAAAGCGCGCGAAAAAAAAAATCTTCCCTCCAACAGGGCTACGAATGTTATTGATGACGTCAGAGGAGGGTCTCTCTCTCTCTCTCTCTCCTTTCTTTCTTTTTCATCTATTTCTTCTTCCTTCTCCCTCTTCATCCTCCACGAGAGAGAGAGATGAGAGAGATAAGATAAGATACTTTGATCCTATCTAGACACTTTGCAAGTACCAACTACAAGGTTATTGACTGTACAAAGCGCCACCACACCAGGACGAGTTTGGTGGACTCGAACCGCTGACCGAATGGCGCAGGGACTCTGCAACACCAGTCCGTGATTCTACCAGCCGCGCCACCCTGGCGGGTAGATGAGAGAGAAGGGAAGGGAAAGGAAGGAGAGAGAGAGAGAGAGAAGGGAAAGGAAGGAGAGAGAGAGAGAAGGGAAAGGAAGGAGAGAGAGAGAGAGAGAAGGGAAAGGAAGGAGAGAGAGAGAGACAAGGGAATGGAAGGAGAGAGAGAGAGAGAGCGACAGAAGGGAATGGAAGGAGAGAGAGAGAGAGAGAGAGAGACAGAAGGGAAAGGAAGGAGAGAGAGAGAAGGGAAAGGAAGGAGAGAGAGAGAGAGAAGGGAAAGGAAGGAGAGAGAGAGAGAGAGAAGGGAAAGGAAGGAGAGAGAGAGAGAGAGAGAAGGGAAAGGAAGGAGAGAGAGAGAGAGAGAGAAGGGAAAGGAAGGAGAGAGAGAGAGAGAGAAGGGAAAGGAAGGAGAGAGAGAGAGAGATAATTTAGGCACAGCTGTCTTGCTGCACCCATAAAGGATGCATGCATGGGGCATATCGCAAAAAAAATCTATTGGAAACACCCAAAAATCTTCAAGTACTATATTTATCTCTTGTGTTTACGTGCTTCTGATCAGCGCGGGAAGAGGAGCCTTCCACTTGTGACGTCACCGAGCCGTGGCGCATCGTCTGCCAGTTGCCAGCAGCGTTTTCGAAGCTCGGGGATTTTACAGATTTTGATTACGGATTATTAAAAAACGGCTGACTGGATGCAAAAAGTGACAACATATTGTTGATATACTCGATAATGGCTATACTCTAACTACATCAAATCAGGAATGATGAAATGGTCTGGACGATTACTTTAAGGATCCAGTTCACATTGCAGACTTCTTGTAGTGAACTAATTGCCACATTCATAACAGAGCAAGGTAGCCTCAGTGCTGCCTCACAGAAGGAAATACACTTCTCGCAAAAATTGAATGATATCAAACAGTAGTATCCCAATATCTTCACATTAAAATACTGTGGAAATTATCCACCAACCACCCACTCAATAATTGGTAGAATGGTGGTTTTGTTTCCCCCCCCCCCCTGTGAGGGAGGTATTATCCACTCATCAAAGGGGTGCGTAGGAATGTATATATATAATTAAAATGGTAATGATATCCTGTGATAGACATAGAAAGGTTTTCCTTACTGAGCAAACTAATTAAGACTACTGATATAGTCTTCCAATCCATTAACCCCTTCACTGCGGCTGGTACAAATACGGTCTCTCAGCTATCTAAGGGTTCACTGCGGCTGGTACAAATACGGTCTCTCAGCTATCTAAGGGTTCACTGCGGCTGCTACAAATACGGTCTCTCAGCTATCTAAGGGTTCACTGCGGCTGGTACAAATACGGTCTCTCAGCTATCTAAGGGTTCACTGCGGCTGCTACAAATACGGTCTCTCAGCTATCTAAGGGTTCACTGCGGCTGCTACAAATACGGTCTCTCAGCTATCTAAGGGTTCACTGCGGCTGGTACAAATACGGTCTCTCAGCTATCTAAGGGTTCACTGCGGCTGGTACAAATACGGTCTCTCAGCTATCTAAGGGTTCACTGCGGCTGCTACAAATACGGTCTCTCAGCTATCTAAGGGTTCACTGCGGCTGCCACAAATACGGTCTCTCAGCTATCTAAGGGTTCACTGCGGCTGCTACAAATACGGTCTCTCAGCTATCTAAGGGTTCACTGCGGCTGGTACAAATACGGTCTCTCAGCTATCTAAGGAAGGGTTCACTGCGGCTGCTACAAATACGGTCTCTCAGCTATCTAAGGGTTCACTGCGGCTGCTACAAATACGGTCTCTCAGCTATCTAAGGGTTCACTGCGGCTGCCACAAATACGGTCTCTCAGCTATCTAAGGGTTCACTGCGGCTGCCACAAATACGGTCTCTCAGCTATCTAAGGGTTCACTGCGGCTGCCACAAATACGGTCTCTCAGCTATCTAAGGGTTCACTGCGGCTGCTACAAATACGGTCTCTCAGCTATCTAAGGGTTCACGGCGGCTGCTACAAATACGGTCTCTCAGCTATCTAAGGGTTCACGGCGGCTGGTACAAATACGGTCTCTCAGCTATCTAAGGGTTCACTGCGGCTGGTACAAATACGGTCTCTCAGCTATCTAAGGGTTCACTGCGGCTGCTACAAATACGGTCTCTCAGCTATCTAAGGGTTCACTGCGGCTGGTACAAATACGGTCTCTCGGCTATCTAAGGGTTCACTGCGGCTGCTACAAATACGGTCTCTCAGCTATCTAAGGGTTCACTGCGGCTGGTACAAATACGGTCTCTCAGCTATCTAAGGGTTCACTGCGGCTGGTACAAATACGGTCTCTCAGCTATCTAAGGGTTCACTGCGGCTGGTACAAATACGGTCTCTCAGCTATCTAAGGGTTCACTGCGGCTGGTACAAATACGGTCTCTCAGCTATCTAAGGGTTCACTGCGGCTGGTACAAATACGGTCTCTCAGCTATCTAAGGGTTCACTGCGGCTGCTACAAATACGGTCTCTCAGCTATCTAAGGGTTCACTGCGGCTGGTACAAATACGGTCTCTCAGCTATCTAAGGGTTCACTGCGGCTGGTACAAATACGGTCTCTCAGCTATCTAAGGGTTCACTGCGGCTGGTACAAATACGGTCTCTCAGCTATCTAAGGGTTCACTGCGGCTGGTACAAATACGGTCTCTCAGCTATCTAAGGGTTCACTGCGGCTGATACATATAGGGTTTCTGTATTTAAACTCCGCACTCAATGATATTATGGGTAAATATTCGCTGTGATAGGCTTGTATGGCAACAGTGTCAAGTGTTGCGATATAATAGAACCTCTTTTTCTGCTTGAGTGAGTTAGTATGACAAATAAGGTAAAGCGGTGCAGTACGACGTGTTGACGCTGCCGCGCCCTCTACTTCAATGGCGAGGCTAAATAGTCAAGATATTCAACATATTCTTGATGGATATAAAACAGAAACATGAATGCATGTATGAATGAAGCATTAAATGTACCAAAATATTAATGTATTCAGAATGTACCAAAATATGCTGTATTATGTTGAGTAGTAAGTGTTTTCATTGTGCGTCTGGCAGCACGGTCACGGCCCTGTTGATGCACTCTGACGCAACTCCTCACTTAGCTGGTAGCCTCCACCAAGACGAAACATAGATTTTCTGGTATGGAATGAGCATCCTATTCATTTAGCCACTTTAAAATATGATCAGTAATTATTTTATATTTTAATTAAACCTGCCGCACAGGGGGGTAGGCCTATGAATTTGATATCCGCAGTGAAGGGGTTAAAAGGGATAGCTCTGATCCTTTGAAGTTTTGGATCAGAACAATACAAAAGCAGGTATTTCCTGAGGAATATCAGCTCTTGGCCTCAGCCAGCCCCATAGGAACAAATTGACCAAATTATTAGGTCTGTACCTAGATCATGAGGGCATAATTAGGTGTCGCGGTCGAAATTTGAAAGCTGATCTTCCAAATACCAACTGCCATCCCATACTAATTTCCAAACGCCATCATCTTACTAAATTGTTGGTAGAAGAATATCATAGGAACTCATTACATGGCGGAGTGGCTACAATATTAGCCGATATCAGGTGTAAATTTTGGATACATCATGGTAGACAGGCAGTCAAATATTACCTCAAATCTCTCATTAAATTTAATAGATCTGAGTGTAGACTAGTCTCCTATCTAGGTCCCCCTAAACTTCCCGCTGATAATGAGCTCCAAAAACCATTTGAGGTCAATGGTGATGACTATACTGGGGATACTATAACATCAGGAGATAACTCTCCCCCCGATCAAGTATATGTCAGCATAGTCACTTGTACCTCTTTCAGGGCTATTAAGTTTAAAATAGCCAAAGACCAAAGTGCCGAAACCACTATTCAAATGTTCCGGCGCTATGTGGCCTAGGGTGATGTCACATGAAGCGGAACTTCAGTTTTCGCCGGCCCCCAGTTGTGGAAATTATCCATCAACCACCCACTCAATAATTGGTAGAGTGGTGGTTTTATTTCCCCCCCCCCCCTTGTGAGGGAGGTATTATCCACTCATCAAAGGGGTGCGTAGGAATGTATATATATAATTAAAATGGTAATGGGTAATAATTAAGGTAATTTGAGTAAGTGATAAGTGCTGGGATAGAATAATTGCACATTCCCAGTAATATTAAGCATTTGCACCTTATAATTAGCACCTTGGTTAGAAGCGCGGTCATTGGCTGCTGCCCATTAGATTCTCGCCACCAACGATTGACACGTGTAGGTGGGATTTGTGTGGCCGGTCGCCGCCGCTGGCTTGGAAATTTAGTACACTCCGAGCCCTTGAGAGAATAACATCTCTTATTAAATATACATGGATTTGTATATATGAGATCATTGTATATAGACTCTGCACATAGTGTTAAATCAAAGGAAGTGTTAAAATTCAACACAAGTGATTATAGCCGCGCGTCATGGATAACTGGGTTATGAAAATTCCCTGACGCCGATATCATAGCACACCGCCTCCAGCCCTCCGCCTCTGTCCTTCACGGGCGGCCTCGATCACGGTGACCACTTCGGATCACAGGACAGGCAGTATTGATAAAAGCCTACAGCGATTTCAACCCACTATCCACCGATAAGTATCCTAGTTAGTTGACTAGTTGGGGTATTGTGTCGGGATGAGTTAAGGCCTCTTCCATTTGTGCCCAAGTTGCATGAACCAGTTCTTTCAGTTCAGGGTTGGGTTCGCGTGTCACAAATGGAACGCAAAAACCCCGTTTTTTGTTTACAAACATACTCAGCTGGCGAGGCAATTTAAAAGAGAGAGAGAGAGAGATAACGAGAGAGAGAGAGAAATAACGAAAGAGATATAACGAGATAACGAGAGATAACGAGATATAACTCAGCTAGCTGTGATGTGAAGGGATCATATCAAGTTTAAGATCGCGGGAACGCATGGCCTCCACCAGCCATGTATGCCTCTTTTATGCCGTCTGACATCCTCTCCGACTCGTGCATGCGGAAAACCCTTCACGATAAGAGAAATAGGGCCCAAGGCGACCATTGTTTGTTATGAACTGAAAACTCTACCCAAGCTACCCACCTGCCTATGTGAGTAGAGAAAGTTCACGGGTTTTGCTGAGTCACTACGCGCTTTGCCTCGGACCCAGGTTTTCGTGCGCAAATGGAACACCTGAATTCTTGGGTTCCGTGAACTGTTCTTGAAATGTCGCAAATGGAAGAGGCCTATAGAAGATGGATTTTGATTAGGTAAGACTCCAAATTAATATATGTGCTTGTAGCATAAATTTCTACAATACTATGATTTTTGATAAGGATCACTTCGCTTTTTATATAAAGCACAAGAGTGATGGTCAAATAGCCTAAACAAAACCGCTAAACCGCTGGCCAAGCGGGATATCAGTTTGGTCCAGTGGTGCCATGAATATACTCTTTCTGACCTGTAAAAAGGTGAAAAATACTTAATCCATTGTCACAATAATTGGACTCATTCATTACAATCGTTCAGTCTTATACTGTTTCATACTTTATACTGTTTACAGCTACTGTTTCGAAGATGCAGGGTCAGAATGTTTAGGGTAGAGCCCGGAATGACGGGTTGGCGATCGGATAAACTTTGGGCCGGATTGACCTGTTACCGACCGAAGTGGTGCATGTTGCCATTGCCTGATTGAGCTATTAATGCTGCCCACACACCACCATCAAGCCTGCCCTGCATCATGCGTGCCACCACATGTAGGGCAGTCTTACCTGGGGTGCAGTCAGTTCGTACACAAGTTGTTTCGTACACCAGTAGATTCGTACACCAAAAAGTTGTTTCGTAGTCTATATGAAACCATAGTCGTTTCGTACACTCAGCTCAAGAGTTGAACTTGACTACTAGAGTTACGAAACGACACCAGGTATGTACAAAAAAACTCAAAATCAGTGTACGAAACAACTAACAAAACCTGGGTACGAAACAACTTGTGTACTTAACTCCCTGTAACGGTCTTACCTAGGGCTCTGAGCTCCAGCGGCAGGCCTCGATGCAGCTTGAGGATGGTCTTGTACAGCAGCCTCACGCGCTGGGGGTGCGTGAAGGCCCCGCCCACCGCCCGCTGCCCGCCGCCCATCCCTGCACACCCACCTGCAACACAAACACTGTAGACCTCAGATACAAAACAAAGCAATACATACAAGGAATACAATGGTCATGTGTTGAACGTAAACCTCTAGTGTTAGGTAAATCTTCCACTGCAACACCATGAACCACCAACGGTAAATTTCTAGCGTTTGCCCATACTCTCCCCCTTCCCCCAAACAAGAGAAGTACACACACACACACACACACACACAAGCCCACCCCAGCCATCATCACCCCGCCCCATACGCACACAAGCTAGCCCCGCCCCATAAACCTGTGGGGGGTGCACCGCCCCCCAAGTGGGGGGTCACCCAGTGTGGCAGAAAGCTTTGGGCCCCAGCAAGCCTTGCCGTGACGTCATCACTAAAGGCCATGTCACACGGACACTTTTTCCGGCATCTTTTGGTAGCAAAAGCGTATCAGGCATCATTTGACGCCTGATGCATCTTTTGGTAGCAAACACAGAGTCGCGCATGTTCGTTCTTTTGCCACCAGTACCGGTGTCGTGTGGGCAAGTGTCTGTTTATGAGGGAATGTCTGTTTACCCCGGCATCCTTGTTTACATTTTGGAGCCTGTGGTGCCAGATGCAGGACAATTTCCCTGTTAGAGGGAAGGTTTGGCTTCGAAAGGGAGAAAATAAAGGCAAAAAAAAGGAAAAAATACCATTTTGTTTATCTTATAATTATATATATATATATATATATATATATATATAAATATATATATATATATATATATATATATATATATATATATATATATATATATATATATTATATTTTTTTAACGTATGACTTAGATAATATATAATATACATGTATAGTTAAGTTTTGAGTTGTTGATGAAAAGTTATGACAGAAAATGTTGGTAAAAACTGAAATTTGATAGGAATTTAATAGGCTGTGTGTGTTTTTACTATAGAATCGGGAATAATGTGTGTTATTTTTACTTGATTTAGGAATTCATGCAAGGTTTATTTATGGTTATCTCAAGGGAAATGTGAAGAGGGAAGGACATTTTATAGATGCCAGTAGAATCAGCATAGCTAAGATAGAATAATAAGATCTTAGCTACTCTGGTAGGAAGATGCTCGTAGCCGAAACGCCGTGTGACAAGTCGCGCACCTTTTGCCACCAGTACGGGCATCTTTTGGTAGCAAGATACCAAAAGATGCCGGAAAATATTGCTCGTGTGACATGGCCTTAAGCTCTGCCCACGTAAATATATTTAAAAAAAATATTTGTTACTGGTTCAATCTTGGATCTGATTACAGTTTTAGAATCGGCATTTCATATCATGAATTTTTATATATGTACCATTATTTATAATGCTATATTAAAAAAGTAGATATAAATTAGAACAAATATGGCGCTGGTGGCGCACCCTACAGTCTTGTTTATTTTTATTATTCTCCCGCCAATTCCAGTTTTATGAGGCTTTTCTTGTTTGTCTGATTTATATCTAACATTTTCATATAGATAATGTACTTCATGAAGAGTGGCAATAGGCTATTTACCTGAAGGCATCAAGTCAGGTTCTGTCACAACATTATTTCTTCGCAATTTTTTTTCTTATTATTCTTGGGTTTTAGGCAATAATTGTGTTAGATAATTAAACCAATATGTTTGTAATGTTTTTTAAATATGTTATCATGCGTGTTTCACGGTCCTAAGTTCGGGCTTGACGTAACCCTTATGTATTTTTTTTATTCCTATTTTTTTCATTTTTTTCCATCTATCCCCTAAGCTTAGATGTATTAGGTTTTATGTTTATTGATTTATTGGAAGGTTTTTTCATTCATTTAAGCCGTTATTTACGCTGTCATGATATCTGCCTAGCGGAAAGTACTCTCGGTGTTCACCCTGTGACGGCATCACTTGCCCCCAATAATCTATCCAAACCTCTGCTTCATCAAATTTAACCTAACCTCCTTCCGGGGAGGGTTCCGCCCCCCTTGACCCTCCGTTAATCTAACCTAACCTCTTAACAGTCCCCCTAGACCGGGGAGGGTCTAGGGGGGCTGTTAAGAGGTTAGGTTAGATTAACGGAGGGTCAAGGGGGGCGGAACCCTCCCCGGAAAGAGGTTAGGTTAAATTTGATGAAAAGGTTACCCCACGGTAACCTAACAAAATTGTACCTTACCTCTTAGCGAGGGGGGGGGGGGGTCTCGACACTCTAGTCATCATTCTGTTTGTGAGGATCGTCAGGTTCACACGTTTCTGGACTCAGAAGAAATCCAATCCATTATCCCTGGATCGAGGGAATTTTTACAACACCCCTGATTATAAAACTATGTGGTTGCAACACATGTTTTGTACCCCAGCCATATATCCCGCATTCCCCCAGGTTCCCTAGATTGTTTGGGGGCAGAGGGGGAGTGTGGGCAAACACTAGAATAATACCCCACCAGGGACGCTGGGTTCGGATGCAGTGGTGGAGCACCACGACTGTGAGGGAGTACCCTCTAGACGGAAACAAGTAAGTAAGTAAACACCTGCACTCACCTGCAACACAAGCCTCCTCACCTGCAACACAACACTCCTCACCTGCTGCAACACAACCCTCCTCCACCTGCAACACACCTCCACTCGCTTCCACACAAGGCTACAAGTGTTTCATAACCAACTTGACGATATTTTTCCAGCTGTTGCACCTTTCCCTCGGCACAGTGTTGTGATGGCGGCCGTGGCATCGGGCGCCATCACAGACAAGACTGGATCCTTTATGGCGCTGTGTTGTGGCGCTCAATAGCCTGTCAGGAGTCTCGTGATGGCGCAAAACAACTATAGTCACCGTATTGAATTTAGATCGTAATATAGTAAATCATAGTCTATTAATACTTTGTAGGTCTGAAATGTAATGTTATTGATCAAGATGTCTTTATTATAGGGTGTATTTATATTTAAAGAGCAAAATGGAGTCCGTAAAGACCTTGCCTTGACCTGCATCATATGATCGTCTGCCTCAAGTCGTCGTGAAGCTGCCGTGTTCCTGTTAACTCCTGCTTATTTAAGTGACTCAAAATGGCTCTCAGCGATGCCGATGTGCAAAAACAGGTAAATAACGAAGCTGGTCACCCATACACGCATACAGGAACGCATGCATATCCTTAAATGTACCTTTAGAGTAGTGTGTAGAGAGCAGTGGGTTGTAATCAATGCTATCCCTGGACTCTTGTTCATACAGATTTTCCTTGTCATTCCTCTTAAGACTTAACCTGACATGATAAAGATGAACAATGTATTAAAGGACAGGCATACTAATGAACAGGTGGCTTATGAGACTGAAAGATGAAAAACGGGAAGGTGCATGACCAATGGTATTTGAGACCTTTTTCTTCGACGTCCTCCAATTTAACTTGTAATGGAGATACGGTACTGTTTAACTAATACAATACAAGGCACGTCGTTATAACCGTCTTCATCTTGTAGATCTGACCATTTTCAGTATTTATAACCCATACATCAGCCATTGGAAATTTATACTAACATAAGGGGGGGGTGGGGGGCGCATCACCCCCAGATTGATTAGGCACAATAACCAATGTCTAGGTTCGGGTACGTAGTGACCTAGGGTGGCGGAGGGGGTCTGTTAGGTCAGGTTACGTAAAGAATGTCCATGTATTGTATTAAACGGTATTATCTCAGATGAACACCGAATTCACTTTGGTGGACGAAACAATTTTTTTCTGGTGAGTTTTGAATTAATTTGCTAACCGTTTCTGTCGCAAATATTTTTTAATTTTTTTATGTAAAGATTAGGTTAGGTTAGTTATATGATGGGTTAGGTTAGGATTGATATAGGTTAGGTTAGGTTCGGTTAGGTTCAATTTTTTTTTTTTTTTTGTCATTTTTTGTTGCAAATCACACAGAAAAAGTTATTTGCGACAAAAACGGTTAGCAGATTCATTCAAAACACATCAAAACTCACCAGAACAAAATAGTTTCGTTCACCAAAGGAAGTTCGGTGTTCATCTTGAAATTTACCTATTAAACTGCAGTTTTACCGAAGATTATGTGAAGCACCCTTTAGAAAATTGTATTATTGGGGTGTCCTAACCTATAGAAAAGAAAAAAATATTGAAGAAATAAAACCACCACCTAACTCACTCACCACCGCCATCACCATCACCACTAACACCACCACCACCACCACCACCACCACTCACCCCCCTCCTTCCCTCCCGCAGATCCACCACATGATGGCCTTCATAGAACAGGAGGCCAACGAGAAGGCAGAGGAGATAGATGCGAGGGCCGAGGAGGAGTTCACCATCGAAAAGGGCCGGCTGGTGCAGCAAAACAGACTCAAGATCATCGAGTATTATGAGAGGAAGGAGAAGCAAGTGGAGCTGCAGAAGAAAATGTAAGCAGGAGCAAGAGTAAGAATGAGAAAGCATCATCCCTCATTCTTTCCTGTCTAATGCCTCCCTACTTTGATTTTTCCTTAGTTTTTTTTTCTCTCTCTCTCTCTCTCTCTCTCTCTCTCTCTCTCTCTCTCTCTCTCTCTCTCTCTCTCTCTCTCTCTCTCTCTCTCTCTCTCTCTCTCTCTCTCTCTCTCTCTCTCTCTCTCTCTCTCTCTCTCTCTCTCTCTCTCTCTCTCTCCCCTATCCCATCCACCCACCTTCTTTATCCCAGGCTCCTTCATTCCCTCACTCACTCCTCGTCTCCACACTCACAGCGGCGCCAGTAACTTGCTCAACAAGTCCCGCCTGGAGGTGCTGAAGGCGCAGGAGAACCACATCTGCAACGTGCTGCGCGAGGCTCAGGGCAAGCTGGCGGTGCTCACCCAGAACCACGAGTCCTACATCAGGCTGCTGCAGGACCTCATCTGCCAGGGCCTCTGCCAGGTGGGGCGGGAAGGATGTGTCTGGTGTTTGTTTTCTATTTCACTGACTCACAGGGAGGTTGAGGTTGTTCCCCAAAAGTGTGGGGGTCTATATTTGTTGTGGGCTAAGAATATGACATAAGTAGGCGTCCTATAAACAGCCCCTCCCTCCCCCCCTCAGCTCCTGGAGCCCAGCGTGCTGGTGAGGTGCAGGCGGCAGGACCAGCCGCTGGTGGAGAAGGCCATTGTAAAGGCACTGGTTGACTACAAGGGCATCTCCTGCAGAACCAGTAAGCTGGAGATTGACACCAACAACTGGCTGCCCGCAGATATGTGAGTACAGGAACTGCCTGGTGTGTGATGGTGGTGGTCCTCATCCTTCTGTTCCTTGTGTTACTTTCATGCATCCCATCATTCTATTTATTCTGTGTTCTTCCTCCCTTACTCCTTCCTTGTAGCTAGTCCTGTATTACCCACGTCATGTGTATCTGCATGTCATCCTTTACTCAGGATCCACCTCGGCACGGCTGCTGCCATTTGTGTCCTCTTAGCATAGGACATTGACTGTAATGTAATATTTTTTATTTATAATTTCTGAGTATTTCTCTTGTATCAGAGGAACATGAGGATCAGAATCATTTCTCATGTGTATATTCCAGCAAAGCAGCATAGTTATAGTTTGGTAATATTCCCATATTTTGTTTTGGTTTGGTAATGATCTTTATAATTCGTATGTAAGTATAGCCAGTGTCACAAAAGCATAGCAATAACGTCTGGGCATGACTCAGCAGCAATCTCCTTGTAGCCCATGCGTTGTGGCAGCATAGTGATTGTATGTCAGCATCTCCACAATAATAATAATAATAATTTTATTCTCACCCGAAGGCATACAAGAAAAACAACAACATAATATATGGACGAGGGAATGAACTTAAGTACTAAAGCAAATAATTGATAATAGCTATATTCCTCTATAATAATAATAATAATAATAATAATAATAATTTTAATATCACCCGGAGGCATACAGGCAAAAAAGCAACAACAAGACAGAGTTAACTTAAGTACTAGAGCAAGAAATACCTAATAAAGGCACATGGCATGAGTACATTAGAGCACATAGTACCAAAGTGCATATAGTGGAGCAGTGGAGCGGAGCATAATAGTGGAGCAGACTGACAAATATAGAGCATAATAGTGGAGCAGACTGACAAATATAGAGCATAATAGTGGAGCAGACTGACAAATATAGAGCATAATAGTGGAGCAGACTGACAAATATAGAGCATAATAGTGGAGCAGACTGACAAATATAGAGCATAATAGTGGAGCAGACTGACAAATATAGGGGGTACACTCTACCTATTGTATTTGAAATGTGTGTGTAGCAAGGATTTTAGCTACAAGTCAATGTGAACTTTTTTATGTGGCTAATTGGCTAAGTTAAATTTTCCCTCCCACCCCTAACCCTTTCAGATCAATTAGGTCCTCCTGTATTTTCTTCCCTTTCAGCATCAAGAGTGTGATACCATTTTAAAATCAAATATTAGACTTATTTATCACTTTTTTTGACATTCATTATTTTATAGAAGCTAAATGAATACATGAAGTCTGCATTCTTTTATTCATAGGAGCATAGTTATACATTTCGTTGCCCTCCTGCCGACAGCTGTGGTGGTGTGGAGTTGGTGGTGATGCCGGGCCACCGCATCAAGATCTCCAACACCCTGGAGGCGCGTCTGGACATGTTGGCCCAGCAGCTGTTGCCTGAGGTGCGCACCCTGCTCTTCGGCGCCAACCCCAACAGAAAGTTTGACAATTAAGAGGCTGTTTGTGCTGATCTATCTTTTTTCTCTCTTTTCTATCTTTTCTCATATCTTTTCAATTTTTTTTTTTCTCTCTCTCTCTCTCTCTCTCTCTCTCTCTCTCTCTCTCTCTCTCTCTCTCTCTCTCTCTCTCTCTTTCTTTCAGTATCAGTATCAGTGTCAGCCCTGTGCACAAGAATACAACTCAAGCCATTATTATTGTTGTCGTTGTCGTGTTGTCGTCACTAGGGAGAGAAGCTTCGTGTCTTCCTCGTGTACATACATACATACAAGCTCTAGGCGCAGCAGGAGTAGTGGCTTCCATAGATAGGATACTTGAGACGGTTTTATCGATAATTTAAACAAAGATAAAGTAATGACGTATTAGTAAAGATTTTATCATTAGTTCTGTGTAGTGTCATGCTCTTGTTGTTGTTGTTGTTGTTGTTGTTGCCTTGTGAGGTGAGAAGTGAGAGGCTGGATGGCTGCTGATTACTGTTATTGTTGTTATTGTCATTCTTGTTGAGATTTTATTATTTATTTTGTTAGTAACTGAATAAGTGATATAAAGCTAATATTTTGTTGGTAACTGATTAAGGGATACAAAAAGCTAATATTTTGTTGGTCATTGAAGAAGGGATACACTAAGCTAATGTTGCATTCAAGCTGTGGTCACCTTCATTCCAGTGCTTATACACATGTCACCTCAGAGGGTTACTTTATGCACCGACTTCAAATATTTTTCCTATTTTTCACCATTCATATAATTGAACTTTTTTCCCAAATGCATAGTGTGGCACAAGACGACAGAGCAGGCCGATCACAGACAAATATAACTATTCACACGTCTGGACATTTACACCTTCTCCAAATACATTATAACAAAGTGACTTAAGTTTTACATTAAATTAAAACAAATGGTAAGATTAAGAATTATTCAGGTTGTTGTGGCTAGTGGGGTTGTTACGTTGAGGTGCCGCCACCCTGCCCGAGAGGTTGTGTCTAGCCAGCCGCTGTAGGTGTCTGTCTGTCTGTGTGTCTGGCTGGCTAGGGCAAAACATTCCATACTTACTTACACATTCAATCACAGAGCAGTTGTGTAAATAGCAAGTCATTCTCTCCTCACCAGGTATTTAGGGAAGTGTCAGTCCTGCGACCTATCAGGAAGAGAGCAAAATGATGAGTATCCACGTTGTTAAGTGATGCTAGATTGCATGATTGTGTATACTGTAGGTCTTTTCAACATGCTGCCACCTACACTGCTGATTGGAGGTGTTTGGAGGTCTATCCGTCTGTCTGTGTAGCTCTGTAGGTTCTTCCATCCATCTCAAGCAAGCATTTGGCCCACTACCTTGTTATTAATGATGCTGGAATGTGATGTCCCTTTTATCGACTTAGTGTTACATTTATCCATCACTCATCATATTGATAAAGCCATCACACAACCCAGCATTTCGTGGATGAAGGTGTGGTCTTGTAAAATTTCGAATGACTTTGATTTGACGTGAAAAGATGTGTCTTATTTTGTGAATTGCGTCGTTGCTTGCAAGATCAGTTTCATAGAATGTGTTTTCCAGGGCATAAAAGTTTAGCCGTTTTGATACACCATCTTCACTTCCTCAGATTTAAATGTTTTTCATAAGACTGGACCTCTTTCATCCATTGGAAAATAAGATTGTGATGATTGTGAAAGGGAGAATAGCTGAAGATGGATGAGATCAAAAGTATGTAGTCCTCTTTTTTGGCATTAAATCAATCAATCAAAAGTATGTAGAGATAAAACTGATTATCTTGATTTAACTCGGTAAGATCAGAGCTTGTTGAAATATGTTAAAGAATTCATAATTACAGAAATAATGTATGCTTGAAGGAGGAACAGAGCAAGACTTTAATTTGCTAAGATCCCTAGAGCGAAGAGTGTCATAGGCAGACAAGTAAGCAGGCAGACAGGAGCGTGAGTGATCCTTGACGTAGGGCCTCAGGTACGTCATGGTGTTGTCAAGTGAACTCATGAAGGGTGTTGACAGCTTCCCTAAATATCCTTCCCTGCCCCTCCTTGTCCCTCAGATATCTGTTGGTGTTGATGGGTTTACTAAGTGGCAGCAAATAAATGAAATAAAGGGTGATGTACATAAGCATATAATTTTTGTCTTTCTTTTTCCAGCAGCTATTTGTGAGACTCATAAATGATCAGCCAACAAGTTTACAGTAGCAATTGCAACCATTCTGCCCCAACTAGACAGAATCCATTTTAAGAGAAAGTGAATTTCCATTATGATTTGTTCTCCTTTGCTTGTATTTTGTAACAATAGATCATTTAATTCACTTCAACACATGAGACAGCTAGGTAGACCGTAGCCATGGACAATCTCAAATAACAGAGAAGGGCTTGAGTCGAATGCACTGTGGTTGGATGTGAGAAAGTGGAAAAATGAGGAAGAATACATGTACTAGTAAAATGTGTGACTGAGTAAGTGGAGTAATGAAATGGGGCGAAAGAAAACGGTATAATGGTTCAAACTAAAAAAAGGCCAGTGTATGGAAGTTGGTGTGAGTGGGTACCGTAGATAACAGTAAAGTCGCCACCTGCAGTGATGGTCGCCAGACGCCATATATTACGAATTATAGCATCACTACTGATTGTTATGTGCCACTGAAGATGATACACAGTAGTTTATATCATGACTGTATAATCTACTCTGTTTCAGCGTTGTTTTATGCTTTGTAGCTGCAAATATAGACGGTTTCAAATTTCACTACGCGTTTTTTTTTCGGGCAACGACGACAGCGGTACGACACTCAGTAAATAAACACTAGATGGCGACTCTACTGTTGGTAGCCACTTTGTAGATATTTTTGTCATTTGTTCATTTATAGCCATAATATGACACAGATGAAGACACAAAATGACACAGACTCTCCAGATAGCCCCTTCTAACTGTCCTGAAATCATGGATGTGGAAATGTAAGTATTAACGCCACCACACGTCTGTAAACAGAAAAAAAAAGTTGTCCTGGCGACTTAACTGTTATCTACGGTAGTGATTCTCTTCTAGCCAGAACACAGTGTAGGGATGGGCTCTAGGTATTATAAATGGTCAGGTTCTGAAATAGTTTTAACGTGTCCTAAATGCGCGACATGGGAGAGGATGAAGCAGTGGAATATGTGATACGCGGCACTATTATGTGAGAAAGATGGTAGAGAGAATGGAAATTATGCAAGTGATTTGGACTGAAATGGGATGTGAAATGAATGCGGTGGTACTGATTGGACAGGGAGAGAATGAGTGAAGTGGTTGACAGGACGGAGAAAATTAATAAGGTGGTTGAATAGACAGGGCGAGAATGAAGGAAGGACAGGGAGAGGATGAATGAAGGAAGGACAGGGAGAGGATGAAGGAAGGAAGGACAGGGAGAGGATGAATGAAGGAAGGACAGGGAGAGGATGAAGGAAGGAAGGACAGAGAGAGGATGAAGGAAGGAAGGACAGGGAGAGGATGAAGGAAGGAAGGACAGGGAGAGGATGAAGGAAGGAAGGACAGGGAGAGGATGAATGAAGGAAGGACAGGGAGAGGATGAAGGAAGGAAGGACAGGGAGAGGATGAAGGAAGGAAGGACAGGGAGAGGATGAAGGAAGGAAGGACAGGGAGAGGATGAAGGAAGGACAGGGAGAGGATGAATGAAGGAAGGACAGGGAGAGGATGAATGAAGGAAGGACAGGGAGAGGATGAATAAAGTGGTTGAAAGGACAGGGAGAGAAATAGTGAAATGGTTCTGATACAGGGGTTTAAAAGGACAGATAGTGATAAGGTGGTTGAAAGTACAGGGAGATAATGCATGCAACGGTAATTAAAGGACAGGGAAATAATGGATGGAAGGAGTTGAAAGGGCACGGAAATAAGTAAGCTGTGTTAAGAATGGGTGTTGCTGCTGGTACTGTGTGGGGAGAGAGGGGATGGATGACTAATGCAGGGAAAGAGTTTGGGGAGAATGTGGTATCCATGAAATGAACAAAGAATCTATATATGCTTTTAAGTGGTTGTGTTAATGTTTCCTTTATTAGCGACTGTCTGAACTGTCAACGCAAGTTCAGGATCAAGAAAGTGGCTCAGATGGCGTGGTTGTGGCCTGTGGTTGCCTGTTGGTTTACCCATTTTTACACCAAGCAGCAGGGCTCGAACAGTGGAGTAGTGATGAAAAGATGGTGAAGTAGTGTAACATCTCCCGGGAAGGCCGAGGCAGAAAGCAGCGCCGAGAGAAGGTAAGTTACAAGACATGTTTGACAGGTGATGCCACGCGCAGGCCAGTGTTTGTGTGGACATTTGAAAGCCAAGAAGTGTCGGGGTAACACCTTATTGGTAGCGGTGATTTTATTCTGGTTCTTGAAGTGTTGTGGTGTTTGTTGCTTGATCACCCCGTGTTGTGCTTATTATTGTGAATGTTCTCGTGAAGTGTAAAGCAAAACACGGTAAAATTCTAGTGTTTGCCCATACTCTCCCCCTTCCCCCAAACAAGCTTGGGGAAATGCGGGGTTTTTGGGTGGGGAGCAAATAATGCGTCGGGAACACGTAATTTTGGAGATTATTTATACCCTAGATCTAGGGTAATTTCCCTAGTTCTAGGGTAATTTATCAAGATCTAGGGTAATTTGCCTAACCAAAATTAACCTAACCTAGCGGAGGGCTTAACCTACCGATTAGCTAAACCTAACCAAATCTAACCTAAGCTAACCAAATCTAACCTAAGCTAACCTAACCAAATCTAACCTAACCTAACCAAACCAAATCTAACCTTACCTACCCAAATATAACCTACCCTAACCTAGCCAAATCTAACCTAACCTAATCAAATATAACCTAACCTCCTAGCGGGGGGGGTTGGGGGGTTCTCGACACTTCGGTCATCATTCTGTGAGGATCGTCAGGTTCACACGTCTCTGGACTTAGAAATCCAAAGAATTTTCCCTAGATCTTGGGAATTTTTAAAACACCCCTAACTCAAAAACTATGTGGTTGCGACGCATATTTTGTACCCCAGCCAAATATCCCGCATTCCCCCAGGTCCTCATGCTAGTTTGGGGTCAAAGGGGGAGTATGGGCAAACACTAGAATTATACCCAAAACACTTAAAAGTCTTGTAAAGAGAAAAGCAAAACTTAAAAAAAAAAGTCTTGTAAAGCAAAACACTGAACCCAACCATCTCATCAGAGCCTACGGAAGCTGGCACTCGTGGAGCAGTGTGGTCCC
This sequence comes from Chionoecetes opilio, assembly GCA_016584305.1. NCBI lineage: Eukaryota > Metazoa > Arthropoda > Malacostraca > Decapoda > Majidae > Chionoecetes > Chionoecetes opilio. The sequence continues at coordinate 66,099 of JACEEZ010001256.1, read as the reverse complement.
ATGAGAGTCTCAGCTCCCTGGCCGACGGCCTGGGTTGCCAGTTATGTATTTCGGCTGCAGTGTTACCACGTCGGGCGAGTCCCTCTCTCTCTCTCTCTCATGGTGAGAGAATGGTGTCAAAGAAGATGGCGGAGTGAACTCAGAGGAATTCAGAGGAAAGATTGAGGAAAATTGAAATGAAGACAGTATTAGAGAGGAACTAAAGAAGCGTTGTGACTAAGAAGTGGTAGTAGAGGTGTCAGAAAGAGTTAAAGAAGCGTGGTGTAAGGTGTGATCATCGAGGCAATCAGCAGCTCGTAAACAAACCACTAATCATGGTAAACACGCGAGGATAACAGCGGAGCAGAGGGTGAAGAACCAGCATCATGTACCAGATGCAAGAAGGAGGTGAGGGGAGTAGATAATGGCCTGCAGTGTGACAAATGCAGCCTCTGGTTCCATGCTGGCTGCGAGAAGGTCAGTGTGGAATTGTATAAAGCATTAAATAAGGCTAAAGAACAGCCATGGCTCTGTGCACCCTGCAGGGGAGAGCTGAGAAACTTGGTAGACAGAATGAAAGCCCTGGAGAAAGAAAATAAAAAAACTACATGTCCAGATGAGTTGCTTGGAAGATAAATGGAAGGAACTAAGAGAAGACATGGTTAAGGAAACTAAAGAAATGGTGAAGACAGGAATCCTTAAGGAGATGAAGGAGGAGATCATTCTGGTAGTAAGAGAAGACAAAGAGCAGCAAACTTGGTAATGTATAGTGTTAACGAGGCTGAAGGAGATACACTACGAGAAAGAGAAGAGCAGGATAGAGAGTTTTGTGAAGCAATCATCAAGGAAGGTGTTGGAGTACAATGACAAGGGGCTATAGCAGAAGTGGCAAGGTTGGGGATTGACAGAAGAGGTGAAGGACAAAGACCAAGACCCTTATTGGTGAAGCTAAAGAGTGCAAAGGTCAAGTGGGAAATAGTAAAGAACGCAAGTAACCTTAGAAACGCACGATTGGAGGTATTTAGAAAGGTGATTATTGCACCAGATCTAACAAAAGCACAGAGAGAGAAAGACCAAGAACTCAGAGAGGAGATGAAGAGAAGAAAGGATGCCGGAGAAACTGGATTGTATATTAAGAAGGAAGCAATATGTAAAAGAAATGTTTAAGAAGTAAGACAGGAGAAGAGATAAGAAAATTTAAAGAAGACAAAAAGAATAAAGAGACAAGTAAGTGTATAAAAATAAAATGTTTAAATATACAAGGACTAACAAATGTGAAGATATCTGAGGTAGAAAATCTTATAGATAAGAACACAATACTGTGCCTTACTGAGACTCGGCTCAAGGTAGATCAAATAAGAATTTCAGATCATTTAAGGTACTTTAGTAGTATGAGAGATGAAAAGGAGAAAAAAGGAGGTTAATGATTCTAACAAGAGAAGAGGATGACATAGAAATTATAAGAAGTGAAAGCAAAAATAAAGATATACTACACACAATATGTACAGTGAAAGGGTATAGTGTCCATTTGTTTATAGTGTATTTTAATAGTAATAATAAAGAAGATAAAAAGAAGAGATTGAGTATGAAACGGGAGATTGAGAAACTAATGAAGGAAAAGGAAGACGAAAGATTTATGGTTATTGGAGACTTTAATAGTCATGTGGGATTCTTGGGAACACAGAAGTTAGATGAAGGAGGAAATATGGTGATCAACTGGATGGAAGAGTTTGGACTATACTACTCAACAATGATATCAAGTGTAAAGGAACATATACCTGGGAAAGTGGAGGAAAAATGAGCGTAATAGATTATGCAATGGTGAACGAAAAGCTATAGGAGAAATATGTTGATATGGAAATAGATGAGGAAAAAGGAAGAAGTGATATATCAGATCCTAACACGTTACAAGTACAACTGATGGGAGAAGAGGAGGGAGGAAGGCTGGGAGAGGACAGAAGAGTGGAATACTATAAGAAAGATGAAGAATCCTTATCGATATTTGTAAGGGAAGTAGAAAAGAGATTCTTAGAAGAACAGAACATGAATATAGAAAAGTTAGAAGCAATTATGAAAGAAATTGCTGAGGAAAATTTGAAAGGAGTGTATACAAGAAAGGAGAGACTAGATAAGGAAGATAAGGAGCCACCATGGATTACAGAAAAAACTAAAGAGGGAAATCAAGACAGGAAGGCACTGAACAGACAGAGGAGGAACACTACTGAGGCAAACAGCAAGGAGATGTTATGGGAGAGGTATCAAGGAAAAAAGAAACAAGTACAAAAGTTAATAAAGGATGAAATGTTCAAACATGAAGAGAGGACAACACGGAAAATTAGAGAGAACAGGAATCCAGGGAGTAAACTCTGGGAGAACATAAACAAATTAAAGGGAAAGGAAATAAACAAGACAGAAGATATAGAGGTATACAAGGAAGGCAAAAGACTACCACCACAGGAGGCGGAAGAGGAAATAATTCGATACTGGGAGAGTATATATAAACGAAATGAAAACAGATTACAGATGATCTGGAATGGAGAAGAAAGGGAGAGGTATGAAAGAGTAATGGAGGAAGAGGAAGATGACGTACAGGACATACTGAGAGAACACATGAATAATAGAGATAGCAATAAGCAATGGCATTAGACAAGGCTGTACAGGGTCAACCACACTTTTCAAAATGCTAACCTACAGGATCATAGACAAATTGGAAGAAAATGGATTAGGATACAAAGATGAAAGAATAAAACTAAATACAGGGAGGTCCCGTTATACGAGCATTCGATATACGAGAATCCGATGATACGAGATGCGTAAATTACGGTCTATTTTCAATATACGAGATCGAAAATCCAATGTTACGACATTCAAACTGGGGTGAGTAAAATTACCAAGTTATTTACTAAAATTTTAAAGTCATTTACTGACTATGATTTTACCTAAGGTTGTACGATAATCAATCTGAAAATATGATAATTCTGGTGGCTCGGTACGACAATGTGGCCTACAAAAATTCACAACCCTGGGCGAAAAGCCAGCAACGGAAGTAGTATGGCCAGCAACAACCTGCTCTCGCACTACCTAGATACTACTTTCCCTAATGACGGAAGCTACAAAGCTCCCTCGATAGGTCGTAAACGAGTAGGAAGGTTGTGACTGGCTAAGGCGTCATCCGTCACCAGCCAATGACAAACAGTTTTTAAACCTTCTCGACCAATAACAAGCCAGCGAGACATATTTCCGGGCAAGAATGGCATGCCAGACTGCCTCTCTCCGCCTTCTGTCCCCGTCATCTAAAACTAATTCTCGTTTTATTTTGAATGCTTGCGTTTTAAGTAGTTTTAATGTATCAGATAGTAAGATATATAAGTAAGGAGCCTGTGTTGCTAGTGTATTGGTGGTAGAAGGTGTGTATGTGTGTTAAAATGGTGAATATTTGTGATATGGGGCGGCTCCGCGGCAAGTATTTCTCCGTCACTCACTGCCCCGCCAGCTCGGCCAGCAGTCACCTCATCATAACATCTTTAAATCACCCTTATTTAAGGTGACACACGGTGCTACATTGATTTAGATAATGACACGTGCATATAACATCTCACCATAATCACTAAGTTGTATAATAACGGGTGATAAGACGTTTAACCCTGCCCAAACCTACCTAGGCGGAGGAGGCGGCGGCCTGCCCCGTCCGCCACCTCTCTCAAAAACCGCCGTCATCCGCCTCACCTGTGCCTTCCTGAAGAAGACAGTCAGCTCCTACGCCTGTGATAGCACCATAGGATATCACCAGTGATCATAGGATTCCTCAAAGGTTCCTCGCTTTCCTACTGAATTACCAAGGAGATCTCCGCTGGCGGCGGACTTCGGCTGCCGCCCGCACAACACAACACCCCGTTATCAGCTACATAATATGTGCCTTCCTGAAGAAGTCAGGTCAGCTCCCACGCCTGTGATAGCACCATAGGATATCACCAGGGATCATAGGATTCATCAAGGGGTTCTCGCACCCCTACTAAATATTACCAAATTTTATTATAGCTTGAAAAACATGTCTTTTTTTTATTTTTTTATTTTTTTATTGTTGGGGTCCTGGAACCAAACCTATATTTTACCATTAGTTATGTGTTTCGTTATACGAGATTTTGCTTTACGAGTATGCCAGATGGAACCTAACTGCTCGTATCTTCGGGACCTCCCTGTACCTTATTTTTTGCTGATGATGGACTACAACTATCAGAGTCGTTGGAAGAAGCCAGAAGAAACCTGACAGCACTGAGGCAAATTAGTGGCCTGGAGCTAAATAAGGAGAAAAGTAACTTCATACTGTTTAACGTTAAAGAAGAAATAACAGAAACAGAAGGCGTGCAGGTAGTGGACCAAATAAAGTACCTGGGAGTAGAAATAAACAACAGCAAGAACTGTTTCAAGAACCATAAGAAAAACTGTATTAACAAAGCAAGAAAATGAGCAAACATGACGTCTAGCATAATATTGAAGAGCTGCAACAGACTACTGGCTGGAAAAACCTATTGGAAGTCAGTAGCCTTACCATCTATATTCCATGGAGCAGGAGTAATAAATGACAACAAAGAGGAGATGGAAAAATTACAAAGAATAGAAAACAGTGCACAGGACAATTGTGGGAGCAAGAGGCTATGCAACACTGGCAGGCATGCGAGGGGAAATAGGAGCATCTCTGGTCAAGACAAGACTCATGAAGGCAAGGGTGGGATAGGTCAATGGAGGGATGAAGGAAGAAAGAAATGAATGGATAAGAAGAGTAATGGAGGAGACAAAAGAGGATCAAAAAGATAAATGGATGAAAAATTGCATGTGATGGAAATTGTGCGTCGTCTTGAGGAATTGGGAAGTATGAAAAGAGAGAAATTGAATAAGAAGATAGAGGCGTGGGATACAAAGCAGTGGAAGGAAGAAATGGAGAAAAAATCAAGCCTGGTTATATAGAGAGAATATAAGAAACAAATGGGAGGAATGGAAAAAATGTATGATAATAGGCCAGTCAACATTACTCTTTAAACTCAGAACTAACAGCCTTGAACTGCAGGACAGAAAGAGACACACAGATGGCGACACAAAGTGCCCAGTGTGTGGGGCACAGAATGAAGACCTAGAACACTTTTTACTACAATGCCCGGGCGACAATATGGAAAGAAGTAAATTACAGAAATTACAGCAGCCGTATAAGGAAAATATAAATGAAAAAATAGGAAACATTTTATTCAAATTTGAAAACCCACAAGAAATAGAATACACCAGAGATGTCTTGTTCAACTTTTGGAGGAAGAGAGGAAATAGGTTGAAAGAACTGAACACCCAGCAGTAACACCACAAGCAACAGAAGAACTGAACACCCAGCAGTAACACCACAAGCAACAAAAGAACAGAACACCCAGCAGTAACACCACAAGCAACAGAAGAACTGAACACCCAGCAGTAACACCACAAGCAACAGAAGAACTGAACACCCAGCAGTAACACCACAAGCAACAGAAGAACTGAACACCCAGCAGTAACACCACAAGCAACAAAAGAACTGAACACCCAGCAGTAACACCACAAGCAACAGAAGAACTGAACACCCAGCAGTAACACCACAAGCAACAGAAGAACTGAACACCCAGCAGTAACACCACAAGCAACAGAAGAACTGAACACCCAGCAGTAACACCACAAGCAACAAAAGAACTGAACACCCAGCAGTAACACCACAAGCAACAGAAGAACTGAACACCCAGCAGTAACACCACAAGCAACAAAAGAACTGAACACCCAGCAGTAACACCACAAGCAACAGAAGAACTGAACACCCAGCAGTAACACCACAAGCAACAAAAGAACTGAACACCCAGCAGTAACACCACACAGCAAAAAAGAACTGAACACCCAGCAGTAACACCACAAGCAACAGAAGAACTGAACACCCAGCAGTAACACCACAAGCAACAAAAGAACTGAACACCCAGCAGTAACACCACAAGCAACAAAAGAACTGAACACCCAGCAGTAACACCACAAGCAACAAAAGAACTGAACACCCAGCAGTAACACCACAAGCAACAAAAGAACTGAACACCCAGCAGTAACACCACAAGCAACAGA
>JACEEZ010001256.1:0-55000 GCA_016584305.1 Chionoecetes opilio | reverse complement strand
AGGGAGTGATGGCCCCCGCCCCTTTTTTTGGCTATTTATCTTGGAGGGGGGTATGGCCCTTGCCCTTTGGTTGGCTATTTCATCATTGGGGGACGTGATGGCCCCCTGCCCTTTTTTTGCATTCATTAGAGGGACGTGATGGCCCTCTGCCCGAGTTGGGGTATTCATCAATGGAGGGCGTGATGGCCCTCTGCCCCTTGGGTTGGCTATTCATCATATGGAGGGACGGGGGGCCCTCTGCCCTTTGGTTGGTATTCTTATGGGGGGGACTGAGGCCCTTGCCCCTTTGGTTTGGGTATTCATCATTGGAGGGACGTATGGCCCCCCTTTCCCTTTGGGGTATTCTCATATGGAGGGACTATGGCCCCCCTGCCCTTGGGTTTGGGTATTATCATATGGGGGGGATGATGGCCCCTGCCCTTATTGGTATTCATCATATGGAGGGGCGTGTGGCCCTCTGCCTGTTGGGTTGGGATTCTCTATGGGGGGACGTGATGGCCCTTGCCCATTAGTTTTGGGTATTCATCATATGGAGGGCGTGTGGCCCCCTGCCCCCTTTGTTGGGTTTTTATCATATGGGGGGAGTGATGCCCTTGCCCTTTGGGGCTATTCATCTATGGAGGGACGTGATGGCCCTCTCCCCTTGGGTTGTATTCTCATATGGGGGCGTGAGGCCCCCTTTCCCTTTTGGGGGCATTTTTTCATCATATGGAGGGACGGATGGGCCCCCTGCCCTTGGTTGGCATTCATCATATGGAGGGGGCGTGATGGCCCCCCCCTTTGGTTTTTTTTGGGTATTTATCATTGGAGGGACTGATGGCCCCCGCCCCCTTTTGGGTTGGGGTATTCATCATAGGGGCGGTGGCCCTCTGCCCATTTAATTTTGGATTTATCATATGGGGGACGTGAGGCCCTCTGCCCATTGTTGGCTATTTATCATATGGGGGGACTGATGGCCCTTGCCCGTTGGTTTGGGTATTCATCTAGGAGGGACTGAGGCCCTCTGCCCCCTTTTTGGCTATTCTAATGGAGGGACGTGATGGCCCCGCCCATTAGTTGGTATTCATCATTGGGGGGGACGTGATGGCCCTCTGCCCCTTGTTTTGGGTATTATCAATGGAGGGACGGATGGGGCCCCCTGCCCGTTGGGTTGGGTATTTTCATATGGGGGACTGATGGCCCCCTGCCATTTTTTGGTATTCATCATTGGAGGGACGGTGGGGCCCCCTGCCCATTTGTTGGCTATTCATCATAGGAGGGCGTGTGGCCTCTGCCCCTTAGTTTTCTATTATCATTTGAGGGACGGGGGCCCTCTGCCCTTTGGTTGGTTTCATCATATGGAGGGGGCGTATGGCCCCCTTTCCCTTTTGGGTTGGCTATTTATCATATGGGGGGTGATGGCCCTTGCCCGTTTTGGGGCTATTTATCATATGGAGGGACGTGTGGCCCTCTGCCCTTTGGTTGGCATTCATCATATGGGGGGAGGATGGCCCTCCCCTTTGGTTGGGGATTACAAGGAGGGGACGTGATGGGGCCCTCCCGCCCTTTGGTTGGCTTTTATCATATGGGGGACGTGAGGCCCCCTGCCCTTTGGTTTGGGATTCATCATATGGGGGCGTGTGGGGGCCCTCGCCCTTTGGTTGGGATCATCAAGGGGGGGTGAGGCCCTTGCCCTTTGGTTGGGTATTTTCATATGGGGGGCGTGATGCCCCCTGCCCTTTGGTTGGCTATTCTCATATGGGGGGGGACGTGATGGCCCTCTGCCCTTGGTTGGGTATCTCAAGGGGACGGGGGGGGGCCCCCTGCCCGTTGGTTTTCTATTCATCATATGGGGGGGGACGTGATGGCCCCTTTTCCCCCTTGGGTTTGGGTATTCATCATATGGGGGGGACGTGATGGCCCTTGCCCTTTGGTTGGCTATTCATCAAAGGGGGGGACGTGATTGGCCCTCTTGCCCCTTTGGTTTTGGGTTTCACAATGGGGACTGATGGCCCTCTGCCCTTTGGTTGGCTTTCTCATATGGAGGGCGTTGGCCCCGCCCTTTGGTTTGGGTATTCATCATATGAGGGACGTGATGGCCCCCTGCCCGTTGGTTGGCATTCATAATGGAGGGACGTAGGCCCTCTGGGCCCCTTTGTTTTTGGGTATTCATCATTGGAGGGGGGTGATGCCCCTGCCCGTTTTTTGGTATTACATATGGGGGACGTGAGGCCCTCGCCCCTTTTGGTTGGGTATTCTATAGGAGGGGGCTGAGGGCCCCTGCCTTTGGGGTTGGGTTTCTCATATTTGAGGGACGTGATGGCCCTCTGCCCTTTGGTTGGCTATTCATCATATGGAGGGACGTGATGGCCCTCTGCCCGTTGGTTGGCTATTCATCATATGGAGGACGTGATGGCCCTCTGCCTTTGGTTGGCTATTCATCATATGGAGGGACGTGATGGTTGGCCCTCTGCCTGTTGGTTGGCTATCATCATATGGAGGGACGTGATGGCCCTCTGCCCTTTGGTTGGCTATTCATCATATGGAGGGACGTGATGGCCCTCTGCCCGTTGGTTGGCTATTCATCATATGGAGGGACGTGATGGCCCTCTGCCCTTTGGTTGGCTATTCATCATATGGAGGGACGTGATGGCCCTCTGCCCGTTGGTTGGCTATTCATCATATGGAGGGACGTGATGGCCCTCTGCCTGTTGGTTGGCTATTCATCATATGGAGGGACGTGATGGCCCTCGCCCGTTGGTTGGCTATTCATCATATGGAGGGACGTGATGGCCCTCTGCCCTTTGGTTGGCTATTCATCATATGAGGGACGTGATGGCCCTCTGCCCGTTGGTTGGCTATTCATCATATGGAGGGACGTGATGGCCCTCTGCCCTTTGGTTGGCTATTCATCATATGGAGGGACGTGATGGCCCTCTGCCCTTTGGTTGGCTATTCATCATATGGAGGGACGTGATGGCCCTCTGCCCGTTAGTTGGCTATTCATCATATGGAGGGACGTGATGGCCCTCTGCCCGTTAGTTGGCTATTCATCATATGGAGGGACGTGATGGCCCTCTGCCCGTTAGTTGGCTATTCATCATATGGAGGGACGTGATGGCCCTCTGCCCTTTGGTTGGCTATTCATCATATGGAGGGACGTGATGGCCCTCTGCCCTTTGGTTGGCTATTCATCATATGGAGGGACGTGATGGCCCTCTGCCCGTTAGTTGGCGCAGGCTGGATTTTTATAGTGACACCTGTGATGTTATAGCTGAAGGTCTGTTATACGTAGCTACTTGTTGTTGTGTATGTAGTGTTGGGAGGGTGAGGGAGTGTGAGTCTCTTATCCCCTTCACGCCCAGATTTTTCCTTTGGTATAAAATATTTCATGTTGTCAAGCCATAAAATTACGAAAAGTATCTGAATACTATACCAAATTAGTAAGTGGACAAGGATACTAAACAGGTCATATCTATAAAATATTGCTTATATTCACTAAAAATTGTCAAATGGTAGCTAAATTACAATGGAAATTACGTTCTGGGTCTCAAGGGGTTAAGGAAGGTGCTCTAGGCTTGGTGAGGGAAGGGTTTAGGAGTCTGCATGAACCTTGGGAATCGCCAACCTGAAAAACCTTTTTTATATAGAGATCAACAGTTTTGTGATGTATACTTGAATTTCTTTATCATTTCATTCATAACTACAAAATTCAGGTACCTATAACATGGTCGTTGTTGTTGTGTGTGTAATGTGGAGAGGGCGAGCCATGACCTAAAGAACCCTTTTTGCATATACAGGTTGAAGTTCCCAAACTCGGCAACCTCGGGACCAGCGCCGAGCCGAGTAATGGAATTTTCCGACTTTTAGAACGTAGATATATTAAGGGGAAAAAAAGCCATCCAACTTCAAAAGGTCAATTTTCTCAGAAATAGTTAACACATTGTTCTTCCTTTTCTTTTCACTTCCACCAGTAGGTGTTCCTGGACGTTTGGAAGCCATAATACCAATAACAGACCTGTAGAAGTACACAAAATAACAGTGTACACAACTCTACAGTCACAACACCACTGAACAATAACAACAAACAAATCGGCGGGAGAAACCAAGCGGCCTAGTGTGGTGGCACCCAGCGGCCGACCCGGCAACTACGCGCCGGGTTTTGGAAAATCCGGAACCATAGCCGAGTTTTGGGTGTTGCCGAGTCTTGGGATGCCGAGTTTGGGAACTTCAACCTGTATATGTAGACCAACATTTTTATGATGTAGGTTTTAATTTCTCGAACATTTCTTTTCTTGATATCGTTCCATTCATAACCATTAATCTTACTTTCATAGATGGATAGGAGGCATGAAATTACATAAAAAAATTCAAAATCAATTCAATATTTTTAATTAGAGCATTCATAATCAAGGGAAATTTGTAATCAAGTATTTTTTGAATGAATTTCTGTTGATAGGAACTTAAAATTTTTGTCTTCATGGTTGGATTTAATAAAAAATAAAAAAATAAAAATTCTCGACTGTAAACCATTAGAAAAAGGCAACTTAGAAAAACAACAGATAAGATCAAATTTAAAATCTTACTATGTATTTAACCTTCACGCCCAGATCCTTCCTTTGCTATATAAAATTGTCTGTTAGCCATGAAATTACGAAAAGTAACTAAATACACCAAATTAGTTAGTCGACAAGGATACTAAACAGGTCATATCTATAAAATGTTGCTTATATTTACTAGAAATCGTCTAATGGTACCCAAATTACAATGAATATTACGTTCTGGGCCTCAAGGGGTTAAGGAAGGTGTTCCAGGCTTGGTGAGGGAGGGTTTAGGAGTCTGCATGAACCTTGGGAATCGCCAACCTCAAGAACCTTTTTTATACAGAGATCAACAGTTTAAGAAGTATGTTTGAATTTCTTGAACATTTCATTCATAACTACAAATCTTGCATTGATTGATTGATTGATTGGAGGGATGAAATTACATGTATCAACTTCAAAAATTTGTAATGATTGGGTTTCCTTTGATTCATAATCCAGGGAAACCTGTAATCAAGACTATTTTTTGTTTGAATTTCAGTTGATAGGCACTTAAAATGTCTGCCTTCATAGTTGCACCTTATTTTTTGTTTTATTTCCCTTTATCTTGATCGTAAATCATTAGAAAAAGGCAACTTAGAAAAACAACAGATAAGATCAAAATTAAGATCTCATGAGTAACATTTGCATAGGTTATTTAAGCCATGTAAATACTTGCATCTTATTGACAGAGTATAAAGTTATGTCAGGTCTGCCCCACCACACCCAGGGGCTGGAGGAGGACCTCGCCGCGGCCATCACCAGGCGAGAAAAGCTGCACCGTGAGAAGACCAAGGCGGAGGAGGACCTGGAGGAGGCGCGGTACTCCCGGCAGACCAGCGAGCAGAGCCTGGGCGCCGAGAACCAGAAGCTGCTGAGGGAGGGTGAGGAGCTGCGCCAGGAGTGTGAGAGGGGGCGGGCCAGGCTGCGGGAGGTGACGGCCGCCCTCACCTCCGAGCGGCACCACCACCAGCTGATCAAGGTAGTGGGGGGGGGGTGGAACTGTGAGGGTGGAGGGGAGGGGATGCCTGCAATGTTTATCAAGAAGGTCAGCCCGTCGTCTGTCTTCCTCTTACTTATTTTCATTTTTCTTTTCCTTTTAACCTCTTCATAGCTTCCCCCCCCCCCCCAACTGTCTATCCCCTCGAATGAATGAATGAAGCCTGCCACTCCATAATGATAGCCTCTGCATGAGTTGAATAAGATATGATATGGTAGTTGTATTCAGCAGAGAACTCATAAACACTAAATTATGTTCTTTAACATTTTGAGGTTTGTAGTTTATCTAACCAGGATGGAATGTGATAATCATGAGTGTGCGGATCAACACAAGAACCATTCCTCATCTTGTTTGGCCAGAGTCGTGTGAGTGAGGTGGAGCAGCAGTGCCAGGTGCAGCTGACTCTGGCTGAGGCACAGGCAGCCCAGCTGAGACAGGAGAAGGCAGAGGAGGAAGCTGCTGCTGCCAAACGTGTTAATGGTGAGGCTCGTAGTGTCCTGTTTGCTTGACCTCCCCAGTAACAGAAAGGGAACCGAAGCTGTCCCAGAACAAGCTTTACAATTATTGATATTAACCCATTCACGTCCAGATCTTTCCTTTCCTATATATAATCGTCTGTTGTTAGCCATAAAACTATGAAAAGTAACTTAATAGTATACCAAATAAGCTAGTGGACAAGGATATTAAACAGGTCAGATCTATAAAACATTGCATAAATTCATTAGAATCGTCTAGTGGTACCCAACTTACCATGAAAATTACGTTCTGGGCCTCAAGGGGTTAAGAACAGGGTGCAGTGAGCCAAGATATGGACATCACACTTGAGAGATGCTTGGGAAATGCTTTACTCTCAACGAAAATTACTAGTCACTGGTAGCTAGGTCATTTAAAGCTACTAATATTAGAGATAAGGAAAGAAACGGGCGTGTACTTACGTTTAAAGATAGCTTGTACTTGTTTAAAGATAGCTTGTACTTATGTTTAAAGATAGCTTGTACTTATGTTTAAAGATAGCTTGTACTTATGTTTAAAGATAGCTTGTACTTATGTTTAACCCCTTCACGTCCAGATCTTTCCTTTGATATATAAGATCGTCTGTTGTCAGCTGTAAAATTACGATAGATAGTTTAATATATTTAATCAACTACCGTAGATAACAGTGAAGTCGCCAGTTCTACGTCTCTTTGTTATTTACAGACGTGTGGTGGCGTTAATACTTACATTTGTACATCCATGATTTCAGGACAGTTAGAAAGGTCTATCTGGAAAGTCTGTGTCATTTTGTGTCTTCATCTGCATCATATTAGGGCTATAAATGAACAAATTACAAAAATAAAACAGTGGCGACCTCACTATACCTACTACAGTAAAGTCGCCAGCTAGTATTTTAACCCAACAGTTGAGTTGCCACTCTGGGGAATTCAGGGAAATTAGAGGTAAAATAAAACAAGTCTCTATATATATTACCTGCAGAAGATGCTTGGATATATAAAAATTCCTCTGCCAACGTGAAAACAAATTCTATTCAAGTTTGAAAGATCTGGCAAGTTTTGTGTCCTGTCGCCCGAAAGGTGATCAGCTGCTGTCTGTCGTCGTGCGAAGAAAAACGTGAGAAGCAAAATGCGCAACAGTTATATTTGCAGCTACAAAGCATAAAACAACGCTGAAACAGGGTAGATTATACAGTCATGATATAAACTACTGTGTAACATCTTCAGTGGCACATAAAAATCAGTAGTGATGCTATAATTCGTAATATTTGGCGCCTGGCGACTTCACTGTTATCTACGGTAGTGGGCAAGGATACTAAACAGGTCATGATGTATAAAATATTGCCTATATTAATTCAAATAGTTTAATGGTAGCCAAAATACAAAGGAAATTACGTTCTGGGCGTCAAGGGGTTAAGGTACTAAGGGACTTTGAGGTGTTAGACAGTGAAGACTACACTAAACCCTTCATACTCGCGGGTTTCAGGCTCGCGGCTTTGATTACTCGCGGGGTTTCCATTTTTTTTTTTTTTTTGTTTTTTTTTGTTGTTGTTGTTGTTGTTGTTGTCCCTCCCAATTGCTTGCTCTCTACAGGGGTCTTACTTGATACTTGTACTTGATAAAGGGTTGGGGAGAAGCATTAGGTACAAAGTTAAGAAAGACCAGATGGTTCATCAATGTTAGAAATACAGCTTTCCAACCACAAGTATTCATTTCTTGAAAAAAGTGGCCCTGGAAGAAATGAAAGCAGTTACATTTACTGATGCAAATACAAGTCGTTTATGCATCATTGTTGTAGGTGTTTGCTATGCGTATATTTGAAAGCTGATGCACCAGGAAAGCAGTCAACATTATACAAAAACAAATTACTTCTTCATTTCCTCTATAAAAAACAAATTACTTCTTCATTTCCTCTATAAAACTCAAAAAAACAAATTACTTCTTCATTTCCTCTATAAAACTCAAAAAAACAAATTACTTCTTCATTTCCTCTATAAAAAACAAATTACTTCTTCATTTCCTCTATAAAAAACAAATTACTTCTTCATTTCCTCTATAAAACTCAAAAAAACAAATTACTTCTTCATTTCTTCTCAAAAAAACAAATTACTTCTTCATTTCTTCTCAAAAAAACAAATTACTTCTTCATTTCCTCTATAAAACTCAAAAAAACAAATTACTTCTTCATTTCTTCTCAAAAAAACAAATTACTTCATTTCTTCTCAAAAAAACAAATTACTTCATTTCTTCTCAAAAAAACAAATTACTTCTTCATTTCCTCTATAAAAAACAAATTACTTCATTTCTTCTCAAAAAAACAAATTACTTCTTCATTTCTTCTCAAAAAAACAAATTACTTCATTTCCTCTATAAAAAACAAATTACTTCTTCATTTCCTCTATAAAAAACAAATTACTTCATTTCTTCTATAAAAAACAAATTACTTCTTAATTTCCTGTATAAAAAACAAATTACTTCTTCATTTCCTCTCAAAAAAAAACAAATTATTCTTCTTTTCCCTCTCAAAAAAAAACAAATTACTTCTTCATTTCCTCTCAAAAAAAACAAATTACTTCTTCATTTCCTCTATAAAAAACAAATTACTTCTTCTTTCTTCTATAAAAAAAAAATTTAAATTCTTCATTCCTCTATAAAAAACAAATTACTTTTTCATTCCCTCAAAAAAACAAATTACTTCTTCTTTTTCTTCTATAAAAAAAAAATTACTTCTTCATTTCCTCTCAAAAAAACCAATTACTTCTTTTCCTCTCAAAAAAAAAAATTACTTCTTCATTTCCTCTCAAAAAAAAAAAAATTACTTCTTCATTTCCTCTCAAAAAAAAATTACTTCTTCATTTCCTCTCAAAAAAATTACTTCTTCATTTCCTCTATAAAAAACAAATTACTTCTTCTTTTCCCTCTCAAAAAAAAAATTACTTCTCATTCCTCTATAAAAAACAAATTATTTTCATTCCCTCAAAAAAAAAAATTACTTCTTCATTTCCTCTCAAAAAAACAAATTACTTCTTCATTTCCTCTCAAAAAAACAAATTACTTCTTCATTTCCTCTATAAAACACAAATTACTTCTTCATTTCCTCTCAAAAAAACAAATTACTTCTTCATTTCCTCTCAAAAAAACAAATTACTTCTTCATTTCCTCTCAAAAAAACAAATTACTTCTTCATTTCCTCTATAAAAAACAAATTACTTCTTCATTTCCTCTCAAAAAAACAAATTACTTCTTCATTTCCTCTATAAAAAACAAATTACTTCTTCATTTCCTCTATAAAAAACAAATTACTTCTTCATTTCCTTTCAAAAAAACAAATTACTTCATTTGCTCTCAAAAAAACAAATTACTTCATTTGCTCTCAAAAAAAACAAATTACTTCTTCATTTGCTCTCAAAAAAACAAATTACTTCTTCATTTCCTCTCAAAAAAACAAATTACTTCTTCATTTCCTCTATAAAAAACAAATTACTTCTTCATTTCCTCTATAAAAAACAAATTACTTCTTCATTTCCTCTATAAAAAACAAATTACTTCTTCATTTGCTCTCAAAAAAACAAATTACTTCATTTCCTCTCAAAAAAAACAAATTTCTTCTTCATTTCCTCTATAAAAAACAAATTACTTCTTCATTTCCTCTCAAAAAAACAAATTACTTCTTCATTTCCTCTCAAAAAAACAAATTACTTCTTCATTTCCTCTCAAAAAAACAAATTACTTCTTACATTTCCTCTCAAAAAAACAAATTACTTCTTCATTTCCTCTATAAAAAACAAATTACTTCTTCATTTCCTCTCAAAAAAACAAATTACTTCATTTCCTCTCAAAAAAACAAATTACTTCTTCATTTCCTCTCAAAAAAACAAATTACTTCTTCATTTCCTCTCAAAAAAACAAATTACTTCTTCATTTCCTCTCAAAAAACCAAATTACTTCTTCATTTCCTCTCAAAAAAACAAATTACTTCTTCATTTCCTCTATAAAAAACAAATTACTTCTTCATTTCCTCTATAAAAAACAAATTACTTCTTCATTTCCTCTCAAAAAAACAAATTACTTCATTTCCTCTCAAAAAAACAAATTACTTCTTCATTTCCTCTCAAAAAAACAAATATTTTTTCATTTCCTCTCAAAAAACAAATTACTTCATTTCCTCTCAAAAAAACAAATTACTTCTTCATTTCCTCTCAAAAAAACAAATTACTTCTTCATTTCCTCTCAAAAAAACAAATTACTTCTTCATTTCCTCTCAAAAAAACAAATTACTTCTTCATTTCCTCTATAAAAAACAAATTACTTCTTCATTTCCTCTCAAAAAAACAAATTACTTCTTCATTTCCTCTCAAAAAAACAAATTACTTCTTTCTTTTCCCTCTCAAAAAAACAAATACTTCATTTCTTCTCAAAAAAAACAAATTATTTCTTCATTTCCTCTATAAAAACAAATTACTTCTTCTTTTCCCTCTAAAAAAAAAACAAATTACTTCTTCATTTCCTTAAAAAAAAACAAATTACTCTTCATTTCCTCTAAAAAAAACAAATTACTTCTTCATTTCTCTAAAAAAAACAAATTACTTCTTCATTTCCTCTCAAAAAAACAAATTACTCTTCATTCCTCTCAAAAAAACAAATTACTTCTTCATTTCCTCTATAAAAAAAAAAATTACTTCTTCATTCCTCTATAAAAAACAATTACTTTTTCTTTTCCTCTCAAAAAAACAAATTACTTCTTCATTTCCTCTCAAAAAAACAAATTACTTTCATTTCCTCTCAAAAAAAACAAATTACTTCTTCATTTCCTTAAAAAAACCCAAAATTACTTCATTCCTCTATAAAAAACAAATTATTCTTCATTTCTTCTATAAAAAACAAATTACTCTTCATTTCCTCTCAAAAAAACAATTACTTAATTTCCTCTAAAAAAACAAATTATTCTTCATTTCCTCTCAAAAAAAAAAAAATTACTTCTTCATTTCTCTCAAAAAAACAAATTACTTCTTTTCTCTCAAAAAACAAATTACTTCTTCATTTCCTCTCAAAAAAAAACAAAATTACTTCTTCATTTCCTCTCAAAAAAACAAATTACTTCTTCATTTCCTCTCAAAAAACAAATTACTTCTTCTTTCCTCTATAAAAAACAAATTATTTCTTCATTTCCTCTCAAAAAAAAAAAATTTACTTCATTCCTCTCAAAAAACAAATTACTTCATTTCTCTCAAAAAAAAAAATTTACTTCATTTCCTCTCAAAAAACAAATTACTTCTTTTCCCTCTCAAAAAAACAAATTACTTCTTCATTTCTCTCAAAAAAACAAATTATTCATTTCCTCTCAAAAAAAACAAATTACTTTTCATTTCCTCTATAAAAAACAAAATTACTCTTCATTTCCTCTCAAAAAAAAAAAAATTACTTCTTCATTTCCTCTATAAAAAACAAATTACTTCTTCATTTCCTCTCAAAAAAAAAAATTACTTCTTCATTTCCTCTATAAAAAACAAATTAAACTTCTCATTTCCTCTATAAAAAACAAATTATTTCTTCATTTCCTTTCAAAAAAACAAATTACGTCTTTTGCTCTCAAAAAAAACAAATTACTTCATTTCCCTCTCAAAAAAACAAATTACTTCTTCATTTGCTCTCAAAAAAAAAAAATTACTTCTTAATTTCCTCTCAAAAAAAACAAATTATTTCTTCTTTTTCCTCTATAAAAAACAAATTACTTCTTCATTTCCTCTATAAAAAACAAATTACTTCTTCTTTTCCTCTATAAAAACAAATTACTTTTTCATTTGCTCTCAAAAAAACAAATTACTTCATTTCCTCTCAAAAAACAAATTTCTTTTTCATTTCCTCTATAAAAAACAAATTACTTCTTCTTTTTCCTCTCAAAAAACAAATTACTTTCTATTTCCCCCAAAAAAACCAAATTATTTTCTCATTTCCTCTCAAAAAAACAAATTATCTTACTTTTCCCTCTCAAAAAAAAAAATTTACTTCTTCATTTCCTCTATAAAAACAAAATTACTTCTTCATTTCCTCTCAAAAAAACAAATTATTCATTCCTCTCAAAAAAACAAATTACTTCTTCATTTCCTCTCAAAAAAAAAAAAATTACTTCTTCATTTCCTCTCAAAAAAACAAATTACTTTTTCATTTCCTCTAAAAAAAACCAAAATTTACTTTCATTCCTCTCAAAAAAACAAAATTACTTCTTCATTTCCTCTATAAAAAACAAATTACTTCTTCATTTCCTCTATAAAAAACAAATTACTTCTTCATTTCCTTCAAAAAAACAAATTACTTCATTTCCTCTCAAAAAACAAATTACTTCTTCATTCCTCTCAAAAAAACAAATTATTCTTCTTTCCTCTCAAAAAAACAAATTACTTCATTTCCTCTCAAAAAAAAACAAATTACTTCTTCATTTCCTCCAAAAAAACAAATTACTTCTTCATTTCCTCTCAAAAAAAACAAAATTACTTTTTCATTCCTCTCAAAAAAACAAATTACTTCTTCATTTCCTCTATAAAAACAAATTACTTCTTCATTTCCTCTCAAAAAAAAAAATTACTTCTTCATTTCCTCTCAAAAAAAAAAATTTACTTCTTTCATTCCTCTCAAAAAAACAAATTACTTCATTTCTTCTCAAAAAAAACAAATTATTTCTTCATTTCCTCTATAAAAAACAAATTACTTTTTCATTTCCTCTCAAAAAAACAAATTACTTCTTCTTTTCCTCTCAAAAAACAAATTACTTCTTCATTTCCTCTCAAAAAAAACAAATTACTTTTTCATTTCCTCTCAAAAAAACAAATTACTTCTTCATTTCCCCCTCAAAAAACCAAATTACTTCTTCATTTCCTCTCAAAAAAAAAAATTACTTCTTCATTTCCTCTATAAAAACAAATTACTTCTTCATTTCCTCTATAAAAAAAAAAAAATTATTCTTCATTCCTCTCAAAAAAACAAATTACTCTTCATTTCCTTCAAAAAACAAATTACTTCTTCATTTCCTCTCAAAAAAAAAAATTTACTTCTTCATTTCCTCTCAAAAAAACAAATTACTCATTTCCTCTATAAAAACAAATTACTTCTTCATTTCTTCTATAAAAAAACAAATTACTTCTTCATTTCCTCTCAAAAAAAACACAAATTACTTCTTTTCCTCTCAAAAAAACAAATTACTTCTTCATTTCTCTCAAAAAAACAAATTACTCTTCATTTCCTCTCAAAAAAAACAATTACTTCATTTCCTCTCAAAAAAAACAAATACTTCTTCTTTTCCTCTCAAAAAAACAAATTACTTATTTCCTCTCAAAAAAACAAATTACTTCTTCATTTCCTCTCAAAAAAACAAATTATTTCATTTCCTCTATAAAAAACAAATTACTTCTTCTTTTCCTCTCAAAAAACAAATTACTTCATTTCCTCTCAAAAAAACAAATTACTTCATTTCCTTCAAAAAACAAATTACTTCTTTTCCTCTCAAAAAAACAAAATACTCATTTCCCTCTCAAAAAAACAAATTACTTCTTCATTTCCCCCAAAAAAAAAACAAATATTTCATTTCCTCTCAAAAAAACAAATTACTTCTTCATTTCCTCTATAAAAAACAAATTACTTTTTATTCCTCCTCAAAAAAAAAAAAATTACTTCTTCATTTCCTCTTAAAAAACAAATTACTTTCATTTCCTCTCAAAAAACAAATTAACTTCTTCATTTCCTCTAAAAAAAAAACAAATTACTTCTTCATTTCCTCTAAAAAAAAAAATTACTTCTTCTTTTCCCTCTATAAAAAACAAATTACTTTTTCATTTCTTCTATAAAAAACAAATTATTTCTTCATTTCCTCTCAAAAAAACAAATTACTTCATTTCCTCTCAAAAAAAAAAATTATTCTTCATTTCCTCTCAAAAAAACAAATTACTTCTTCATTTCCTCTCAAAAACAAATTACTTCATTTCCTCTCAAAAAAACAAATTACTTCATTTCCTCTCAAAAAAACAAATTACTTCTTCATTTCCTCTAAAAAAAAACAAATTACTTCTTCATTTCCTCTCAAAAAACAAAATTACTTCTTCTTTTCCTCTATAAAAAACAAATTACTTCTTCATTTCCTCTCAAAAAACAAATTACTTCATTTCCTCTCAAAAAACAAATTATTTCATTTCCTCTCAAAAAACAAATTACTTCATTTCCTCTCAAAAAAAAAAAATTACTTCATTTCCTCTCAAAAAAACAATTACTTCTTCATTTCCCCCAAAAAAAAAATTATTTCATTTCCTCTCAAAAAAACAAATTATTTCCCTTCATTTCCTCTATAAAAAACAAATTACTTCTTCTTTTCCTCTAAAAAAAACAAATTACTTCTTCATTTCCTCTATAAAAACAAATTACTTTTTCATTTCCTCTCAAAAAAACAAATTACTTCTTCATTTCCTTATAAAAAACAAATTACTTCTTCTTTTCCCCTCTATAAAAAACAAATTACTTCTTCTTTTCCTTTCAAAAAAAACAAATTATTTCCCATTTGCTCTCAAAAAAACCCAAATTACTTCATTTGCTCTCAAAAAAAACAAATTACTTCTTCATTTGCTCTCAAAAAACAAATTACTTTTTAAATTTTCCTCTCAAAAAAAACAAATTACTTCTTCATTTCCTCTATAAAAAAAAAAATTACTTCTTCTTTTCCTCTATAAAAAACAAATTACTTCTTCATTTCCTTTTTAAAAAAACAAATTACTTCTTCATTTGCTCTCAAAAAAACAAATTACTTCATTTCCTCTCAAAAAAAAAAATTTCTTCTTCTTTTCCTCTATAAAAAAACAAATTACTTCTTCTTTTCCTCTCAAAAAAACAAAATTACTTCTTCATTTCCTCTCAAAAAAAAAAAAATTACTTCTCATTTCCTCTCAAAAAAAAAAATTACTTCTTACATTTCCTCTCAAAAAAACAAATTACTTCTTCATTTCCTCTATAAAAACAAATTATTTCTTCATTTCCTCTCAAAAAAACAATTACTTCATTTCCTCTCAAAAAAACAAATTACTTCTTCTTTTTCCTCTCAAAAAAAAAAATACTTCTTCATTTCCTCTCAAAAAAACAAATTACTTCTTCATTTCCTCTCAAAAACCAATTACTTCTTCATTTCCTCTCAAAAAAAAATTACTTCTTCTTTTCCTCTATAAAAAACAAATTACTTCTTCATTCCTCTATAAAAAACAAATTACTTCTTAAATTCCTCTCAAAAAAACAAATTACTTCATTTCCTCTCAAAAAAACAAATTATTTCTTCATTTCCTCTCAAAAAAAACAAATTACTTCTTCATTTCCTCTCAAAAAAACAAATTACTTCATTTCCTCTCAAAAAAACAATTACTTCTTCTTTCCTCTCAAAAAAAAAAAAATTAAACTTCTTCATTTCCTCTCAAAAAAACAAAATTACTTCTTCATTTCCTCTCAAAAAAACAAATTACTTTTTCATTTCCTCTATAAAAACAAATTATTTCTTCATTTCCTCTCAAAAAAACAAATTATTTCTTCATTTCCTCTCAAAAAAACAAATTACTCTTCATTTCCTCTCAAAAAAAAAAATTTCTTCATTTCTTCTCAAAAAAACAAATTACTTCTTCATTTCCTCTATAAAAAACAAATTACTTTTTTCATTTCCTCTCAAAAAAAAAAATTACTTCTTCATTTCCTCTCAAAAAAACAAATTACTTCTTCATTTCCTCTCAAAAAAACAAATTACTTCTTCATTTCCTCTCAAAAAAACAAATTACTTCTTCATTTCCTCTCAAAAAACCAAATTACTTCTTCATTTCCTCTCAAAAAAACAAATTACTTCTTCATTTCCTCTATAAAAAACAAATTACTTCTTCATTTCCTCTATAAAAAACAAATTACTTCTTCATTTCCTCTCAAAAAAACAAATTACTTCTTCATTTCCTCTCAAAAAAACAAATTACTTCTTCATTTCCTCTCAAAAAAACAAATTACTTCTTCATTTCCTCTCAAAAAAACAAATTACTTCATTTCCTCTATAAAAACAAATTACTTCTTCATTTCTTCTATAAAAAACAAATTACTTCTTCATTTCCTCTCAAAAAAACAAATTACTTCATTTCCTCTCAAAAAAACAAATTACTTCTTCATTTCCTCTCAAAAAAACAAATTACTTCTTCATTTCCTCTCAAAAAAACAAATTACTTCATTTCCTCTCAAAAAAACAAATTACTTCTTCATTTCCTCTCAAAAAAACAAATTACTTCATTTCCTCTCAAAAAAACAAATTACTTCTTCATTTCCTCTCAAAAAAACAAATTACTTCTTCATTTCCTCTATAAAAAACAAATTACTTCTTCATTTCCTCTCAAAAAAACAAATTACTTCATTTCCTCTCAAAAAAACAAATTACTTCATTTCCTCTCAAAAAAACAAATTACTTCATTCCCTCAAAAAAACAAATTACTTCATTTCCTCTCAAAAAAACAAATTACTTCTTCATTTCCTCTCAAAAAAAAAATTATTCATTTCCTCTCAAAAAAACAAATTACTTCTCATTCCTCTATAAAAAACAAATTACTTCTTCTTTTTCCTCTAAAAAAAAAACAAATTACTTTCTTTTCCCTCTATAAAAAACAAATTAATTCTTCATTTCCTTAAAAAAAAAACAAATACTTCATTTGCTCTCAAAAAACAAATTACTTCATTTGCTCTCAAAAAAAAAAAATTTTACTTCTTCATTTGCTCTCAAAAAAACAAATTATTTCTTAATTTCCTCTCAAAAAAAAAAAAATTACTTTCATTTCCTCTAAAAAAAAACCCAAATTACTTCTCATTCCTCTATAAAAAACAAATTACTTCTTCATTTCCTCTATAAAAAACAAATTACTTCTTCATTTGCTCTCAAAAAACAAATTACTCATTCCTCTCAAAAAACAAATTTCTTCTTCATTTCCTCTATAAAAACAAATTACTTCTTCATTTCCTCTCAAAAAAACAATTACTTTCTTCCTCTCAAAAAAACAAATTACTTCTCATTTCTCTCAAAAAAAACAAAGTACTTCTACATTCCTCTCAAAAAACAAATTACTCTTCATTCCTCTATAAAAAACAAATACTTCTTCATTCCTCTCAAAAAACAAATTACTTCATTTCCTCTCAAAAAAACAATTGACTTCTCATTTCCTCTCAAAAAACAAATATTTCATTTCCTCTCAAAAAAACAAATTACTTCTTCATTTCCTCTCAAAAAACCAAATTACTTCTCATTTCCTCTCAAAAAACAAAATTACTTCTTCATTTCCTCTATAAAAAACAAATTACTTCTCATTTCTCTATAAAAAACAAATACTTCTCATTTCCTCTCAAAAAAACAAATTACTCATTTCTCTCAAAAAACAAATTACTTCTTCATTCCTCTCAAAAAAACAAATTACTCTCATTTCCTCTCAAAAAACAAATTATTCATTTCCTCTCAAAAAAACAAATTACTTCTTCATTTCCTCTTCAAAAAAACAAATTACTTCTTCATTTCCTCTCAAAAAAAACAAATTACTCTCATTTCCTCTCAAAAAAACAAATTACTTCTCATTTCCTCTATAAAAAAACAAATTACTTCTTCATTTCTCTCAAAAAACAAATACTCTTCATTTCCTCTCAAAAAAACAAATTATTATCTTCATTTCTCTCAAAAAAACAAATACTTCATTTCTTCTCAAAAAACAAATTACTTCTTCATTTCCTATAAAAAACAATTACTCTTCATTTCCTCTCAAAAAACAAATACTCTTCATTCCTCTCAAAAAAACAAATACTTCTTCATTTCCTCTCAAAAAAAACAAATTACTTCTTCATTTCCTCTCAAAAAAAAAAATTACTCTTCATTCTTCAAAAACCAAATTACTCTTCATTCCTCTCAAAAAAACAAATTACTTCTTCATTTCCTCTATAAAAAACAAATTACTTCTTCATTCCTAGAAAAAACAAATTACTTCTTCATTTCCTCTCAAAAAACAAATTACTTTCATTTCCTCTCAAAAAAACAAATTACTTCTTCATTCCTCTCAAAAAAACAAATTACTTCTTCATTTCCTCTCAAAAAAACAAATTACTTCATTTCCTCTATAAAAACAAATTACTTCTTCATTTCTTCTATAAAAAACAAATTACTTCTTCATTTCCTCTCAAAAAAACAAATTACTTCATTCCTCTCAAAAAAACAAATTACTTCTTCATTCCTCTCAAAAAAACAAAATTACTTCTTCATTTCCTCTCAAAAAAACAAATTACTTCATTTCCTCTCAAAAAAACAAATTACTTCTCATTTCCTCTCAAAAAACAAATACTTCATTTCTCTCAAAAAAAACAAATTACTTCTTCATTTCCTCTCAAAAAAACAAATTACTTCTTCAGTTTCCTCTATAAAAAACAAATTACTTCTTCATTTCCTCTCAAAAAAACAAATTACTCATTCCTCTCAAAAAAACAAATTACTTCATTCCTCTCAAAAAACAAATTACTTCATTTCCTCTCAAAAAAACAAATTACTTCATTCCTCTCAAAAAAACAAATTACTTCTTCATTTCCTCTCAAAAAAAACAAATATTTCATTTCCTCTCAAAAAACAAATTACTTCTTCATTTCCTCTATAAAAAACAAATTACTTCTTCATTTCCTCTCAAAAAAACAAATTACTCTTCATTCCTCTATAAAAAACAAATTACTTCTTCATTCCTCTCAAAAAAACAAATCTTCTTCATTTCCTCTATAAAAAACAAATTACTTCTTCATTTCCTCTATAAAAAAAAATTACTCTTCATTTCCTCTATAAAAAACAAATTACTTCTTCATTTGCTCTCAAAAAAACAAATTACTCATTTCCTCTCAAAAAAACAAATTACTTCTCATTTCCTCTATAAAAAACAAATACTTCTTCATTTCCTCTCAAAAAAACAAATTACTCTTCATTTCCTCTCAAAAAAACAAATTACTTCTCATTTCCTCTCAAAAAAACACAATTACTTCTTACATTCCTCTCAAAAAAACAAATACTTCTTCATTTCCTCTATAAAAAACAAATTACTTTCATTCCTCTCAAAAAAACAAATTACTTCATTCCTCTCAAAAAAAATTACTTCTTCATTTCCTCTCAAAAAACAAATACTTCTTCATTTCCTCTCAAAAAAACAAATTACTTCTTCATTTCCTCTCAAAAAACCAAATTACTTCTTCATTTCCTCTCAAAAAAACAAATTACTTCTTCATTTCCTCTCAAAAAAACAAATTACTTCTTCATTTCCTCTATAAAAAACAAATTACTTCATTTCCTCTCAAAAAAACAAATTACTTCTTCATTTCCTCTCAAAAAAACAAATTACTTCTTCATTTCCTCTATAAAAAACAAATTACTTCTTCATTTCCTCTCAAAAAAACAAATTACTTCTTCATTTCCTCTCAAAAAAACAAATACTTCTTCATTCCTCTATAAAAACAAATTACTTCTCATTTCCTCTATAAAAAACAAATTACTTCTTCATTTCCTCTCAAAAAAACAAATTACTTCTTCATTTCCTCTATAAAAAACAAATTACTTCTTCATTTCCTCTATAAAAAACAAATTACTTCTTCATTTCCTCTATAAAAAACAAATTACTTCTTCATTTCTTCTATAAAAAACAAATTACTTCTTCATTTCCTCTATAAAAAACAAATTACTTCTTCATTTCCTCTCAAAAAAACAAATTACTTCATTTCCTCTCAAAAAAACAAATTACTTCTTCATTTCCTCTATAAAAAACAAATTACTTCTTCATTTCCTCTCAAAAAAACAAATTACTTCTTCATTTCCTCTCAAAAAAACAAATTACTTCTTCATTTCCTCTCAAAAAAACAAATTACTTCTTCATTTCCTCTCAAAAAAAAAAAATTACTTCTTCATTTCCTCTCAAAAAAACAAATTACTTCATTTCCTCTCAAAAAAAACAAATGTATTTAGTTCAGTGCTAATAGAAGTGTTTGTTGGGGAGGGGGTGGGTAGATACTATTCTGTGTTGGGGATTTACTTGTGTTGGGGAGGGGGTGGGTAGATACTCTTCTGTGTTGGGGATTTACTTGTGTTGGGGAGGGGGTGGGTAGTTACTCTTCTGTGTTGGGGATTTAATTGTGTTGGGGAGGGGGTGGGTAGAGACTCTTCTGTGTTGGGGATTTACTTGTGTTGGGGAGGGGGAGGGTAGATACTCTTCTGTGTTGGGGATTTAATTGTGTTGGGGAGGGGGTGGGTAGAGACTCTTCTGTGTTGGGGATTTACTTGAACAGAACTGACTCATGTGGTGGGTGGTTCCCGGGGCAGAGGTGGTTGGTCTGCTGGAGGAGGAGCGAGCCCTTCTGACCGGGTGAGGGAGGGATCAGCGGCCAGACAGAAGGAGGCAGAGAAGCACATGGGGAGGAGAGAGGCAGGCGCACCTCACTTCCACCCACCAGCTGTCCCGCCACAACACTGACTTGCTGCAGGAGGTGAAGGTGAGGCTGGACCACTGGGGGGTTACTTAACTTGATATATTGCATCATTTCTACACTGTTCATCCTGTTGTTTTCACCTATGTGCAGCACCTTCCATAAGCCCAGTGCTGTTTTTAAGATAAGCCCCACCAATGATACGCTACTCTTTTACAGCTAAGTATTAATTATATCCGACCTTGGGGGGACCGAAGGTAGGTCGGATAATTGGAATAGTCGGATGTTCGGATATCACAGTAACCATAAACGTAAGGACAAAATGGTATAGAACATAAAAGATGCAGCTCTTGAAGGCCGATCCAGTGGTATACGTGAAAGTAAAATTCATGCATAAATAAAGCCACAAATCAATGTTTTCTAATAACTAAAAAAACCGAAGTAAAATAAATGGCCAAAACAAGACACAATGTGGTGGTGAAAAAAGTCGGTTGTTTGGACAAGTCGGATGTTTGGAGGTCGGATGTTGGGAATTTGGCTGTATATGTATTTCTGTGTGTGTGTTCAATCAGTGCACCTCACCTGTAACTGTATTATATTGTATTGTCCAAAGTCTTTGTATTGTCCATTGTAACTATAATTTCAGGTGACATTGCTATGAATTGTAAGTTGTGTACACTTTGTTAACACATACACATACACACACTCTACTCTCTTATATGTATTTCTGTATGAGTGTTCAGTCAGTGCACATCCCCCACAGGCTCTGGAGGACAAAGTGCGGAGCCTGGAGGGGCAGCGGGAGGGGCGAGGGCGGGAGCTGAGGGAGGAGCTGCAGGCCACCATGGAGAAGCTTCAGGCGGCAGAGAAGGAGGCGGCGATAGCGGGTGCACGTGTGGCCAGCCTGGAGGACCTGGAGAGGCTACTGCGCCAGGAGAGGGAGAGCGCCGCCGCGTCCCGCCAGGAGCTGCACCGCTGGCAGGCCGAGGCACAGGAACTGAAGGCCCTCAACGCCGACCTCCGCCAGAACCTCCAGAAGCTGGCCGACAAGTAAGGCTCCTGTAACAGTTGTAGAACAGGAACTACTACTACTACTCCTACTGCTACTGCATATCTCTACTACTACTCTATACACTATACTACTACTACTNTTCAGGTGGGGGGGGAGAGTAGATCACAAAGTACAGGTGTAAGGGGGAAGTCGGGTCAACAGGCGAGAAAGGGATGTGGTCAGGTCAACAGGCGGGAATGGAATGTTCAGGTAAAACAGGCGGGGAAGGGAGTGTAGGCAGGTTGCGATGAGGAGTCACTTTACCCTGAACTGGTGCTCTGCATGAATTTTTGATACATACTTGAAACTTACGAAGTTTTTGGTTCATAACAAAAAGCGGCATTTACCTGTACCTAGATAAAAATATTGTTTTGGCAACCTACCTCGCCCGGGTACATAAGAAAGGGGAGGGCATGGTAGCGGAGGGGAAAATTCCCTTAAGGGGGATTAAGTGTTTTTGGGGGCACGCTGTTTTGGGGGTTTAAAAGGAACTTTCTAAAAAACACTCTTATCCTATCAATTTTAACACGGGTTTTTGGTATGAATTACATGAATATGTATCTTTTTAATTTACGAGTCGTAAAGGGGAAAAGAGAGAAAAGGGCAAAATTTAAAAAGGCTAAATTTAAAAACTAGGGGACACTCAGCGTTTTTGGGTGGGGTGAGGGTGAGGGCAGGGCTGGAGCGGGTGGGGCGGTGTAGGGGACACCACACAGGGTGAGTAAAGGGGAAGGGGAGAGGGAAGGGAGAGGGGGGCCCCGCGCGCCCGCCAGGAGCGCCCCGCTGGCGGGCCCGAGGCGCAGGTACTAAAAGGCCCTCAAACGCCGACCCCGCCGAACCCCCAGAAGCGGGCCGAAAATAAGGCTCCTGTACCAAGTTGTAGAACAAAAACTACTATACTATATACACTATACTACTACTACTATACTATACACTATACTACTATATACCTATTACTATTCTATTACATTAATACTTTTACTACTACTACTATACTACTACTTTTTTATATTATTTTTCGGGAACTACTTGTGTGGGTCCGCGTTCTTGTAGCTTTCTTATGTTCTTTGTCTTAACTCAGGGGTTGAGGGGGAAAGGGTATGACGGATTACAGCTTAAAAAGGTACAGGTTTGGGGGGCGCCATAGCAACACCCCAACCCACCTTCTCAGGTTCCAGTTTTATTTCGGGAAATACCCTGTGTAGGCTCGCGCCTCGTGTGTCCTTATTTTTTAGTTCTTATGTTCTTAGCTCTTATGCTCTTATGTTCTTATGCTCTTATGTTCTTATGCTCTTATGTTCTTATGTTCTTATGCTCTTATGTTCTTATGCTCTTATGTTCTTATGTTCTTATGTTCTTATGCTCTTATGTTCTTATGCTCTTATGCTCTTATGTTCTTATGCTCTTATGCTCTTATGCTCTTATGTATGTCCCGCAGAGTGAGTGAGGTGCAGGGGCAGTGTGAGGCAGCCAAGGGTGAGGCGCAGAGGGAGCAGAGTGACAGGGTGAGGATGGCGGCAGACCTCCGAGCGGCCCACCAGGAGGAGGCTGAGCGGCTGAAGGGCCGGATCGCCACCCAGGAGGCCTACCTGGCAGACAAGAGTGCCAAGTACCTGGAGGACAGCAGTCTGCTCCGCCAGGTGAGTGGTATGGGAATGGACTCAGTAGACAGTTGGTTAGTGCGGAGTCAATAGGGGGGCTTTAACTCCTTCACGTCCAGATCTTTCCTGTGCTATATAAAATTGTCTGTTGTTAGCCATAAAATTACAAAAACTAACTAAATAAACCAAATTAGCTAGTGGACAAGGAGACTAAACAGGTCATAGCTATAAAATATTGCTAATATTCACTCAAAATCGTTTAATGGTACCCAAATTACAATGGAAATTACGTTCTGGGTCTCAAGGGGTTAAAAGGAGACTAGAAAATTTCATGGATGGTGGATGTAGGTACGTAGTGTTAAGTAACAGGAACTACCACGTGTAGGTCTCGCGGTCTCTTGTAGCTTCCTTATTTTCTAATTTTCTCATGTTCTGATGTTCCGATGTTCATGTGGTCCCGGTCCTCTTGAGGCTGGGCTGGGATTGAAGTGCATCTGTTTTATGTTTTATTGTAACGGTTTCTTTTATTCCTCTGCCTCTGTGCCTCTTTTGCACATGTCATCTTTCTTGATGTGTGTGTGTGCAAAGTAACCTTGTCTGTCGATTATGGGTTATTGCGATGCAGTGGATGTAACTATACTTTCAGGTGACATTGCTATGAATTGTAAGTTGTGTACACTTTGTTATCACACACACACACACACCGGTGGGGTACTCCGTGGTGTAGGGGAAGCACGCTCGGTTCACAACCAAGAAGTCCCGGGTTCGATCCCCGGGCGGAGCGGAAACAGATGGGTTGTTTCCTTAAAAGCCGAGCCCCTGTCCACCCAGCAGTGAATGGGTACCGGGTGTTAGCCGGGGTTTGTGACCTGTTCTCCGGGGTGCTGGCTTCGGCCAACACAAAGCACTAAGGATGAATGATACAAATGTTGATATGGAGACGGGGCCACACGAGCATTGCTCTGGCCCTGTAAAATACAACTAGATGAATACACACACACACACACACACACACACACATACACATACACATACACATACACACACACACCAGAAGAGAGGCCCTGATTAACCCATCACCACCACTCCACAGAAGCTGCACACTTATGCCAAGCTGAACAAAAAGCTGAGGCACAAGCTGGAGTGTGGAGCCCTGCAGGTGGAGCAGCTGGAGGCTCAGCGGGCGGCCCTGGAGGGCAACGTCCCGGCGCAAACGCACGCACACCTGCAGGCACAGTGCCAGGCACTCCACAGGAAGCACAATGAGTTTGCCGCTTTCCTTCGGGGCCTCAGTGAATTCCGGTCGTCGCTTCCTGAGGTCAGAAGGTAAAAGGGGAGATTTTGGGAGGGAATGTTTTCTGAGCTGTATGAATGAATGAGCTTTAAAAGGAGGCTAGATCATTTCAGGGATGGGGATGAGAGGTGGATGTGGTAAGGTTAAGTACAGGAATACTCGTGTAGGTCTCGCGGCCTCTTGTAGCTTCCTTATTTTCTTATGTTTCTTATGTTATTATGTGATGGAATGATGTGGCTTATAGGAGAGATAACATGTATTTGGTATCATAAATACACCAGAAATCTAATGGGACCTTTCTACAGTGTTCTATCTTACATGTACCAGAAGGGACACGCCATTGAACAGACCACTTGCTTCCCAGGTTGCTGAGCTGACGTCCTGCGTAGGGATGCTGACTCAAAGCTCAGCGAGATGGAGGAGGATCAGCAACAGTGCCCTCTGACCTGGACTCCTTATGATAGGGTGCCCACCACCACCACCTCCACCCCCTCCACCCCACATCCACTGCCCACCATCACCACCACCACCACTGCCGCCACCACCCCCACCACCACCACCACCCACCCCCTCCACCCCCTCCCCCAGCCACCACCTCGTCCCCACCCCCCCGCCACCACCACAGCCACCCCCACCCCATACTGTTTCCATTCCCTGTATCACCTCAGGTACGCACCTTGTTAGAAAAAAGAACCCATTTGTTTTAAAGGGTGTGATTATCTATTGTTGGCTGTTTGTGCATGTTTTTGTTTTTTTAGGTGTTTTTTTTATGCCCTCGCTTGATGGTTTTCTTTTGTGCCCTTTGGGATGTCTTGGTTTGTCGGTAGAGTCATCCAAAAACCTTAAAAATACAGTGATAAAAAGCAGGGGAATGTTTGTCATCATGATAAACGGTTTTGTTTACAGATCCCTTTGGGTGCCCGCAGCGCCTCCGGGTGTAATGGCTACCCCCCTAGCTCCCAAATCCGGGGCCCGGGTTTCAAATCCCGCCAAGCAGGGGCACCCAGTCCACCCAGTTTTCCCCTTCCTTTCGGGTTTGGTCGTAAGTGGCCCGGGGAAACCGGGGAAAGGGTTTAACTGTGGTAACCTGTGTCACACTAGCCCTTTTCCCCGGGGTTTCCCCCACCACGGGCCTCAAGAGCTAATGCGCCCGGAATGAGCACCGGGGCCACGCGGAGCCTAGCTGGGCCCCCATCTTTCCTTTACCTTGGGAAGCCGTGGCAGCAAAAAATTCATAGCTTTTTGGTTTTTTTGACTGTTTTGTGCTGTGGTTTTGTGGGTGAAATGCTAGTCGTTTTCCTGGGATTTAATGGATGCATTTGTTCTTATTTAATGTCTAGTGTATTTGCCTATCTTCATAGCGCACTCATGAAATGGGGGCGGGCCCAAAAAAAAAGCACTCCAAAATGAAAAAAAACACTTAGCTTTCACCAGGTTGTTGCGGCCCTCGGGGGGGTTTGGGGGGGGGGACGGGGAATGCGCGGTGAACCTCTGACTTTTGATGCCCTGGTTGACGCTCACACCCGGGCATGCCCAGTGGGCCCGAAAAAATCATTGAGTAACATATTGAAAAAATTTTAAAATTTTATTTTTTCAGTTTATTATTTTTTACTTTTTATTTTTGTAAAACCCGGTGTGAGCGGGAACCA
Source organism: Chionoecetes opilio (assembly GCA_016584305.1). NCBI lineage: Eukaryota > Metazoa > Arthropoda > Malacostraca > Decapoda > Majidae > Chionoecetes > Chionoecetes opilio. The sequence continues at coordinate 28,886 of JACEEZ010001256.1, read as the reverse complement.
ATAGTTGTAGCACTCTGTTTATTGATCTTGTCTGCACTCTCAACGGGAAAGAGTTTTCTCACGGACTGTAGTTTTTTAAAATTTTAAAGGAGTTGTAATGATATTTTTTTGGTTCTAAAATGTCCTAGACGTATAAAAATTATGTATTGTATTAACCTTGCAAGTAGTTACTAACCTTTAAAGTTTTGATGGGTGTCCTTGTCCGGGAGATTTTAAAATTGGGGGATCAAAACATCTAAAGCTCTTTGTAGATCTGAATGTAGAGATTTGAAAAGGGTGGTGACCAAAAATATTTTGTATACACCATGGGTTTTTTCCCTTCCCCTTGGCCTTTTACTCTTAAGCTACGGGAATATGCCCTGAATGACACTGAATTTCATTTTCATTACTTTGTGCTGTGTGTGTTTGGGAGAGATGACCCTCTTCAGATGGGGTTTCGTATCAGTACAGAGGAAATCGGATAGAAAGGAAAAGTTTAAAACAGGAGTACATTTTTATTGAAATTTTATTTTTTGGGATTAAAATTTCAACCACGGGAAATGGCCACAAAGCTTTGGAAAGGCTTTATTTGGCTTATAAATAAATGACTTGCCTTTTGGATAGGGTTGAGCACGGGGGATAGTTTATTGGGAAACTTTGCTTGGGTAAGCTTGGGGAAAGCATTTACGGCTTTTGCATTGGAGAAACCCATTTATTTGGCTTTTGCTTTGGGAAAAACCCTTTAGGGGCATTTGCTTGGGAGAAAATTTATGGTATTTGCTTTTGGAGAAAGCATTTACTGGCATTTGCATTGGGGGATGGGAAAACCTAAAAAAATAGTAATCCAAATAGTGAAATCCTTCCCAAACCGGGCCCATTTCCCTATTTTGTTTATTCCCCGAAAAAACCCCAAAAAGTAATATTTCTCAGAAAAGGGAAGGAAAAAAAAACTTGCTTCTCTGCGATATCTTTAAATTTGGGTTAATAGTAAAATATTAAAATAAAAGAAATAGTAAATTTTATGATTTCTTTGGGGTTTAAAAAGTGAAGCCAAAAAAAATACACTGAAAGTAATACAGCCCAAGTTACTGATTTTTCTTTGGGGTTTGAAGTGAAGCCATGAAAAAGTTTGGCCCACATTTCTAAATTTTTTAAGATGGCGGGAAAAAAAAAAAAAGGGAAAAAAAAGGCTGTGGGTTTTAAATTCCAGGGTTTTTGGGGGGTTCACAGGTGGGTCCCCGGGGTCACAGGAGCGGCTTTGGAAAAAGGCGTGGCGCGGCCCCCTTTGGGGGGGCCGGAAAAGATGGGCTGACGTCCGGCACTACTGGGGCGGCTTCTCACGGGACAAACCCCTGTTCCCGAGTTTTGTGTTGTGGGGGTTTAAAAAAACATAAGAAAAAAAGGGAAGGTTTACAAGAGGCCGTGGGGACCTCCCCAAAAAAAGTATTTTCCTTTTACTTTTTCTCCCTACACCCATCTTTCAACCCATCCAGAAATATTTAGCCCCCTTTTTAAAGCCCCCTAGGGGCCCCGCTTTAAAACTCCCTGTTTTACTGAGCCCTTCCCGATAATTTACCCCCCCTATTTGTGAATCATTTTTTTCTCTAGTGTCGTGGGCTTTTTTCCTGAGGGGCGGGCCCGGGGGAAGGTTTGTTCTAACCCGGGGGAAGATTTTGACTACACCGCTATAGTTGCAGACAATCACCGGGAGGCAGGGGGGGGAGCAGATAAAGGGGGTTTTTATTCCCCCAAATCAAAATTAAATACTATTAAATTTAAAAAAATTTAGTGCATCAGAAATTATCCCAAGGTTTGAGATCCAATTAAAGTTGGGGCCAAAGCTAAATGAGGAGGCAGTTTATTTCCACATTAAAATAAAGAAAGGAAAACCTTCCTGCTTTACTAGAGATATTTTAATAAACGGGTTTAAAAAGCCGATACTCACGCATTGCCCTGTTAAAAACCAGGGCTCTTCGGTTCCATAGATATTTATACTCGATCCCCATTTCCCACAGTCCTCTTCGGGAAACTGGGCCCCGTGGTCGGGTTGGGGTCTCCCTCGGGCCGCTGCGGGGGGAGCCCCAAGGACATCACAAGGGGGGACGCACAACAGGATGAAAATTTACATCAACAACCCTTATAAACTTCGCTAACCAGTATCTTCACTCTCTCTCCCCTTTTATTTGGAAAAATTCTGGAATCTCTTCCCGATCCCATTTTTGTTTTCTTCTTATGACAAACTCTTTTCAGAGAGGAGTGTCAAGACACCCCCCAAACAAATTGGCCAAACCCACCCCTCGGTTCCTTTGTGTCCCCTTTTTCTGTCATCTTTATGGGGCTGGCGGTAAGGCTTATTCTCATGATTTTTTTTTACCCTAGGCCCTTCCCCCCATGATTAAAAAAAAAATTTGACAAAATTTTTTTAGGTAGGTTTTTGAGTGAATCAGTGTTGTAGGAAAGCTTTTTATAAAAAAGAAAGTTTTGGGGTCCCCCGGAGTGTCCCTGAGTTTCCCCCCTTTGGTGTTTCCCCCCCCGGGGCCGTGCCGGACTCAGGGAAACCCCCTCACCTTGGGGAGTTGGGAAACCGGCTGTCCCCCAAGCGAAGTTTTTTCCCTTTCCCCTCACGTCTTTTCCCCTCAACCCTTTTAGGCCAATCCGGTGCTCTGTTTTTTACCTGCTGTTTACAAAAAAGAAAACAGTCAACAGGTGGGGAGGCAGTGGGAAAAACGGGAAAAAGAAAAAGCCAAGTTGCCCCGTTTAAAAATTTATGAAAAACATTTTTTGTTTCATGTTTTTTTTTTTAGTGTTCATTTTCCCGCCTTCAAAAAAATCAGGGAAACTTTCTTTGGGAAAAAAATAAACCTTTGCTTTTGAAACTGTATCAGTTTTTTATTAATGGGGTTTTGGGTGTGTGGTGTGACTGGGGTGTGTGTTAAAGTGTTGACTTTGGGGGTTTTTGTGCGTGGGGTGTGGTGTGGGGTGTGTGTGTGTGTTTTGTGTGTTTTGTTTTGTGGTTTTGGTTTTGTGTTGTGTGGGGTGTGTGTGTGTGTGGTGGGGCGTGGTGGTGTTTGTGTGTGGTGTGTGTGTTTGTGTTTTGTGTGGGTGTGTGTGTGTGTGTGTGGGTGTGTGTGTGTGTGTGTGTGTGTTTGGGTGTGTGGTGTGTTTTGTGTTTAAAAGAAACCAAAAACTTTAAAATCACCTTCCAGGAAGCCTTGCTCCCCCCGCTGCTAATGGAGGGCCCAAATGGGCACCTTGGTTTTTTTACAAGTTTCCTTTTTTCAGCCGCCGGGGGCCTCACGTTTTTTTACCTGGGGAGCAGGGGTTAAATCAAAAAGTACCAGCCCTCCTCACATACAGGGGCGTGTGTGGTGGTGGTGGTGGTAGTAGTGTGGTATAGTGGGGTGTGATAACTTCTGCCGGAGTGCTGCACAGGAATCTGATGGGCGAAACTTTGTTAGTGCAGTTTACCCATGATCCAAATAGTAGGATCATGGTGCTACCCTACCAAGGACAGGTCAAGAGGGGTCATTTAGCATCATGGTGCCTATTGGCTAGGATCATCATCGTAATACTAAGTTGTTGTTGTTTTTACTCACTGTCTTATCAGTTCACAAGATTCGTCATTCCACTGGAAGTCTTTGACCTTTCGCATCTCCACGCAGTCTTCACCTCCAGAGAGCCAATGGCTGTTGGGTTCATTCTCTGCCCAGCTGTGATATCGAGGTAAGGGGAACAACTTTTAGCCTTTGTATTCTAAGACTAGAAGTAAAGATAATGTTGTGACATAGATACCGGGTTTTCTAAGCCTCCTACCTGAATGAGGCGCGGTTTGAAAACCTAGATACGTAACACCTCAGGTAAATGACAGCATAGCTTAAAACCAGAGGTAAAACTAAATACACATCTGATTCCCCTAACTCACTTAAAAGTAACTTAAATTAAGTAGATTAACTCACTGACAATGGTTGCGTCAACCTCGAGCCTACACCTTATCACAAGTAGGCCATGAAAATAAGCGTAAATACAATATGGTGAAGATAAACAAGGAAGTGAAGGGGTGAGTTCCTGCTCTGGAGACTGAGGTTACCTGGTAAAGATGCTTCCGAGCCGTCAGCCCAGGGCAAATACATTTTCTTCCTTCATATCGTGAGGCCGTCCAGACACTCTCGGTGAGAAAGCTGGAGGGGAAAGAATTTGAGTTACTTGAAAAATTACGATAACCGAGGTGAAATTTTATCTTTATTCTGAAAGAAAACAATTTGCTTTATGAAGCCCACACAATTAGCTTTCCATGAGGCCTCTTTGCTGTGCTGAGAGAAAGCACGACAGATGTTGTTCTAGACACAAAAGATACTTTTTGTCACATACGCTTTTAAATTTCCATGTGGCACTTTTCGTACTCAAGTAGTTGGTTTCCTGTTCCACACTTGAATAATATATGCATGCACCGACGTTACTTGAATAATATGCATGCATGCGACTTAATTGAATAACATGGCATGCATGACGTTACCTTGAATAATATGCATGCCATCGACGTTACTTGAATAATATCGCATGCACCGACGTTTCTTGAGAAATATGCATGCATCGACGTTACTTGAATAATATGCATGCACCGACGTTACTTGAATAAATGCATGCACCGACGTTACTTGAATAATATTTCATGCACCAGAGTTACTTAAAATATGCATGCATCGACGTTACTTGAATAATATGCATGCACGACGTTACTTGAATAATATGCATGCATCGACGTACTTGAATAATTGCATGCACCGAGTTACTTGAATAATATGCATGCATCGACGTTACTTGAATAATATGCATGCATCGACGTTACTTGAATAATATGCATGCATCGACGTTACTTGAATAATATGCATGCACGACGTTACTTGAATAATATGCATGCATCGACGTACTTGAATAATATGCATGCATCGACGTTACTTGAATAATATGCATGCATCGACGTTACTTGAATAATATGCATGCATCGACGTTACTTGAATAATATGCATGCATCGACGTTACTTGAATAATATGCATGCATCGACGTTACTTGAATAATATGCATGCATCGACGTTACTTGTTACTTGAATAATATGCATGCATCGACGTTACTTGAATAATATGCATGCATCGACGTTACTTGAATAATATGCATGCATCGACGTTACTTGAATAATATGCATGCACCGACGTTACTTGAATAATATGCATGCATCGACGTTGTAAGGTTTAATTATTAACTGTCTGTGAGGAACTTTATCAAACACCTTTTGAAAATCAGAGCAGCTACCTACTGTGCATGATAGTTCCCTGCATTATGGATAGAATAGAGATCATTAAAAAAACTCATTAAAAAATTTACTTATTTTCCTAAACCCATGATGTGAGTGCGACAATGAGTGATTTTTAAGATGACTGAAAATTTTCATCGTAAATTTAAAATTCGACCATTTTTCGACCCGGATGTTAAGTCTTTTGGGTCTGTATTTCCCTTTTTATGTTGTTCAGCTGAGACCTTTAGGGTGGTGGCTGTTCGCTTCCTTCCATTCAGCGGGGGACAGGTAGATTTGCTGTTGTGATCTTTAAATAGGGATTCGGATGTTGATTATTAGTTTTTAGTTTTTTTTAAATTCTTACTGAAGAGTTGGCGTTGGATTTTCATTTGTTTTTCATGTACTGTACAAGTGACATCGGGGGGTGTTGGGGTAGTTGCTTCAAATTTTGGTTACAAAATTTTCCAAAGCGAATGGATTTCATAAAGCTATTTTTGAGGTTAAGTACAGCTACTCAGTTCTAGTTGATATCAACACGACAATGACTATTTTTGTAAGTTGTTGTCGTTGTCATCTGAGGGGATAAAAATATAATTTTTTAGGTGTTTTTTGGAAAAGGAGTCGTCAGCAGGGGTGTTGATATCAATTGAGTGTCTCCTTTTGAAGTTCATTGAGATGGGGCCCAGCGCTGCCCTTCGGCGTTGCAAAAAAATCTGGCTATTTCCCCAATTTCCGCTGAATCAGCCGGGAGGAAGCGGAGGGTCCACCAGCCTCCACCCTTGGGCGCAGGGGGTTTCGGTACTCCCGGACCCCGGGGTTTTGGGGGCGGACAGGGCCGGACCACCAGGGCCCCCGCCAGCAGGAGAACATTGCCTGGCGGGTTTTGGAGGTCTTGGGGAGCCGTGAGGTTGTGCTGGGGGCACAACCCCAAAGCTTAAGTAGTCCCGCCCCCCGTCCCACGCGCTCCGAATGGCGGGAAAGGGGCAGTAATTTCCACAGTGTTGAACAAATAAGGAAAAAGTGACTGCTTTTTCTGAAACCAAAAGACATAATTAGTCAATTGGGCTGAAGGTTGTCACGTTTTACCCCTCCTTTTGGCCCCCATTCCGACCATCACCAAAATTGTCGGTTGCTTTTGAGGGACCCCAGACATAACTTGTCAAACTCTGTGGTAGGGACTCGCGAGGGGGCAGTGCATACTACCCGGGAGAGTGGGGGCACGTGCCCCCTGTCACACTCCCCTTTGAATAAAAATGAAAATAATGTAAAATTTTTAAAAGAATTTAAATAAGAGAAACCCAGGCTCGAAGGGAGCGATTTTGGAAGAAAAGAAAATTTTTGAAAAAAAACAATAGTTTTATTTAAGTGATAAAAAAAGACACAAGGAAAAGAACTGAACACAGGAGTAAGAAAATGAAAACATGAAAAGATTAAAAAGGAACTATGTACACTTTATTACATTTAAATTATATACACACTGATACTGACCAGAATACGCAAAGATTTAAGAATGTACTACACTCAAGCAACTTGCAGTAGAGTGAGTTTAAAATTAAGGCAAACTCACAAAAATTAAGAAAAGATGAGAAAACTAACTGAAATAAACAAACCGCAAAATGATCCCCGACTGACACACAAAAGGACTCCCATCATCACAAACAAAATAAAAGGGAAATTCTGAATTTGAGAAATTTGAACTTTTCAGAAAATCGAAATTCGAAGCCTCTATTGAACGGATTTTCACTGGCGACTTTTGACACAACTGGGTTTTTCGGTGATTCAGTGAGCAAAGTTGCAAACTGCTTTTTTGGCCTCGAATCTATTTACAGGGGTCATACCCTATTTTCTTTGTAATTTCACGTGTCGACAAACAGAGTTTGTGCTCGGATATAATTTTTACGTATATTTGGCCCCCTAAATACTGGCGGGTGTAGGGATGGGGGGCCCACGCGGCCATGCCCTCCCTTAAAAATAAAAAAATCATGTAGTTTGGTCCCCCCCCCCCCCCAACCCCAAGTTCTGAAAACTAGTCACACCATGTGCTTTTTTCCCGATTTCGTGTTCGCTGATCTTGTAGTTTGAACTAATGAACTATCCTATATCATTTATTAGAATACTACACTACAGCAGACTAGGCTATCCGCTAACATTGCCTCCCAAAAAACTTTTTCAGTAACATGGCCCTCCAAAAAAACTTTGCCCCAAAATCCGCCCAATATATAATATATAATATATATATATATATATATATATATATATATATATATATATATATATATATATTATTTTTATATATAATATATATATAAAATATATATATAGATATATATAATATTAATATATATAATAAATATCAGCGGCCTGTATGTATTGATGGCATAGGTGTTGATGGATTTTTATGTAATGACTAATGACTCTGAGTAATGAGCTCCGTAGATAACACTAAAGTCGCCAGGACAACGTTTTTTCGATGTACAGACGTGTGGTGGCTTAAAACTTACATTCTAATCCATGATTCAGGAAAATTAAAAGGTGCTATCTGGAGAGTCTGTGTCATTTTGTGTCTGCATCTGTGCAATATGGCTATAAATGAACAAATTTCAAAATATCACCCAGAGTGCGACCTACAAAAGATCGCCAGTAGTGTTTATGTTCTGAGTTCCTCCCGCCGTCGTCGTCGCGCGAAAAAAAAAAGAGTTGCAAATTTGAAACCGTATAATATACTTGCAGATACAAAGCATAAAACAACGCTGAAAACAGGTAGATTATAGTCATGTATAAACTGCTGTGTATAATCTTCAGGGCACATGTAAATCAGTAGTGATGCTTAATTAGTAATATATGGCGCCTGGAGAACATTAGTGCAGCTGGAGACTAATGTCAGTCAGTTATCACTCCTAAAACATATATATTAACTTGCATAACTATTATTAATTGAATTTTAAAAAACTATTATCACACAAGTGTAACAAAGTACTACAACTACCATACATTATATTTTCATGTACTTAACATCAAAAGAATCAGTGTATTTTAGAAATCTTATTAAACATATAATTATATTATATATGTAATTAATATATATAATTATAATTATAGTTTTCCTAGCTCCATCTTTCGTCGTGGGAACCATGTCTAGCTGCATTCCACAACGCTTGATCCAAGTAGGCAAAGGACTGTTGTATGGAATCCAGCATGGTGCAGTGTTAAATCCCATTATCACGAATCAACAAAGGAGGACAACAACACTTCCACCGAGGATAGAAAAAGGAACAGAAGGCCAGGGAGGGGAGAAGACCTCGGACATCGACGCTACAACACGCTCTGCTCACTCGCCCATCCGACACTCCTGCTGTGTCAAGACATTCATTGTACTTTGTTTGGTTGATCTCTACGCTCCTTACTGGACTCTGAAATAAATGTGACAAAGCTGGAGGAGTACCAATTTAACTCATACCAGATCACGCACTACAAATATCAGACTTATAAAATGGTGGCAATGCGGTGGTCATGTTAACACCGCGACTTAATATAAATGGTGGCATTCGGGGTTCAACCGTTTACAGCGGAATTATATAAATTACACAAAGAGTATATAAAATGGTGCCATACGCGTGGGGTGGTATATAACGAAATATATAAATGTAGATAAGCGTCGGTAACTGATTTTATCAGTCTTATAACACATAAAGCAGTGTAACGACACCAACGCAATTCTACAAGAAAGCTACAAAAGCCTCTACAAGAGTTTAACTACTCTGGGCCATTTCTACAGTTTCTCCAAGTTTACCCCCCCCCAAGATTATCAAGATACGCCGATCTTCTTCAAGCTATCACAACCACAGACAGCCAGTACCAGTACCACAACCACGGCCATCAAAATGGCAACCTCCGTACCTACGCCAACAAAGCCGCCGAAACACACTTATACAATTAATTGCTTCAAGTACACGAGCAACCCCAACAGCCAGCAAAGTAACTACGAGAATCTTCAAGACTACAAGCAACTGCAAGATGGAGAGAGTGGCAGACAAAACTTTCATGCAACTCAGCACATTCGTCGTCACATTCGACCCACATCAACACGCCCACCCAAACACCGCGCTGCCACAGACAGGAAACGTCTCGCATCTCTCACGAGTCCAAGATATACAGTTATACATGCCCACTGTCCAGCCCTTACAAGTCTACAGCACTGCATCTCGTCATGCAGAACGTAACACCTCGCTAAGCAACACAGATCATCTACTCAGGGCCAGCGCAACACAGATACCCCTCCCGCCTAACAGCAACACAGCAACCAAACAACACCACCGCCTGCCTGCCAAGATTCTGCTGACACAGACCCTCACCCGTCCGCCCTCACCAGGAAGCTGACTGGACACTAAACACAGTGTCACTCACTACCACCACTACAGCATTCCTCAGCTACGACTTAGCGCGATCACATGTCTGAGTATTTTATTTCAGTATTTCATGGTTGGTCTTAATATGTTATTATTATATTTTTTTTCTTAGATTTCTTCTTGACAGAATGTGTATCTCCGGCGACTGTACTTGACATCCGTTCATCCTGGCCTCATCCACGCTGCGTTTCATCCATCACTCACGTGGACCTCACTATCATTACACCAATACGAGTAGCTACCAGCTTAAGTAATATTTTCAGTTATAGGTGAGCAGATACATTTTGAGTTAAACACACGTGATTTCAATACCGGACAATTTCAACGTTAGAAATACTATAGTGCTATTTTAAAAGAATTTACGTTTACATTACGATGGCTACGGTAACTGCATCGTTCAGGACACCGTTATGACACTTAAGCATAATTCAGGCAAACATATAAACTATCCTTTTTACACAAGCGAAATTTTAGACCAACGGTATTCCCACCACTTATTTTGTTTTTCAACAGTAATGCATATATACAATTCTGGAGACATAAACCTCTTACGAGTGCACCTTAACTACTACTGTACTACTTTATGAGTTTCCATAATTACTACTTCCACCAGTGCAAGCTCCTGAGATGACATAAAATGCATATAACTCGCGTGCCGAGCGAGCAATATCATCACTTCACAGTTCAGTGTTACCGATCCTGAACCCAATTCGTAATGTTTCCCCCTTTCCTGTTTTTCCGAGATTGGTTTAGTTTGAGACGTCTTACTCCATTACAGGTCGCGAATAAAGTTTCGAGTAACTGAGGTTAGATACAGATGCTGCTTTACCCAAACAAATTTTGATACACAGGACACACTGTAGTAATGAGACACACCACACACTGTTACAACTGATTACGTCACAAATTGCGGATCACACACGGAAAAGCAGTAGTGTCATACCATTCCATACCATCCATATCATCAATTTTATAATCAGTTCACCTGATGATTTTTACAATTACATGTATTCTGAATTTTATGTGTGTTGTTCTATTTAGGAAAAGGCTTGACACAACACACCAAAGCCAATGTTATATACGCTCTTGAAAATACTTTACATTGATGTTTTACGAATTTGGTTAGCTACATATTATTCGGACAAACTAGAGAAAATAATATATATGAATTTTACCTTGTAACTCTTGCAGGATAGAAACCATGTAATGGATGTACAGATAAACTATCACATTAGAATACTATTAGGCGGAACAGTTAAAGTCTGCACTCACAGGCATAGCATTATATAATTATTTACTTACATTTCACAAGTCAAGAATATTTTGCACGTATTGTTGCATGATCACATTATTTACTTACTTTCCTCAATGAAAAGGAATTATTACGGCACTTATCATTGCACTTCACATCTTATTTACATTCCTCATTTAAAGGATTTTTTTACGCCACTTAATGTTGCCATACATTAAACTTGCATGACATTGTATGTATTAATACCTGTACTAACTCACTTATTGTTAAAAATACTATTATTTACTTAAATGAAATAATAACTCACTTATTGGTCAATACATTATTTACTTACATGAAATACTAACACACTTATTTGTTGCATTTAGAAATTACATATTTTTCCTTGAATTATTCTTACGTATTAACTGAAGATGATAACATAAACTGCATGCATAACTTATTATACATGAATTACATTCACAACGGAATGATTTACTTACGTTCTTCTGTTGTACCACGATCACTACTCGAATGATAGGATTGTGTATTACTAACACATTAAACTAGGTACTATATGCATGGACAAGCAGTTAATCCAGAGCTTTTTACACTACATTCTGCTCACATGTATTGCCTATTGTACAACTAACTAAACTAGATTCTTTACTACTAACATATTCCAAACTCGCAGGAGAAGTGACGAATGTCTACTTGTCTTAATACAGACCTCTTGAAAATATTGATTGATCACAGATAAAACCTTACTCTATAACATTGCTCGCCAAGTCGAATTAATAATCAGTCAGTTTTCTCGCCAGTTCAGTTTTTACACTCGCTGATGTCAATTTATTCTTACAATAACTTTGCATTATTTTCATTTATGAATGTGTTTGGCAACCTTAGCTTGCCTACACACAATGCAACCACATTATTGTGTATCCAGCGATGTTTTTACCTGTATGTTAATTATCCATGTTGACTATTATTATCTACATATTACTAGGGTTACTTACACCACAGTTACCCACACTGGTACCCCACCCAGATTGTATCAGGCGGTCTCGTCAATTTTTCATTATATGGTCTACAGTCCATACATTCTTTTAATGACACAGTTACTAGTTTACTAGTAGGTACATAAAATTGTATTACTATCCACTTGCAGCAGCTCTACCAGTCAGTCGAGCTCGTCATTTACTTGACTCATTTCAGGGTTTTAACGAGTACTTTGAAAATTAAGATCTACGATTTCATTACTTGAAATATTATGTTCTCAATTTTCCCTGTAATTTCACAGCTACTTTCGCTGACAGTTGAGTTTTGCTAGTACATCTCCAGTACACGTTACACTTGGAAACAATTAACACCCTTGAACTTATTGCGTGGATTTGCACATTATGGATTTCCAACACTAGTACTGATTATATATATAATATAATTTTTACTCGGCCATGTCATTTCTTTGCTGTTGAACATCATGTAATCCATTGTTTTCCATATTTTTTCTGTGTATTTAGCTCAGAGTTTACTCGCTTTAGCGATAGAATGAGTTTGGGAAGTTTATAGTTTATATATTGTATATTATGTATTTAGCCTTGTAGTTAGGTGTCTTTGGTTATTCCTAGCGAATCTTATTGACTAATAGGACAATTATATAGCGGCCCGAGCAAGTCAGTCAGTTACACTCCTAACATATATATCTAACTTGCATAAACTATTCATTATGAATTAAAACTACTATCCACACAAGTGTAACAAGTACTACAACTACCAACATTATATTTCATGTACTTAAACATCAAAAGAATCAGTGTATTTTAGAAATCTTATAAACATATAATTAATTTTTTTTTTTTTAAAATTAAAATTTTTTATATGTGATATATTTTATATATAATTATAACTTCTAGTTTTCCTGCTACCTTTCGGGTCCGTGGGAACCATGTCTAGCTGCATTCACAACGCTTGATCCAAGTAGGCCAAGGATGTTGTATGGAATCAGCATGGGTAGTGTTAATTCCATTATCAAGAATCAACAAAGGAGAACAACAACACTTCCACCGAGGATAGAAAAGGAACCAGAAGCCAGGGAGGGGGAGGAAGATCTAGGAACATCGACGTAAAAACGCCTCTAGCTCACTCGCCCCATCCGACACTCCTGCTGTGCTCAAGACATTCATTGTAACTTGGTTGTAATCTCTACGCTCCTTACTGGAGTCTAAATCAATGTGTACAAAGCTGGAAAGTACCAATTTAACTCATACCAGATACGTCTCTACATATACCGATTTATCATACTGTTATTTACGGTAGTGGTAAACTATGACATGTAAGAAGCTCATATTCAGAGAGGCTTGAACTAATGCTATATAAACAAAATAGGCTGCAGTGTGTGGCGCTGGGGTGGACACTGCGACACTTAAAGTAATCGTCCAGACCCTTTTTTTTTTTTTGCCCTAATATGTTGAATGTACATTCAAAAACACCTAATCCACCAAAAAATAATTGATTTACAGGCCTTATTCAGTAAAAAACACGACTTTTGTAAAAAGCCGCGCGAAAAAAAAAATACTTCCTCAACAGGGCTACGACTGTTATTGATGGACGTCAGAACAGGGACGCCGCAGACACTCTGTTGGACACTGTGGCAAAGTTATGATGATCGATTGTACTTCGGTGTCCAGGACAGTGAATCTGTCGCTGGACCGACACTCTTTCCCACACACACGCCTGCACACACGCCCTCCTTCCCACACACACGCCTGCGCACCAACACCCTTCTGCACACACACACACATTACACACACAACACACACGTGTGTGGAGGCGTGTGGTGGGAAGGAGGCGTGTGTGCAGGCGTGTGTGTGGGAAGGAGCGTGTGTGCAGGCGCGATTGTGGTGGTAAGAAAGGGTGTCGTGTGCAGACGTGTGTGTGGGAAGGAGGCGTGTGTTCAAGCGTTCTGTGTGGGAAGGGTGGTGTCGGTGTGCAGGCGTGTGTGTGGAAGGAAAAGGTTGTCTGCAGGAGTGTGTGGGAAGGAGGCCGTGTGGCAGGCGTGTGTGTGGGAAGGAGGCGTGTATGCAAGCGTGTGTGTGGAAGGAGGCGTGTGTGTGGGAACAAGGGTTTGTTCGGTGTGCAGGCGTGGTGTAGGAAGGAAGCGTGTGTGCAGGCGTGGTGGGTGAAGGAGGCGTGTGTGAAGGCGCTTTCGTGCCTGTGTTGGAAGGGTGCGGTGGGCAGGCGTGGTGTGGGACGGAGGCGTGTGTGCAGGCGTGAGTGTGGGAAGGGTTGTGTCGGTGTGGAGCGTGTGGTGGGACGGAGGCGTGTGTGCAGGCGTGAGTGTGGAAAGGGGTGTCGGTGTTGCAGGCGTGTGTTTGGCGACTGAGGAGTTTTCATGGTGCAGGCGTGGTGTGTGGGAAGGAGGGTGTATGCAAGCGTGTGTTGTGGGAAGGAGGGGTGTGTGTGGGAAGGGTGTCGGTGTGCAGGCGTGTGTGGGGAAGGAAGCATGGCTGCACCCCATAAAGGATGCATGCATGTGGCATATAGCAAAAAAATCTATCAGAAACACCAAATATCTTCAAGTACATATTTTATCTCTGTGTTTACGTGCCTCTGATCAAGCGCGGGAAGAGAGCCTCCTGATGCTACGTCACGAGCCTGAGCCTGAGCGTCTGCAAATCTGAGAGGTTTTGAGAACTCGGAATTTGCAGATTTTGATGCGGATTATTTAAAAAAGGTGACTGGATACAAAAAGTGACGACGTATTGATGATATATCTTTAATGGCTATGTTCTGATTGCATTAATCAGAATGATGAAATGGTCTGCTGGACGATTACTTTAGCACCCGTTGTTAGTCTTTAGTCGTTAGGCCTTCAGAAAGGCGAGGGCGCGCGCAGATAAGTATATAAAATTCTAAATGGTTATTCACTCTCGGGCTTTGTGCATGCCAGTAGTGGCGGGCGCCTGGCAATAAGCGTCCCTCGCCCAATACCTACAAGTGTACTGACTTATGAAAGCTAATATTGACGATTTTTAGGTGTACACTTTGCGTCCGTGAAGACCGTGGAGGCTTGAGGGCGAAAGTTAGGCAAACGGCGGCCATCATACTGATGAGAAAATTGACATGCCATTAGGTGTGCATACCAGGCAGCCCCGCGCCCGCATTCCGGAGTAGATTGGTGAAGAAAGGTGAATCACGGAGTGTGTAATGTTAAGGTTGTTACTTCAAATCGGCGGAGGACGGAAACACCTGGCGGGAAATTAAGTTCAGTAAACTGAACTCGTAGTGACATTACTAAAAGATTAAATTAATACTTACTCAGCAATTTGGCTACCGCTGTCATCAGGGGGGGGGGGGGGGGGGGTATTATGTACCATAATAGCCTACAGCTTTATTTACTACTATTTTAGTATAGCTATGTCCTTCCATATTGATGTGTACGCATCCAATACGCAATACCCACAGCCATTTTTCGAATCAGGGAAATAGCTACGCGTATATTTTATTTCTTCCATAATAATGAGAAGAATAATTATGAGGCTTGCTAACACTAGGGATCAATTTCGCAAAACCAGCGCCAAAAAGTCTGGTCTCGAGACAATTATTTGTTTGAGTACATCAACAACCTTATTTGCCGCCTCACCTGTATTTATCACAACTTATTCCTCTGTCAAGATACGTCCCCAAACGCCACTTCTTCATTAATATACTTAAAACATGTAAACTAAAAAGCGAATGGTGGCCGGACGGGCGTGCGTGGAGGGGGGGGGGGGGGGGGGGGGAGCAGCAGAGAAGCCGGCGGAAAAACTGTTCGATTAGTAGATATTGAAATAAGGATATATATTACGGGGCAGTAAGATGAGGTCGAGTGAGCTTCATAGTGTTCCGCGTCGAAATATACGCTATATTATGATTGTGATTAGGGTTTTCTCCCATATACATGTAATGCCCTCCCCACACGTCTCACACATATGATTCCAATAATCACAAATGCTGTAATCAAGTCGCACTCCTTGGTTCTTGTTGATATTTTTTCACGTCAGTAAGCCTACGTTTTTATGGTCCTTGTTTGTCCTACAGCTGGTCATAAGGCGCCAGGTGCAGTGGACGCGGAACTGCAGGGGGGCCTGGGGGGGCCCGTGCCCCTCCATTTTAGGGTGGTGCCCCCCCATTTCAGGCGGGGCCCCTCATTTGAATAAATAGAATAAATTGGCAACATATTGAGAAAAATTGAACCAATACTGTAATCTATAAATTTATATTAATTGGATCTATAGTAACTGATGAGCAACAATGATCATATATTTATATACAATTATAATATATACAACCTCATTATATATATATATATATATATAATATATATATATATATATATATATATAATGAAGATATAAACCAAGCGCGGGTAGAAACCTCATGGAGAAAGTATTGCCTCTATTATATATATATATTAATAACTATATATATATATATATACTATATATATATTATATATATACTATATAATATATATATATATCGATTTATATATATAATAAACATTATATATATGATATATATAGATAATATTATATATAATATAAATATATATATATATAAGGTGTGATGCTGTTGTCAGGGCTGTCCCAAGAAAGGTTTCTCTAGCTTCCTGGGGCTGTCCCCTGCTACTGGGTTAACCTGTAACCCAGTACAACCAGCCACATGAGTAGGATCGTCGGGCGACTAAATCGGCTCCCCCACTGGTTTCACCAGTGGGGGGCCGTAGTAGTTTCACCTCCCACTGGTTTCACCAGTGGGGAGGGTGGTGCTGGACACCCAGATGGACTAAAAAATAAAGGACCATCTTTAAGGGCAGATGAACTCAAGTATAACTGATTATCTATCTATATATGCATCTATCAGACTATCACACTACCCATCTATATATATATCAAATACCCATATATAGATTATATATTATTACTTCAAACTACCTATCTATCTACCAAACTACAATCATCCTTGTAATCTATCAAATTACCCCATAATCTCGATATAGCTATCTATCTATCTCCATCCATCTATATATCTATCTTACCTTTTCTACCCGTTCCCCTTCCTGTCCCTCCCTCTCGTTAAGCGACATAGCTAGGAACACTGAGCCCCTAGCACGGGGCTCTAGACCTCCCTGTACACACTTGACTGTAAGCACTGCTTTCACTACACACACACACACAACAGTAACACTAAGGAATGGAGGGGGAGGGGGAATTACTATTTTTTATTGCTCCTCCCACACTTTTTCAATGGTGGCTTTTTAATGTATTGCCCCCATTTAACTCATTTTTTTATCCGATGCAGGTTGAGGATGGATACCTTATTCTTTATATTATTTTCATTATTATCATTATTATTATAATTCGTTCTAGTAGTAGTAGTGTTATTATTTTATTATAATATAGTAGTAGTAGTAGTAGAAGTAGTAGTAGTAGTAGTTCAAAGGTAGTTAGTAGTAGTCGAAGTAGTAGTAGTAGTAGCTAGAGTAGTAGTATAGTAGTCAAAGTAGTAGTAGTGTCGAAGTAGTAGTAGTATAGTAGTGTAGTAGTAGTAGTAGGTAGTAGCAGTAGTAGGAGTAGTAGTAGTAGTAGTAGTAATAGTAGTCGAAGTAGTATGTAGTAGTAGTAGTAGTAGTTAGAAGTAGTAGTAGTAGTAGAATAGTAGTAAGTTAGTAGTAGTAGTAATAGTAGTTCGAAGTAGTCGTATAGTAGTATAGTAGTAGAAGTAATAGTAGTCGAAGTAGTAGTAAGTAGTAGGAGTAGTTAGTAGTAGTAGTAGTAGTAGTCGAAGTAGTAGTAGTAGTCGAAGTGCAGTAGTAGTAGTAGTAGTAGTAGTAGTCGTAGTAGTAGTAGTAGTAGTAGTAGTAGTAATAGTAGCGAAGTAGTAGTAGTAGATAGTAGTAGTAGGAGTAGTAGTAGTAGTAGTAGTAGTAATAGTAGTCGAGTAGTATTAAAGTAGGTAGTATTGTAGTAGAAGAAGTAGTAATAGTAGTCGACAGTAGTAGTAGTCGTAAGTAGTAGTAGTAGTAGTAGTAGTATCACTATAGTAATATTAAATTTGTTATCGTTATTTTTATTTACATTGTTAATTGTTATTACTTATCAATCATTGTATATTACGTATTATAATATCAACCTCATCAATTATCATTGTTATAATAGAGTAGTAGAAGCAATTTGTTCTATCCTAAGCCACAAAACATAACTCCATATTATGTACACACACACGTGGAAGAGTTAAGCAGTCCGGGTAGCGCGATCACTTTATTTCCCTTCATCCTCAGCACATACTACCCACGCACACACTCAACACAACGATACGCTTACATGACGAGTAGGAATATTGACCTCAACAAACTCCACGATAAACATAGACATCATAAAAGGAGTTGATATTATACAGTAGCTCTCTCTCTTCTCTCCTCTCTTCTCTCTCTCTCTCTCTCGTCTCGCTCTCTCTCTCTCCTCTTCTCTCTCTCTCTTCTCTCTAAATGTATAGGAGGTCGCGTATCCATCCATAAATACGGTTTCTAGGTGAATATAATGCTAGTTCTGTATAAATTTATCCGGCCGTGCGCCCAATGAGAGGACCTACGTGACGGGGCAGGCAGTGGTGGTAGTGGTCAAGTAACTAAGAATCTGGTACTTTGTGGTGGGGTGGTGGTGTGGCGGCGGGGGTAAAAAGGCAGTGCGCTGGTCGGTCTGGCTCTCACCCTCCTCCGATACTTCTTTCCCCCTCTTATTCCCAGTTTTGATTAGTAAAAGTTAATATCAGTAAAAGTATAATGGAGTAAAAATGAATCATAGAGCAGGGGATTTTTTTTAAAAAACGGTAAGTGTCTAGGTAGTTCAGTTTAGCGTCGTAACTGCAATGAAATTTTTTAAATTTTTTGTAAACCCCACCAAATACCTCTTCCATAGTTTGGTTTTAAGATCACCTGTTAAACTGCATCGCTATTATATAACTTTGAATTTTATACTAAAAAATAGAGACAAGTGATGACTGCCCCCAGCATCCCCACCCCATCCCCACCCCCCTCCACAAAAAAAACCCTTCACAGAGTGCTAAGGTCTGGTAACTTTTTCGTAACTTCACAACCAAAATAAAACCCAGAGCGGGGTAGTTTTTAAATATTTTTGTTTTAAATACTTTTAAAAACTTTTGTGTATTTGAAATGTATTTATAAATACTTTGGGTTGTCATGTATTTAAATCGTTTTAAATTTTTATGATATTTAAATACTTTTATGAGTATTTAAATACATTGTTTTAAATACTCGTAATAAAAAAATGAAAATACTTTTCTGCGTTAAATTTGTCCAAAACCCCCCAACTATCGGCAATCCTGATGTTACGTGAACCATTTTTTTTTTCCATTTTTTTAAGGAATTTCCCTTTTTGTAGGAAATTTGGGCCTGAGAAGGAATTTCAAAGGGAAAACCCCAAAATCTAGGGAAAATCCTAGGAAATCCATTTTTTTGGACATTTTAAAAATTTGGTATATTTAAAAACCTATTTACAAATGTATTTAAATACATTGGTATTTATATTTGATTAAATACTTTTAAAAAGTATTTTGTATTTATATTTAAAAAAATTCAAAAGTATTTAGTGCCCAGCTCTGCATATAAACCCTGCCTGTGTGTTTCTCTCCCATAGACATAAAACTTTTTTATTAACAGGGCCAATTCGTCGAAAACATATTACAAGCCTATGAATACCAAAATTGAGTTCAATTCTGGGGTTTTTTTTAACGAGGTGAAAAAATCCCCGACCCCCTTTCTGCTTACTGTGATTTTGTGCCGAAAGATATACGCTTCTTTTAATTTACTGTTTTTATCATGTTAACCCTATTTTCAGGGGAAACACAGGCAAATTTTAACATAACCTTAAAAGATGAATAGAATTTTTGCCTCGTTATAAAAAAGACAGTTTGTGAACCCCAAAAAAAGGCTTGATAAGATAGCGCAAAAAAGGGCAGTGGAGGGTTTTCTTCTACAGGTATTAGGGCCTCCCAAAACCCCCGGTAAATGCCTCCTACTAACCTCTTTACAATAAAAAATCAAAAAACCAGTAAAAAACTTACGTTAGGGGTTTTCCCTTATCCCCCACCGAGATTATACACAACTAAGATCCAATATCGTCACAGCATCTGAAAACCCCGAAGCTATAAAAGGGGAAATTTGGGGAAAAATCTTTTACGTAGTTTGTTACTTAAACTCTTTTTTTGTTTACTTAAGTCTCTTTATTCCGGTACAATGCGTTTATTGCCTTCTATACGCCCATCCTCCTTTAGTAAACCCCGTGTTTGGGACCGCTCTCAGTAACCTCGTGTTTTCGGGGACCGCGTTCAGTAACCTCGTGTTTTGGGGACCGCGTTCAGTAACCTCGTGTTTTGGGGACCGCTCTCAGTAACATCGTGTTTTGGGGACCGCCTTCAGTAACCTCGTGTTTTGGGGACCGCCTTCAGTAACCTCGTGTTTTCGGGACCGCGTCAGTAACCTCGTGTTTTGGGGACCGCCTTCAGGACATAACACGACGAAGGGTCACGTTGATTAACCCCTTGAGACCCAGATCTTTCCTTTGCTATATAGAATCGTCTGTTGGTAGCCATAAAATTACGAAAAGTAACTAAGTATACCAAATTAGCTAGTGGAAAAGATACAAAACCCGTCATGTCTATAAAATGTTGCAAATTTTAACAAAAATTATTGTTTTTTGGGTACCAAAATTAAAAAGGAAATTGCGTTCTGGCCTAAAGGGGTTCATTTTCGGGGTAGCAACACCCTAAAGGGGGGAAAGGGTGACCCCAAGGATGATATACAGATCTGTGTGTATCCTTGGTACACCCCATGACTAGAAATGTTAAAAATAGATAAATAAGATCTTTCGTTATTGTTCACCCCTTCCTCTACTCCTCCTCCTTCTGCGCCCCCTTCGCACTTCTCTCAAAAAGCCTGGGTTTGGTGTATCATGAGCTTGGGAGTTCTTTTATCATCCTGCGCGGGGTTTTCTTTTTCTTGGCTGGGTTCCCCGTCGGGGTGGTGGTGGGCGGGAGGGTGAGGGGGGGTGGCGACGTGGGGGGCCGGGGGGCGGGCGGGGGGCTGAAGGAGACCCCCTGGGGGGTGGGCGTGGCCTCGCGCCCCGCCACCACCCCCCTGCAGCAGGACCCGTGGCCTCTTACTATATGGGGTGTCAGGGTGTTGGGAAATGTCCTGGGGAAAGGTTTGGACGGTTATTGTTTTGTGTGCTCTTCCTACTGTTTGGGTGTGTGGTTTTAAGAAAAGGTGTCAAATCCTGAAAAATGTGAAACCTCGTTTGGGATATGAGTTTTGGGGGTTTAAAGGGGGTCAAGGAAAAAACCTTTCGTGTGTGTGTGTCGCGCGCACATCGTCGCGATCTTTGTGTGTGTGCTTCTTCCCAAATTGTTTTTACAGTATTAAGTCGGTTCATTATATTCATGGTTCATTATTTTCAGACTGTTGGCCCCTTTTCCCCAAAACTGTTGTGTGGGGTGTTACCTTGGAGGGATGATAAAAGGCTCAGCTTTTGAAGATTGGAGACCCACCCGTCCACTGATTCCGTGCAACCTGTACACAACAAAACACTTACCCTAACCCAACAACATCCTTTATCAAAACCACCCCCCAAATTTAGGGACTCACACGCCACGTTTTAAAACCTTTTTACACCTTTGCAGCACCAGGAGGGGGGAACCAGCGGGACGGGGACGTGGGGTTAACGTGTACTGCCAATTTTCACCACGGCGGACGCGGAGGAGCAAGCAAGGTTCTCAAGGAATTTTTCAAGGTGTCCCCAAAATTATGACGCAGAGAAAAGCATCGCATCTTTTTTGGCTACTCATTTAAAGGAACTGTTGTTTTGGTGTGTGTGTGTGTGTGTGGGGTGTGTGGGTATATTGTGTTTTACCTAATTGTCATGTTTTTACGTTTTTAAATTTAGTTTATGTGTCCAGTCTTTTATTATTTTTTTATTTTTACCCATTTCATTATTTTGTGTTGGTGTGTGTGTGTGTGTGAGTGTGTGTGTTCGTACTTTTTGTTTTTTTTACAGTAATTAATCTCTTTTGTGTCCAGTCCTTTATTACTTATTTATCATATTCTTTTGTTTTACTTTGTGTTTGTTGTGTTTTTGCGTCTGCAGATTCACAAACGTAATGCTGCCCGCGGAAAAGGTTATTTTGTATCTTTGCATTAGAAAATAGGGGATGGGAAAAAACGCAATACCCCCGGGATGACGCTTTTAAGGGAAATCCCAAAACCCAATATTGGGTTGTACAAATGTCATATAAGAACGGGAAAAAGAAGACATCAACAACCCGAAAAAAAGAACTCACAATATAAATGACAAAGTATTTTAAACGGCATGCATGGGATAACAAAAAAGGCCCAATTTGGGCTTGTATATACAGCCAATTAAAATAAGGAAAAATAAAACAGGAAAAATGTACGGAAAAACTATCGAGGGAAAATTTTATAAGATACACGAGAGAATTTTGATAAACAAAGGGGCTATAAAATCGGGAGCGCTTTTACCTGAATCCAAGCAAATTTTTTTTTAAAGATTAGAGTAAAAATTTAGAAAACAAGAGTATTTACTTCTGATGGAAAAAGTTCTAGGTTTTATTTAAACTGAATGAAAAAATTACGGAGGTGAATGGTAATAAGCGCTTTTTAACCCCAGTGGGAGAGGGAAGGGCCGAGAGGTAACAGGGTCGTGCCCTCTGACAGAGCACGCAGGAGGAAAGCTAGAAGGGGGAGTGGCATTAGACAAGTATTAACCAGAATGGGCAAGGGGGGAATAGAGGGGAAAAGAGGGGGGATGGGGGACCTCTGGGGGCCGGGGTGTTTGAGGGGTGCCTGTGGCGTAATGGCAGAAGGAGGGGATATAGACAAATACCGATATAACACAAGGGGAGGGGGATAGGGAGGCCCTTTTTGGGGTTCGGGGCAAAGGGGGTAGAGGGGCAATATGGGAAAAAGGGTACATAGGGGGACTTCTGGGGTTGGGGGGTTGGGGGGGGGCGGAGGGGTATGGGGGGTACCGACGGCGTAAAGGCGGCCCCGCAGGGGATCGAGGCTGCGTCCCCGTTGTGGCGCAGGGGGGAGGCTCTCCGCCCTGCCGCCCGGCGCCCCCGAGTGGAGGGAGCACTGCCAGGCTCTGAGGGGGGGCTAACGTTAGGGATCCCCCCTCACTCAAAACCAAAACCCAAGGGGGGAACAGGGGAGGCCCATGGAGAAACATATAACAAAAATAAAGAAAAAATTAAGTAGTAATATAAAGTAAAAAAAAGATGGAAAAAATTTTAAAAAAAAAAAATAAAAATAAGTAAAATAAATAACTAAAAAAAGAGTAAAGGAAGCGGAGAAAAATAAAAGAAAAATAAAGGGAAGGGGGTAGAAAAATTTTAACAAAAAAAAGAGAAGTAAAAATTTAAAAAATAAGAGAGGTAAAAAAAATTTAAAAAAAAATAAAAAGAGGTAAAAAAATTTTAAAAAAAAATAAAAGAGGTAGAAAATATTAAAAAAAAAGGTAGGGGAAAAAAATTAAAAAAAATAAAAGAGGTAGAAAATATTAAAAAAAAATAAAAAGCGGTAGAAAATTTTAAAAAAAAAAAAAAAAGAGAGGTAAAAATTAAAAAAAATAAAAAAGGTAGAAAAATTCAAAAAAAATAAAGAAGGTAGAAAATATTTTAACAAAAAAAAGAAAAATTAGAAATTTAAACAAAAATAAAGGAGGTAAAAATATTCAACAAAAATAAAGGTGGGTAGAAAATATTAAACAAAAAAAAGAGAGGTAGAAATTTTAAACAAAAATAAAGGTAGGAAAATTTTAAAACAAAAATAGGGGGTAAAAATTTTCAAAAAAATAAAGAGAGGTAAAAATTTCAACAAAATAAGGTAGGTAAAAAATATTCAACAAAAAAAAAGGAGGTAAAAAATTTTCAAGAAAAATAAAGAAAGTAAAAAATATTAAACAAAAAAGGTAAAAATTTCAACAAAAATTAAAGAGGTAGGTAGAAAATATTAAACAAAAATAAAGAGGGGTAAAAAAATATTAAAAAAAAAAAAAGAGAGGTAAAAAATTTTAAAACAAAAAAAAAGGGTAAAAAAATATTAAACAAAAAAAAGAGAGGTAAAAAAATATAAAAAAAAATAAAGAGAGGTAAAGATTTAAACAAAAATAAAGAGAGGTAAAAAAATTTAAAACAAAAAAAAAGAATTTAGAAAAATTTAAACAAAATAAGAAAAGAGAAAAATTAAACAAAAAAAAAGAGAGGTAGATATATTAAACAAAAAAAAGAGAAAGAAAATTTTAAAACAAAAAAAAGGGGTAAAAAATTTTTTAAACAAAAAAAAAAGAGAGGTAGAAAATATTAAACAAAAAAAAAGGTGGGGTAAAAATTTAAACAAAATAAAGGAGGTAAAAAATATTAAAAAAAAAATAAAGGAGGTAAAAATATTAAAAGAAATAGAGAGGTAAAAATTTTCCCAAAAAAAATAAAGAGGTAGAAATATTCAACAAAATAAAGGTATAGAAAATATTCAACAAAAAAAAAGGGTGGGTAAAAAATATTCAAAAAAAATAAAAAAGGTAGAAAATTAAAAAAAATGAGGTAGAAATATTCACAAAAATTAAAAGAGGTAGTAAAAAATTAAAAAAAAATAAAGAGAGGTGAAAATATTAAAAAAAAAAACAAAAAAAAGAAGGTAGAAATATTAAAAAAAAATAAAGAAGGTAGAAAATATTAACAAAAATAAAGGGAGAAAATATTAAACAAAAATAAAGGTAGGTAAAAAAATATTCAAAAAAAATAAAGGGGTTTAGAAATATTAAAAAAAAAAAGGTGGGTAGAAAATTTTAAAACAAAAAGAGAGGTAAAAATTTCAAAAAAAATAAAGGGGTAGAAAATATTAAACAAAAAAAAAGGTAGTAGAAAATTTCCCCAACAAAAATAAAGGTAGGTAGAAATATCAAGAAAAAAAAAGAAAGGTAGAAAATTTAAACAAAATGAGGTAAAAAATATTCAAAAAAAATTTAAAAGAGGTAGGTAGAAAATTTTAAACAAAATAAAAAAGGGGTAGAAAAATTAAACAAAAAAAAAGAAGGTAAAAAAATATTAACAAAATAAAGGAAGGTAAAATATTAAACAAAAAAAAAGGGTAAAAAATTTTAAAACAAAAAAAAAGGGGTAGGTAGAAAATTTCAAAAAAAATAAAGAAGGTAAAATATTAAACAAAAAAAAAGGTAGGTAAAAATTTTAAAAACAGAAATAGAGAGGTAAAAAATATTCAACAAAAATAAAGAGGTAGAAATTTCAACAAAAAAAAAGGTAGTAGAAAATATTAAACAAAAAAAAGGTGGTGAAAATATTAAGAAAAAAAAAGAAGGTAAAAAATTTAAACAAAAAAGGTAAAAAATATTCACAAAAATTAAAAGAGGTAGGTAAAAATATTAAACAAAAAAAAAGGGGGTAAAAATTTAAAAAAAAATAAAGAGAGGTGAAAATTAAACAAAATAAAGAGGGGTAAAAATATTAACAAAAAAAAAGAGGGGTAAAAATTTTAAAAACAAAAAAAAGAGAGGTAAAGATTTTTAAACAAAATAAGAGAGGTAGAAATTTAACAAAATAAAGAGAGGTAAAATATTAAAAAAAAATAAAGAGAAGTAAAAAAATTTTAAAAAAAATAAAGGAGGTGAAGATTTTAAACAAAAAAAAGGGGAAGTAAAAAAATATTAAACAAAAAAAAAAGAGAGGTAAAAATATTAAAAAAAAATAAAGAAGGTAAAAATTAAACCCAAAAAGGTAGGTAAAAAATTTTAAAACAAAAAAAAAGAGGTAGAAAATATTAACAAAAATAAAGGTAGGTAGAAAATATTAAACAAAAATAGAAGAGAAAATTTCAACAAAAAAAAAGAGAGGAGAAAATATCAACAAAATAAAGGTGGGTAAAAAAATTTTCAAAAAAAAATAAGGTGGGGAAAAATATTCAAAAAAAAAAAGAAAGGTAGAAAAAATTAAACAAAATAGAGGTAAAAAATATTCAACAAAAATTAAAAGGTAGGTAAAAAATTAAAAAAATAAAGAGAGTAAAAAATATTAAACAAAAAAAGAGAGTAAAAATTTTTAAACAAAAATAAAAGAGGTAAAAATATTAAAAAAAAATAAAGAGGGGTAAAAAAATATTAAACAAAAAAAAAGAGGTAAAAATTTTAAAACAAAAAAAAGAGGTAGAAAATATTAAACAAAAATAAAGAGAGGTAAAAATATTAAAAAAATAAAAGAAGTAAAAATTTTTAAAAAAAAATAAAGAGAGGTAAAAGATTTTAAACAAAAAAAAAGAGAAGTAAAAAAATTTAAACAAAAAAAAAAGAGGGGTAGAAAATTTTAAACAAAAAAAAAGGGAAGGTAGAAAATTTTCAAAAAAAATAAAGGTAGGTAAAAATTTTCAAAAAAAATAAAGGAGGTAAAAATTAAACAAAATAAAGGTGGGTAGAAATATTAAACAGAAATAGAGAGGTAGAAAATTTCAAAAAAAATAAGAAGGTGAAAATTTCACAAAAAAAGGTAAAAAAAATATTCAACAAAAATAAAGGTAGGTAGAAAATATTCAAAAAAAATAAAGAAAGGTAGAAAATATTAAAACAAAAATGAGGTAGAAAATATTCAACAAAAATTAAAAGAGGAGTAAAAATATAAACAAAAATAAAGAGGTAGAAAATATTAAAAAAAAAAAGAGAGGTAGAAATTTTAAAACAAAAAAAAAGAGGGTAAAAATTTTAAAAAAAAATAAAGACGGTAAAAATTTAAAAAAAAATAAAAGAGGTAAAAAAATTTTAAAAACAAAAAAAAGAGCGGTAGGTAAAAAATTTTAAACAAAAAAAAGGGGTAGAAAATTTAAACAAAAATAAGAGGGGTAGAAATTTTAAAACAAAAATAAGGGGGTAGAAAATATTAAACAAAAAAAAAAGGGTAAATATTAAAAAAAATAAAGAGGGGTAGAAAATTTTAAACAAAAAAAAGACGGAAAAAAAAATATTAAACAAAAAATAAAAAGGTGAAATTTTAAACAAAAATAAAGAGCGGTAAAAAATTTAAAAAAAAATTAAAAAGAGGTAGGTAGAAAATTAAACAAAAATAAAGCAAAAAAAAATCAAAAACAGAAAATTTAAAAATAGAAAAACTTAAACAAAAATATAAAAACAACATAATGAAACATATAAACAAAAACTTAGAAATAAAAAAAAAACCAAAAAAACCCCTTTTGGGCTGTCAAAAAAAGTAAGTCCGTTTAAAAATACATTTTATTTTGTTATAATTAGCCAAGGGAAAACCCCCATGGAGGAAAAAAAATTGGAACATTTGGCTGTAAAAAAAACCCAATAAAAAGAAAAATTTGCTTTTTGTATTACATTTGTTCTAAATTTAAAAAAAAAAAATTGGGGAGAAAAAAGTGTTTGGGAAAAACACAAAAAGGTTTTTCTACTGGGGGTATATACACTGGATTTCTTTTAAGGCTTTTAGAAAAATTTTCAAATCAATGCACGAAAAAAATTTTTAACTGGCTTCCGTAATTGCAAACTAAAAATGAACATAATTTAACCAAAACACATTTTTAAAGCGGTCTAGAAATTTAAGAAGCAATACTTAAGTCTTCTTTTTTTATTATGGTCAAAAGCATAAGGAAAGCCACGGGCCCCCCGCCTTCCCCCTATTCTCGGGCAGCGATTGGTGCATCCTCGTATCATCACTACCCAACAAATATCTTCACTACTTAACAGCGCGTGACCCTGGACGAGCAATCTTCAACGAAATTTTTGATTTTGTCACCCTTGTAGTGAAGATTTTCTCTTTCCAGTGGTCAGCGCTGTTAATAGGAAAATTTTGATTGGGGAGTGATGATACGAGGAGGCACCAATCACTGCCCGTAAATAAAAAGGGGGGGCAGGGGGGGGCTTTTCCCTTCTGCATTTTGACCCCAATAAAAAAAATAGACTATAGTAAGAAAAAAAGAGTAAAAATGAAAAAAAAATCTACGGGAAGATACGACATGAAAATTGCAGCGTCTATTTTCATGGCGATTGTAATAAAAACAAACAGAAAATGTAAAGAAGTAAAAGCCCCATAGAAAAACGGACAGGGGGAATGGTCACTTTGTAATCCGCAGAGGGGTATAAGATGTACTTTTATCCCATCTAGACCTTTGCAAGTACCAACTACAAAGGGTTTTTGACTATACAAAGCACCACCCCCGGGCGAACTTGGGACTCGAAGCGCTGACCAATAAAGAGAGACTCGAACGGGGTTTGAGAGAGAGGGAGAGAGAAGAGAGAAAAGAGAGAGAGAGAGAGAGAGAGAGAAGGGGAGAGAGAGAGAGAGGAAGGAGAGAGAGAGAAGAGAGAGAAGGGAGAAGAAGGAGAGAGAGAGAGAAATCTAGATGGGCCAAAAGAACAACATGCATTCATGGGGAAAAAATTCCCAAATTCTAGGATGGTAAAAACCAAAAGATCCTCAAAACACCTCCCTCCTGTCAAGCGAGAAAAGGTGTAAACCCCTGCCCAAATGTAAATGTCGGGCTTCATCTATGCTGATGGCACCCTTTAAAGCCCCAAACGAAGAGCCATCAAGAAAGCTAAAGGGTTGCAGGGTGGGGTCTTTGAACCTTTACCCCGGGAAAGAGAGTGTATGATGACTCTATGGAGGCACCAGTCCAGCCCATCCCGGGCTTCGCAGTACTATGGGGTCCCCCCCAAGGTATGGATATCCAGGCCCCTTGATCAGTACAAAGTCATTACAAGGGAAATAAGAGGGGGTGAAAAAAACTCTCCTACTGGGAAAAACTAAAAACCAAAATTTAAAAAAAGGAAACCCCCTTATTAAATTCCCGGGCCCCAAAAAACCAAAAAAGGGACAAAAAA
>JACEEZ010001255.1:0-15296 GCA_016584305.1 Chionoecetes opilio | reverse complement strand
GGCTTTGAGCTTGAGTAATAAGTAAAATGACTAACCCTCAATTAAAGAAAGCACTCTCCACAATGATCAAAGCAGATACCTCCGAACAAACATCAACTTATTTATTGTTGGAAGAGATCAGAAACGTGCAGCATGAACTCCAGAATCTGGCAAGCATCAAACAAGAAGTGAATCGGCTATCTCAGAAGCTGGATGAAGCTTTCAAGATAATAACCCAGCAACAGTTTTTTCTGGGGCTCCCGGACCGATGGACGACGGACATTTGGCCGACGGACATTTCACCGACAGACATTTGGCCGAACGGATATTTGGCCGACAGACATTTGGCCGAACGGACATTTGGCCGAAAGGACTAGACATTATGGCTGAAGAGCTAAAAAGGAATAAAAAATAAACAAAAGAAGCAAAAGAAATCTTTATTGTACGTGACAAAAGTTTAAGAGGTTAAAAAAAATAAGAAATTATTAAAAACATATACTATAAAATCATGTACTATTAAAAACATGTACTATAGATCATAAATATTGAAAGATTGCTGGCAATTGCTCTCAAGAAATCAATTCTCTGATATTCATTATACTTTTCAGTGATAGACTTCAGTCTTGAGTTTAATGACTGGTATTTCTTTTTTGGCTTTCTTAACTCTACTCCTAATTTTACCTGCTCAATTGTCAACTCCCAATCTGACTGCTCTTTTCTTAGTTTTGAAACCAGACAGCAAAGAGTTGGGTGGGTAATTGTCATTCTCTGCTCAAATGCTCTGTGCCATCCTTCTAAAGAGTTTGTTGTCCGTGGAATGCCGTTTATGGTTCTCTCTGTTGTGTTCCACATACTGAGTGCAAACGCTGGTCTTCGCCGTCTTCCACGTTGTATAACACCAATCCATGTGGCTTCAAAGTAGCCAAGAAAATCAGAGAGAAGTTCATCAGTTTCATCATCTAGAGATGAGACAATTTCATTGAAGCTTTCAACAACATCACTAACCGGTACAAATGCTAAAGCTTGCAAAGACTTAACAGTCAGTGCATTTGCCCAAAGTGAAAAAAACATCCATATATGTTTGTGTTTGGGAAACAAGCAGAGATGCTATTAAGAGCCGCTTTTTCATAATCAATGGTGATTGACAAGGGATTAAGACCTGGTCTTACTAGTTTGAGAGTGTTAAAAATCAAATCATAAGTTGCTTGGTTTTTGTGCCTGGCGATACAGTATACTAAGGGAACAGAATGGCTCTCATCCACCATAACATGTATTGTATATAGCTGAAAGCCTAATGGCGCAGAATCAAAAGTTCCATCACACAGCCAGTTGTCTTTCTAAGCAAGAAGCTGTAAATTTCGAGGCGTTGCTAGAATTAGCAGGTTGTCACTTTCATAAATAATAAATTTTTCTCCTCTAATTGATTTCCGTAAATCGTCAGTTAAAATTTCTCCGTCTGGTGCCTTCCGTTGTCTACTCACCATTCTTGCCAGTGTTTCATTTTTAGGAAGAGCACCTGTAGCATCAAGTGGGTACTCACTAGTGCTGTTTTGTATTATAGTCGATGTCACTTCCTCTGACTGCTTGGATCTTTCTTTAATTTTAATTTTCAAAGACAGATTACGGCTGGCATCAGGCGGATGTGAATGATTACTTGTTTCTCCTTGAATAACTTCGTCTTCCGTTTTTAGTCGCCCTCCACACACCTTCCTTTGCGTTCACATCGCCAGTATGTTATACTGTCTTTTTGTTTATCAACGATGTAGGCGTAGCCATCAAGCAAAAGTTTTCTTCCTCCTCTTGTCGTTGGTATGAATTCCATGGTCTGAAAAGGATTTTTATATATATATATTATATATATATATATATAATATATATATATATAATATATATATATATATACTGGGTTTGATAGAACGGAAAGGAAGGTCACGTTTGATAGTACCCTTTAGGAAGCCTCTCTCTGTCTGCCTCTGGCTTGTCTCTTGCCGATACTGGAAGGTGTTACTGGTGGCTACACGCGAGTAATAACGTCAGAGCTTGTTCGGGGTTTCGAAGCTTTGAGTAGAGGCTTCGAAAGGAGTGAAAATATGGGGTGGTGTAATTGCTACTCGGGACGAACCACGAAATAATTAACGTCAGAGCTTGTTTGGGGTTTCGGAGTTTTTAGTCGAGGCTTCTCTACGTGTATGTTCTGCCAAATATCCGTTCGGCCAAATGTTCGTTCGGCCAACTGTCTGTCGGCCAAATGTCCGTTCGGCTAAATGTCCGTCGGGGAAATGTCCGTCGGCCAAATGTCTGTCGGCCATCTGTCCGGGCACGGTTTCTGGAATCCCTGGATAATAAAGAGCGGCGGAGGAACCTGGCTATAAATGGACTGTCGGAGGAGAACGATGTAATGGGCGTATCGGACAAGGAAAAGGTACGCAGGGTGATCAACGCGACCGGGTACCAGTTCACCTCTGACCCAGCATCTTGGGAGATGAAACGACTTGGGAAACAGGACGACCGGAAAAGCGACCGATTCTTGTCGTAGTGGATGACGGATACCAACGGAATGAAATCCTGAAAATGGCCAGGAATTTGAAATCAGCCGACGGACCTCTCTCTACCGTGTACGTGAAGAAGGACGTTCATCCCGCCGTGAGGAAGGAGATGGCGAGACTGAGGGCGCGGGGAAGGAGAAGAAAGGAAAAACCTGAAAATGTTGGTGCTAACATAACATACGACTGGAAAAGGGCGTACTTTTAAGGGATGGCAACGTCATCGATAAGTTTTCGCCGTATTTTTTCTAAGTGAATTCATCAGATTGAACTCTGAATCTCTGCTCGTGGATGTGTGTGGCGTGAAAGAAAAGTTGCAAGATGATAATATACTTAATTTCGTATGCAGTAACAATAGTTTTTGGGTGTTAGAAACAAAGAAAAGGACGAAAAAGCCCCCCCATCGGGGGGTTCCCAAAAGGGGTTTTCCTTTCCCCTTTAAATTTTTCTTGGGGGGTTTTCCCGGGTGGAAATAATTTTTTCCATTGGTCCCTGAAAAAAGGATTTTTAATTTAAAAATTTTAAATTATTCCAAAATTTAAATTTAAATTTATATTAATTTAATTATAAAAAAAATTAAAAGGTTTAAAATTAAAAAAAAAAAAAAAAAAAAAAAAAAAAAAAAAAAAAAAAAAAAAAAAAAAAAAAAAAAAAAAAAAAAAAAAAAAAAAAAAAAAAAAAAAAAAAAAAAAAAAAAAAAAAAAAAAAAAAAAAAAAAAAAAAAAAAAAAAAAAAAAAAAAAAAAAAAAAAAAAAAAAAAAAAAAAAAAAAAAAAAAAAAAAAAAAAAAAAAAAAAAAAAAAAAAAAAAAAAAAAAAAAAAAAAAAAAAAAAAAAAAAAAAAAAAAAAAAAAAAAAAAAAAAAAAAAAAAAAAAAAAAAAAAAAAAAAAAAAAAAAAAAAAAAAAAAAAAAAAAAAAAAAAAAAAAAAAAAAAAAAAAAAAAAAAAAATTATATAACTTTTAAAGGAAAGGAAGGTTCAGGGTGCCCCGGAAGGGCCCTTTCTTCCCCCCGGGGCCAAATGAAAGGTGTTACGGGGTAACCCCAGGGTAACCCACCTTTCCCCCAAATTTGGTTGGGTTTCGAAAGGAAAAAATTTTTAGGGGTGGAAGGCTCCGGGAGAAAGCTTTAAACCCCTTCAACTTTTTTGGGGTTTTGGATTTTTGCAAAGGCTTCCTCCCATTTCTAAAGGGTTGGAAAATTTTCTTGGGCCCGGGGAAATTTCCTTAAAAATTCCGGGGGGGGAAATGGGGGCGCCAAAGGCTGCCACCCATTTTCCGGGAGGATTTTTAAATCCCGGCCAAACGGGGGAAAAGGGCGTTTTGGGAGGGCGGGGGGCCCCCAGAAGGGGAGGACGGGGTCCCGGGGGGATAACGCCCCCGGGGTCCCGGTTAATTTTGGGGAGCCCCCGCTTCTTGGGGATAAACGGCCTTGGGAAAAAGGACAGGGAAAAGCGCGAGGGTCTTATAGAACCCCAGGGAAAACCCAAAAAGGCCAGTTTTGGAACGGGCCGGGGGCCTCTCCCCGGGGCCCCGGGAAAGGGCCCTTACCGGCCTGGGAAAGGAAATTTGGCGAACGGGGGCGCAAGGGAAAAAAAAAACCAAAAGGGGAACTCTAAAAATAAAGGCCGGGTTTTTAAAAAGGGATTTGAAACTCCAAATTTTTCGGTTTTTTAAAGGGTTCTATTTTAAACCAACCGCCTTTAAATTTGGGCGGAAAAAGGGGCCAAGA
Organism: Chionoecetes opilio; assembly: GCA_016584305.1. NCBI lineage: Eukaryota > Metazoa > Arthropoda > Malacostraca > Decapoda > Majidae > Chionoecetes > Chionoecetes opilio. The sequence continues at coordinate 11,046 of JACEEZ010001255.1, read as the reverse complement.
AAAATTTTAAATTTGGGTAATGAAAGGAGGAATAAATTTTTGGGAAAAAAACGTTCCAAAAAGGGCCGGGGTTTTTAACGTATTAAAAAGGCCCAAAAGGGGGGGAAAGGGGGGTAGGGAAGTTGCACCCCAAAAACGGTGCCCCCAGGAATACCCCGGGAAAATTTTTGGCCCCCCGGGGCCCCGGTTGGCGGTTGGGTGGGATTTTCCCCCGCCCGGGGAAGGGAAACCCCCCTTTGTACCCCCCCGGGTTTCCCAAACCCCCCGAACCCCGATTTTCAGAGAGGGACGTGAATTGGCGGGCCCCGCCCTCCGTAAACCCGTAAGGAAAAAGGCCGCCAGGAGGGGAAAAATGAGGGAAAAGGCCCCGGGCAAAGGGTTTTGTTTGCCCCTAGGGGGGAAAAATTTTGGAAAAACGGGAGGGGGGGCCCCAAAGGGGCCCACGGTATCAAAAAGTCCCCCCCCCTTTGGGAAAGAATGGAAAAGGCCTTTGGAGGGGGGGCCCCAAAGTTTGCTGTGGGCCCCCCATCGGCAAGGAGCCGCAACCCAGTGCGGCCCCCGGGGCTTAAATCTTTCCCGAGGCACGGGGGATAAAAACCGCCCAGGTGGGGGGGAAAAACCCCCAAGATTTTAAAAAAGGGGAAAACTCCCCCCCGGGTTTACATCCCTACCCTTTTGGATTGAGTTTCCTTTGGTTTTCATTTCAGGCAAGGAAACCCCGGGGGTGGCTTGGCTTTCCCTTTTAAAGTTATTTTTCGCCCCAAAAACCAAACCCTTCTTCCTTATGTAAAGGCCAGGGCTTCCGGGGAAAGGCACCGGGGAAACCTTTTGGGCTGTTCCGGCTCCCGGGGAAAAGGGGAACCGACTTGAAAACCTATCTCACGGCCAAACTGGTAAAATTTCCCGGGGTGAAAGCCCGGGCACGGGGAGTAAATTAAAAAACCCATGACTATTGGTCTTTTTGGCATGTGCCTTTTTATTTTTTTGTCCCCTTTTAATTTTGAAATTTTTAAATTGTTTTAAATTTTTCCAAAAAAATAGAAAAATTTTTGTTCTGTTAAAAGGTGGCAGGGAAAAATTTTAAATTGTTGAAATTAGGGGTAAAAACATTATTAATACATTGTAAAAATTTTTATGACATGTTACTTTTTGAAGGGGTTTTAAGGTGGGCTAACATAAACAAATCCCGGGAAAGGGGGGTTCGGGCAAGGGCGGGGAAAGGGCGTTGAGCAAATAAGGCCTTGAAAATTAAACCTTTGGGCGCCCTTGCAATTTTTTAAAAAAAGAAAATTATATGTTTTTGTTTATTTGAAAACACATTTAAGGGCCCCTAGGGATAGAGGGGCCTGGGGGGAAAATTAAATTTTCAAGTGTTGCAGTCGCGGGGTTTGTAGGGGGGAAATTGCGGCAGCAATACAGGAAAATGAAAGCTTTTGCACCCGGGGGCGTACTGGGGCCCTGTGACCATAGACCCACGGCGGGGGTGCCCCAAAGGGGGCTCCACCCACTGTTTACTGTTGACCATATACATGGACCACTTGTTAGGAGGGTTAGGCTTAGTTTTGGGGGCCCTGATGGGCTCCTTTTAAGACCTTTTGCATATGTATTCTTATGGATGAAATGGTTTTTACTGGCCACGTAAAGGGGTTTCAGGGTTTGGGAAAAAAACTAAAAGTGTGTACGGGAAATTTTTTTCGTGAATAGGGAAAATGGTGTTAAATGAAAAGAAAAAAAAGTTTTTGGGTTTTAATTCGGATCACGGCTGCAGCAAAAAATCCCTTTGAAAAATTGATATTAAGTTTAAGTACCCCTGCAAAAAGCTTGAAATTTGGGGGGCGGGGTTTAGTGTTTGATCCCAAAAATAAATTCGGGGGAGGCTTCACAAAAAAACCGTCGGGAAAGAACCCCCCCCCACAGCCAAAAAATTTGCCTATATTTTGTGGGGCGAATTCTAATATGCCATAAAACTATAAAGCTAGGTGTTTCGATGCTGAAAATGACATAATTTCTTTTTGTACCAGTTCAGAAACCTGGCTAGTAAAGTATCCGAAGAAATAAATTGAAAAATAAACAGAGCCTTTAAAGGGTTTTTGCTAGGAGTGGGAAAAAATATCCCAATCCGGATCTCGGGTATGATTGAACAGGCTTTAAACCAGACAAATTTTAATTGTAGAAGGAGGCGAAATTTTTTTTTTTGAGGCCCGGGTTTTGAGGGCACCAGATGAAGGGGAAACCCAATAATTTAGCGTTCGGGTTTGTTTGTGAGGCGCCAATACTCCGGGGAAACAAATTCCCTGACCCCGGCACAAAAGGGTTGAGAGCTTGAAAAACCCCCCTTGCAGAGTGGTAGACGATTTGGGAGAAACCCCAGACTGCCTCCAAATATGTCACTTTAAAAGAGCCCCAAATAACCCCCTGACTCTCTTTTAACATTCAGTGTATGTAAATGGGGATTTTATCCCGGGTTTTTTAAAAGCGCCAAGGCTTTTTTACAGGCTACTACAGGGTCCCATAATTTTAGAATGAAACGGGCAAAAGAAAGGGAAAATACCGAAAGGGAACTACAAAAAATTTTTTTTGTGTAGGGCATGCAGGGGGAGGAGATTTCCCCTTTGGGGTTTGTTCCCCCCCCCCAGTTTTCCCCCCCTCCCCGGGCCATGTAAAAGCAACTAGGACATGCTAAAACTTCTCCAGTATGGATAATTTGATGGGTACAAGGGATAAATTTAGGCTATTTTTGGGGGCAGTTATATTATGATGTTTTGAAATTATTACGTAAGGGATGTGTCCCCCATAGTAGTTTTTTTGGTTTTGTGTTTTTTTTTAGGTTAAAAATGAAAAATGTGGGAAAGTAAAACATTTGGGAAACAAATAGGGAGGAAATTTTAAAAATTTTAAATAAGGTAAAATGTTTGGAAATTTTGTCAATAAACAAATAATAAAAAAAATTTTTTGTGGGAAATTAGCCACCAAACACCCTCTCAAAATTTGGTAGAGGGGTATTTGCCCCCCCCCCCCCCCTAGTGAGGGGTTTATTTTCCGCCTCACCCATAGGAGGGCCCCTTTATAGGGGATGTATATAAAATTGTAAGGGTTTAAGGGGGGAAAAATTTTAAGGGGAAATTTTTTAAGAAAATGATTAGTCCCGGGGAAAAGGGATTTTTTAAATTAATTTCCCAGGGTTAATTTAAGCTTTCCCACCTTAAAAAAATTAGAACCCCTTTAATTTGGAGGGGGGGGCTTTGGGCTCCCGGCCCATTTAGATTCTAGGCCACCTGTGCCCTTACACGTGGCATAGGTTTTGGTAGCGGGGGCCCTAACCGCCCCCCCTTTTAGAAAATCCTTTTACACCCCTAGAACCATTCCGGGGAGTTAACATCTAATACGTGCTTTTTTATAAAAAACAAGTACAATTACACTCCGAGCCCTTAAAAGGATAACATCTATTGTTTAATATAGCCCGGTGCTTTTTTGGGACATACTTTAATTTGTACATATATTTTTTAAATCAAAAAACCCCGTGAAATTTTAGCAACAAAGAGATAAAAATTTCCCGCTCAAGTTACGGGTTTTGGATAACCGATTGACGTCTCGAAAAAACAACTCCCGTCTCCCCCCCACCGGCCCTTTTTCTTGTTTTTTGTTTGTTTTTTTTAGAGGAAAAGCCCTAAAGGAGCCATAGTGATTCCCCCCTTGCTGCATAATTAGTTTTGGCCAAAGGGAAACCCACCCCTGGGGGGGGGGGGGTTACAAAACCCCCGGCTGGCCCCCCGGGAAACCATTAAACTGGGGGTGGACAGGGGGCTAGGGATTTAAGAAAACCCCCCCTTTTTTTTTTTCCCGGGGGCCCCCCTTTTTTTGGGGGGCTTCCAAAAACAAAAAAAGGGGGAAAAAAAAAAACCCCCCCAAAAAAAAGGGGGAGGGAAAAACCCCGGGGGTTTTTTTTCCCCCCAAAAACCCAAAGTATTTTTTTAAAAAATGGGGAAAAAATTTTTTTTTTCCCCCTTTTAAAAATTTTTTTAAAAAACCAATTTTTCCCCCCCTTTTTTTTTAAAAATTTTTTTTTTAAAAATTTTTAAAAAAAACCTTTTAAAAAATTTCCCCCCCCCCGGGGGGGAAAACCCCCTTTTAAAAAAACCCCAAATTTTTTCCCCCCTTTTTTTTTTTCCCCCCCCAAAAAAATTTTTTAAAAAAATTTTTTTTTCCCCCCGGGGGGTTTTTTAAAAAAAAATTTTTCCCCCAAAAAATTAAAAATTTAAAAAAGTTTTAAAAATTTCCCCCTTTTTCTAACCCCCCCAAAAAAAAAAAATTTTTTGGGGGGCCAAAAGAATTGGGAAAAAAGGCCCCGGGGGAAAAAAAAAAAAAACTTGGGTTTTTTTTAAAATTTTTAAACCCCTTTTTTTAAAAAGGGGGGAAAAAATTTTTTTTGGAAAGGGGGGGCCCCCCCCCGGGGTTTTTTTAAATTTTTTTTTTCCCCTTTTTAAAAATTTTTTTTTTAAAAAAAGGGGGTTTTTTTTTAAAAAAAAAATTTTTTTTCCCCGGGTTTGGGTTTTTTTCCCCCCCCCCCAAAAAAACAGGGTTTTACCCAAAAACCCTTTTTTCCCCCCCCAAATTTTCCCCCAAAAATTTTTTTTTTGTTAAACCCAAAAAAAAAGGGGAAAAAAACCCCTTTCCCCCCCCCTCCCCCAAAAAAAAATTTTTCCCCGGGCCCCTTTTTTTAAAAAAAAAATTGGGTTTTTTCCCCCCCCCCCCAAAATTTTTAAAAAATTTTTTAAAAATTTTTAAAATTTTTTAAAAAAAAAATTTTTTTTCCCTTTTAAAATTTTTTTCCCCCCCCCCCAAAAAAATTTTAAAAGGGAAAAAAAGGGAAAAACCTTTTTTTAAAAAAAACCCCCCCTTTTTAAAAAAAAAGGGAAAAAAAAGGGGGGTTTTGGGGGGGAAGGGGGGAAAAAAAAATTAAAAAAAAGGGGGGAAAAAAACCTTTTAAAAAAAAAAAAAATTTTTTTTTACCCCTTTTAAAAAAAGAAAAAAGGGCCCCTTTTTTTCCCCGGGGGGGGCCCCCCCCCCAAAAGGAAATTTAAAAGGGGGGCCCTTCCCAAAAAAAAATTTTAAATTTTTTGGAAATTTAAAAAAACCCCAAATGGGGGGGAAAAAGGGGTTTTTTTGGGGCCCCCCCCCAAAAACCCCCCTTAAAAAAAAAAAATTTTTTTTTTTTTAAAAAAAAAAAATAACCCTTTTTTTTTAAGGAAAAAACCCTTCCCCTAAAAATTTTAAAAAAAAAAAAATTTAACCCCTTTTTTAAACCTTTTTTAAAACCCCAAAAAAATTTAAAAAAAAAAATTTAAAAAATTTTTCCCTATGAAAATCCAAAAAAGGGGGAAAAAAAACCCAAAAAATTTTTTAAAATTTGGGAAAAAATTTGGGGTTAAAAAAAAAATTTAAGGGGGCCAAATTTTAAAAAAAGGGGGCCCAAAAAATTTTTTGGGAAAAAAAAAACCCCCCCAAAAAAAAAAGGGGGTTTTTTCCCTTTTTTTTTGGGGGGCCCCCCCCGTTTTTGGGGCCCCCCCGGGAAAAAAAAGGGGTTTTTTCAACCCCCTTTAAAAAAAAAAAGGCCCCCAAAAAAATTTCCCAAAAGGGGGGTTTTAAAAAAAAATTTTTAAAAAACCCTTTTCCCCCTTTAAAAACCCCAAATTTTTTAATTTTTTAAAAAAACCGGGGAAAAATTTGGGGGGAAAAAAAACCCTTTTGGGGGAAATTTTTAAAACCTGGGGGTTTTTTAAATTTTAAAAAAAACCCCTTTTTAAAAAAGGGGGCCCCAAACCCCCCTTCCCTTTTTAAAAGGGTTAAAAAAAAGGGGGGTTTTTGGGGTTTAAAAATTTTTTTTTAAACCCTTAAAAAAATTTTTTTCCCGGGGGGAAAAACCCCCTTTTTTAAAAAGGGGGGTTTTTTTTTTAATTTTGGGGTTTTTAAAAAACCCCCTTTTTTTTTTTAAAAAGGGGGAAAAAATTTAAATTTTTTTTTAGGGAAAGGAAATTTTTGGGGGGTTTTTCCGGGGGTTTTTTAACGTTTAATTTTAAAAAGGAAAAAAACCCCCAAAAAAAAAAACCCCTTTTTGGGGGGGTTTTTTGGGGGCCTTTTTTCCCCCCAAAAAAAAAACCAAAAAACCCCCCAAATTTTAGGGGTTTTCCCCCCCCCGGGGGTTTTTTTTTTTTGGGGGGGGGTTTTAAAAAAGGGTTTTTAAAATTTTTGGGGGGGGGTTTTTAAAAAAAACCGGGAAAAAAAATAAAAAAACCTTTTTCCCCCCCCCAAAAAAAAATTTTTTTTTTGGTTTTTTTTTAAAACCCCCTTTAAAACCCCAAAAAATTTGTTGGGGGCCCCCCAAAAATTGGGAAAACCCCCGGGGGGTTTTCCCAAAAGGGGGGAAAAAAACCAAAAAAAACCCCCCCAAAAGGGGGAAAATTTTTAAAAAAAAAATTTTTTTTTTAAATTTAAATTTTTTAAAAAAATAAAAAACCAAAAAAAAAATTTTTTTTCCCCCAAAAAAGGGGTTTTTTTTTAAAAAAAAATTCAAAAGGGTTTTTTTTTCCTTTTTTTTGGGAGGGCCCCCCTAAAAACCCTTGGGAAAAATTTTGGGTTTTTTCCAAAACCCCCTTTTTGGGGGGGGGTTAAAAAAACCCCCAAAACCCCCGCCTTCCCCCTTTTTTTAAAAAAAAATTTTTTTTTTGGGGGGAAAAAAGGGGGGGTTTTTGGGGTTTAAAATTTTTTTAAAGGGGGGGGCCCCCCTTTAAATTTTAAAAATTTTTAAAAAAACCCCCTTAACCCCCCCTTTTTTGGGCCCCCCCCTTTTTTAAAAAAATTTAAAAAAGGGGGGGGGGAAAACCCCCAAAAAAAAATTTTTTTTTCCTTTTTCCCCCCAAAAAATTTTTTTTTGGGGGTTTTTTTTGGGGTTTAAAAAAAAAGGGCCCCCCCCCCGGGGGAAAACCCCAGGGGGGGCCCCGGGGAAAAACCGCCCCCCCCCTTTTTTGGAAAATTAAAGGGGGAAGGGGAAAATTTTTCCCCCGGGGGTTTTTCCCCAAAGGGGGGGTTTTTTTGGGGGGTTGGGAAAACCCCCCCCTTTAATATAATTAAAAAAAATTTTTTTAATTTTTTTTTTAAAATTTTGAAAATTTAAAAAACCCCAAAAAAAAAAGGGGGGGGGGGTTTTTTAAAAAAAAAAGGGGGGGTTGGGTTTCCCCCCCCCAAAAAAAAAAACCAAAATTTTAAAAAAAAATTTTTTAAAAAGGGGTTTTTTCCCCCCCCCGGGGGGGGGTTTTTTTTAAAAAAAAGGGGTTTTTTTAAAAAAAAAAATTTAAAATTTTGGGGGAAAATTTTTTAAAATTTTTTTGGGGTTTTTTTTAAAAAATAAAAAAGGTTTTTTAAAAAAATTAAACCCCCCAAAAAGGGGGGGATTGGGGGGAAAATTTGGCCCCCTTTAATTTAAAACCCCCCCTTTGGGGGTTTTCCCCCCACCCAAAAAATTTAATTTCCCTTAAAAAAGAAAAATTTAAAAAATTTTAAAAAAAAAAAAAACCCAACAAAAAGGGGGGGGCCAAAAAATTGGGTTTTTTGGGGGGGGTTTTTTTTACAAATAATTTTTTTTTAAAAAAAAAAAAAAAAAAAAAAAATTTTAAATGCCCCAAAAATTTTAAACCCCTTTTTAAAAATTTGGGGAAAACCCCCCCCTTTTTCCCCCCCGGGGGGAAAAAACCCCGCCCCAAAGTTTTTTAAAAAACAATTTCCCCCCCCTTAAAAAACCATTAGTTAAAAAAGGGAAAATTTTGGGGGGGGGAAAATTTTTGGAGGAAAAAATTTTTTTTAAAAAAAAAATTTTTAAAATTTTTTTTTTTTTTTTTTTTTTTTCCCCCCTTTTTTCCCCTTTTTTTTTTTTCCCCCCCTTTTTTAAAAAATTTTTTTTTTTTTTTAAAAAAAAAATTTTTTTTTTTTTTTTTCCCCCGTTTTTTTTTTTTTTCCCCTTTTTTTTAAACCCAATTTTTTTTTCCAAAAAAAAAAAAATTTTTTTTTTTTCCCTTTTTTAAAAAAAAAAGGGGGAAAAACATATAAAAAAAAAAAAAAAAATTTTTTAAAAAAAACCCTTTTTTTAAAAAAAATTTTTAAAAAATTTTTTTTCCCCAAAAAAAAAAAATTTTTGGGGAAAAAAAAATTTTTAAAATTTTAAATTTTTTTTAAAAAAACCAGGGGGGAAAAAACCCCCCCCCCAAACCCCCTATTAAAATAAAAAAAAAAAAATTTTTTTTAAAAAAAAAATTTTTTTTCCCCCCCCCTTTTTTAAAAAAAAAAAGGGCCCCCTTTTTTAAGGGGGGAAAAAAAAAAAATTTTTTTTTTCCAAAGGGAAAAAGGGGCCCCGGGGGGAAAAAAAAAAAATTTTTTTTTTCCCCCCCCCAAAAACCCCCTTTTTAAAACCCTTAAAACCGGTCCCCCCCCGGGGGGGGGGTTTTTTTTTGGGGGGGAAAAAAAAAAAACTTTTTTTGGGGGAAAAGGGGTTTTTTGGGGTTTTTTTGGGAAAAAATTTTTTTCCCCTTTTTTAAAAAAAAAATTTTTTTAATTTAAAATTTGGGGTTAAATTTTTTTTTTAAACTTCCCTTTTAAAAAAAATTTTTTGGGTTTTTTTTTTTTAAAAAAAATTTTTTGGGTTTTTCCCCCAAAAAAATTTTTCGGGTTTTCCCCCGGGGTTTTTTTTTTAAAAAAAACCCCCGGGTTTTTCCCCCGGGGGAAATTTTAAAAAATTTTTTTTAAAATTTTAAATTTTAAAAATTTTTTTAAAAAATTTTTTTTAAAAAGTATTAAAAAAATTTTGGTCCCCTTCCCCCTTTTTTTTAAAAAAAAAATTTTTTAAAATTAAAAAACCTTTTTTTTGGCCCGGGGAATTTAAAAAAAAGGAAAAAAAAGGGGGGAAAAAAAAAAAATTTTTAAAAAATTTTTAAAAGGGGAAATTTTTTCCCCCCCCCCGGGGGGGGTTTTCCCCCAAGGGGGGAAAACCCGGGGGGTTTAATTTTTTTTAAAAAATTTGGGAAAATTTTAAAAAAAAACCCCCAAAAAAAAAACCCCCCCCAAAAAAAAACCCCCCCAAAAATTCCCCCAAAAAATTTTTTTTTTTTTAAAAAAAAAATTTTTTTTCCCCCCCAAAAAATTTTGGGGGCCCCCCGCCCCCTTTAAAAAAAATTCCAACCCAAAAAAAAAATTTTTTTTTTTTTAAATTTTTTTAAATTTTTCCCCGGGAAAAATTTTTTTTTCCCCCCCCTTTTTTGGGGGGGGGTTTTTTTTTTTTAAAAAAAAAATTTTTGGGGGGCCGGGTTTTTAAAGATTACCCGGAAAAACCCCCCCCCCCCCCCTTTTTTTCCTTTTTTTTGGGGGTTTTAGGAAAAGGCCCGGGGCCCCCGGGGGGGGCTTTTAATAAATATTATATTAATATATATGAATTCAATATGAATGGAATATTAAAAAAATAATTTTATAATTATACGTCGTTTCGTCCACTTCATTTTTAAAATAAAATTTTAAATATAACAAATTTTTTTTTTTTATATTAATAAGGGCTTGTTTAGCAAAAGGAAAATTGGTATGAATCGAGAAAATTTTTTTTTTACATGACTTAAGGGAAGGATGTTTTGAGGCTTTAGGGTGTGACGATTTGGCTTTTGATTTTAATGGTATGAGTTATGGGTAATTTCAGTTTTGCGTTTTCCCACACACAAACCGGCCCACACCACAAAGGAACACAAAAAAAGGGAACCATTACCCGCACCACCACGACACCAACACACACACACAACCACACACACACGCACACACACACACATACACACACAACAGACCAACAATATTTTTTAAATTATTATTAAATTTGTTTGTCACCCCCACCACCACCATTACATGCCTGCCACCCATTTAAGACTAAAATTTGCCCCCATAAAAAAGCTGATACTTTAATTTTATTACACATTTTTTTTTTTTTATATCTGTGCCTATAGCGGCTGTAGGCAGTGGTGACCCAGGGCTCGGGGGGTAGGCTCTGGAGGTTCCCTTGGGGGTTTGTGTGGTTGGCCCTTGCTTGTGGTGGCGCAGGCAGGATTTTATAATGACGCCTGTGATTGGGGGCTAATGCCACCCCTTGTGTCCTCCAATGCACTCGCAATCGAAGGTAGAGTTAATGGCCCGGGCATGTGGGTGTTCTTAGGCCACTCGACGGACAGAAAGGTTTTGGTTTTCGTCGGGGATCGAACTCGGGTCACCAGGGGGAACGTAAGTCGGAGACGCTAACCACTCTGCTACCTCCTTTCCCCATTTTTATTTTCGCATATGTCGTAGTAATTATTTCCGTATAGTTCCTGTAGGGCTGTAGGCTATAATTTATTATTTATTGGGTTTCAAATCCGAACTCTTTTTACAAACACTATTTCCATACAGAATTCGAATTGATACTAATTGAATCTCACACACATTTATAATTATTTCCATATTATAAGCAAACATATTCAAATAACCAAATATATAGCAAATCATGATCTTTGCTAATTTACATTTATAACAATCATATTCCAACAAATCATGACTTTGGTAAGCCTTCCCTTTGACCTTCCACGGATCTACTGTCTATCAATGGGAATTTTTTTATAACCCCTTCCACCCCTTCTCCCTCACCACCAACAAAAAAAAGAAAAATGAAAAACGAGGGAAAATCTTAAGACATCCTAAAAACCTTCCTAATGGACACATAAAAATAAACTTCCCTCCATCCTTCTAAATACATCACTTTATTTTTATCTTCATCAACACCCCCATCATCATCACCACCACTTTCATCACCTAATTGTTACATTTACTTCAAATTTTTGCTTCTTTTACCTCACCATAAGTAAATTCAGATAAACAACTCATTACTTGAAAAAATATCACAGCTCCCCCTCCTCCTCCCCCTAAAGCGTATGAGAAGGACTGGGGGTGTTAAGCCTTGTGTGTGTGGTGTGTTGTGGGGGGGGGAAAAAGGAG
>JACEEZ010001254.1:31045-88107 GCA_016584305.1 Chionoecetes opilio | reverse complement strand
ACCTGATATTTGCCTTTATTAAGATCCTTCGTAATGATGTTTCTTTGCCTTTAGCCTAGATCCTCGAAGCTTACGGTTGACGGAATCCCCCCTATTGTTCTCAGAAACTGTGCTTCTGTGTTGCACCCTGCCTGGTCAAACTTTTCCGTTTTGTCTATCTACTTCCCCCTTTTCCTTTCTTGCTAGAAGTTTGCTCACATCCAACCATTCCTAAGAAGGGTGACCGTTCTAACCCTTCAAACTACGTCCTACAGCTTTGCCCTCCTCCCTTTCTAGAGTTTTTGAATCTATACTTAATAAGAAGATTTTTGAGCATCTATCTTCTCACAATCTTCTATCTGATCGTCAGTACCGGTTTCCGTAAAGGGCGATCTACTGGCGATCTTCTAGCTTTCCTAACTGAATCTTGGTCATCCTCCTTTAGGGGTTTCGGTGAAACTTTGCTATTGCCCTTGACATATCAAAAGCTTTTGATAGAGTCTGGCACAATCTTTATTTTCCAAACTACCCTCATTCGGTTTCTATCCTTCTCTCTGTACCTTCATTTAAGTTTCTTTCAAACCGTCTATTGCAGCTATGTAGACGGACATTGTTCTTCTCCTAAATCTATCAATAGTGGTGTTCCCCAGGGTTCTGTCCTATCCCCCACTCTCTTTCTATTTTTAATTAAATGATCTTCTAAGCCCTAACTCAAAGCCCTATCCACTCCTACGTTATGATTCTACCCTGCATTTTTTCAAGTCGTTATTAGACTTCCCATTCAACAGGACTAAGTGATTCACGGAGAGATGCCACCGAGTGCCAAACTTCTGATCTTTCAAATTAATTTCAGATGGGGCAGGCAAACTTTGTTTTGTTAAATGCCTCAAAACCAATTTCTTCACCTATCTACTCGACAAAACCAAACCAGATAACTATCCCCTTTTCTTCAATGACACTCAACTATCTCCTTCTTCTACAATGAACATTCTTGGACTACCCTTTTAAATAAAAACCTGTACTGAAAATCTCACATCTCTCTCTTGCTAAAACGCTTCTCAGAATTAGGTTTCTTGTGGCGTCTGCGTCCTTTTTTTTTCTCCCTCCCAGTTGCTTGCTCTCTACAGGGCCTTATCCGCCCATGTATGGAGTATGTCTCACATGTTTGGGAAAAAATCCACTCATACAGCTCTCCTAAACAGGGTTGAGTCAAAGGTTTTTGTCACAATCAACTCCCTCCTCTGACTGACTGTCTTCAATCTTTAAATCACCGACGCAATGTTGCTTCTCTTGCTATTTCCTATCGTTATTTTCATGCTCACTGCTCTTCTGAACTTGCTACCTGCATGCCTCCCCCACTCCCGTGGCCTCGCTGCACAAGACTTTCCACGCATTCTCATCCCTATTCTGTCCATCTTCCTAATGCAAGAGTTAATCAGTATCTTTAATCTTTCATCCCTTTCACTGGTAAACTCTGGAATATTCTTCCTGTTTCAATTTTTCCACCTTCCTATGACTTAAATCTTTTCAAGAGAAGAGTGACAAGACACCTCCCGAACTAAATTGGCCCACCCCTCTTTTTTTACTCTCTTACTGTCTTCTTTATAGGGACTGGCAGCTAAGCGGGCTTTATGTTAACTCTTTTTGTTGTGTCCTTGGCCAGTCCTTTGTGATGTAAAAAAAAAAAATGTTGTAGCACAGTTGCGAGAAAGAACGTCGGCCGCTACATTACCTTTTCCCTTGATGTATGAAAAATCTGGCATGAAATCTTGGATTGTGAGCAACCAACAAGTTATGCGGCCGGATAGGTATTTGTCTTTGAGGAGATAAAGTAAGCGCTTATGATCTGTACAGACTTGGATATGATATCCATCAATGAAATAGGGGATCTTTTTCAAAGACCAAATGATTCCTACCAGCAAACACATCCACGTTGTCAGCACACTGTCACCACGTTGTGTTATCGTTGTAGCAACGTTGTATTTCTAAGTGAAATTCCCTTAGATCTCCCCGCTGTGGGGAGTCACCTTGTCGTGGTGGCGGGGCTTGAAAGGCGTGGCGACCGGCGCCACCTACGCGGCGGCCTGCTGCAATTGTTGGGTTCGGTGGCCGTCGGCCTCGTGAACACAGGCTCCCCTCGTCACTGGGATGGGTGAGCTCCGGTGTGTCGCCTTTATGTTTCTCCCCCTTTCCTCATCCTTCTTAGGGCGATTCTAGGCACGGTGGACCCCTATTCAGTCTCACTGTTTCCTTTTAACTTCACGCTCCGCTCCCCACGTGTTTGCGTGCGTGCGTCCCGTTATACTTCACCCGCTGCGGCCCCTCTATCTGGGAGTTGAGACACCGACGGGGCGGGTTGTTGTAGTTCCTTCGGTGGGCAACACGCTCCTTTGGTAGGGGGGTGGGGTAAGAAACGGGAGGTCAGTGGGCCCGCTGGATCAAGGGGTGGTCAGCGTTGGGGGGCCAAGGGGGGTTGCCTGGTGGGCCCCGTGGTCCCGCGGCGCCCCCACACACTAGGAAACCCGAAGGTTACTTCCCCCTACCCTGGAGCGTTGGGTGGGGTCTTTCCCCAACGACAGTTTTTTGGGCTCCGTGGGGGGGGGGCGGGGGGAAGTGAAGTATTTTTTTTATGTATCAACCTAAAATTTTACCCCGGCTCCCTCCCCCCTGGTCCGTTTGTCCCGACATCTCCCTTTGGATCCTCTCACTTTCCACTCTGGCGCCTTTTCGGCCCGACTGGCACGAAGGGGGCAGCCGCCCCTTCCTTCGGGCCCCCCGGTTGGGGCCCCATTTAAAGGGGACGCAGACACGGTTTGAGAGACGACCGGCCCTGGGGGCACTTCTCGGGGGGCACCTTGTTTCTGTCCAACGTGCCCCCGGTTTGATTACAGAGCAATACATGATTTTTTTCAAGGCTTATGTTGGGTTCCCCCCCGCTCCGACTTATTTATGATGACAAGGGACAAACAAATGGGTGCTACAAAAATTTTTGGGGGGGCCGATATTTTTCCCTCTGCTTAGAGGAACCCACAAAGAGGGGAATTTGGAGCGAGACATTACAGAGCCAAACTCTTTGGGCTCTGTAAAGTTGGGAGGGCCCTGATACTACACCCCCAACACTTTTGAAAAACTACTAATTACTCACCGCCGCCACACCCCTACCCCTTTTTGGTACGTGGCGTTTTATAAGGAAAGTGGTGGAAACTTTTTCCTTGCGGCGCGGTATTTGGAGAAAGAAATTGGAATGATCCCGGAAGGCCCTGAAAGGGTATGGGGGGGGTTTTCAATCCGACCCAAAGGCCCTTACTCGGCTCGGAGCTCTTCCCATGCCCATCACGAAACAGCATTTTTATACCATAAAACCTCACCCAAAAATTTAAATCCCAGCAAAGGCGTAGTCTACAAACGACCTTTTTGAGTTTTCGGGGGTAGAAATACTAAAACCCCGGAAAGAGTTAACGGGTCTAAAATCAAAGAACAAAAACATGATCATTATAACTTTACGGCAAGTCCCCCCCTTTTCCATCGGGCGGCCCCCAGCTCTAAAGAAAAAAACCCTTTTCGACCCCCCCATGCAGTGCTATGAGGCACAGCTTGGGCACGGAAAACTTTTTGTAAACCCCCTCCCCGTGGTCGATGCTCGGCTTTGGGGCCCATCCCCAAGCTGACTGTACGTAACTCCTATGTTTTCCACTGCCGTTTTGATCCCCACCGATTCCCCGACAGTGTGGGACTTATAAATTAAAGGGGAAGAACCTTTTTTTGGCCAACTCCCAATTATCATTTTGGGGAGCGCCAGAAGAGAATTTTCCCACGAAAAGCAGGGGGGGAGGAAGCGGGCCCTAGCACCGCGTGGCTGCTGCTTTTCATCAAAGATCCAAATCAGCCTGTGCATTTCCACCACCACATTCTTTCTCCCTAACCCTTCCACCAAAGTGAAGAATAAGTTCTCGCATTGACTTGCGACTCTGTGGAGTCGCTGATCTTTAAATGAGCTCCACCACTCTCTTAGGCATGCGCTCGGGGGAAATATGAAATATGACCCCTCCTCTAAGGTCCCAGAATCCCATCCTAAAAAGGATCTCAAAGCGAACTCCCTTTCCCAAATGAGCCTTAAGCGTGGGCGTCCCCCCCAAAAAATCTCCATTGCTGAGCAGAAGGGGGATGGACGAGCGTAAAAAACACCTCTGATAGGGGGGGGGATATGACGTGACCCCCAATATCATGCCTGTTCCCCCCCCCGAAGCGCTAGGGAACGCTAAAACAACACGCTGAGGGCCGAAGGTTCTCAAAAATTAGGGAAAACCACAGTGTTGATAGCCATGCTGAAAAGAAATCTTAAAGCCCCTCGTGGGGAAGCTATCAGAAAACCCCTAAAAGGTTAAATTTCTGTCAGTAAATGGGCATTTTTGTGGGACATACGGTCTTACACTGCCGGGGCCCCGTATGAGAACCCCAATTTTCACCGCCGGATGTAAAAACCCCAATCAACATCTGAAAAAGTAATGAAAAGTAGTTTCCCATCTCTACAAAACACAAAAAGATTTTGGGCTTTCAAATAGCGCGCGTCTAAAGCGTAAGGCTTCTACTGCATCATTTTACGCAGAAAAACATCTTAAATCCTCCCAAGGGAAATTTTCGGGGATACGTGCAAAGGGGAAAAATAGCCCCTTTCCCATCAACGTTTTGGCCCCAGTATTCTATTTTTACAAGAGAAATGATGGGGCGGAAAAGGTGTCTTGCCCGACGGGGGTTTTTTACCCATCCCCACCCCCCCAGCGGGTGGGGTTTTTAGGGGGTTTTTGGGCCTTACCATCGTCGGATGCCCCCTTAACTGTCATCCCGCTCAATCACCTTGAGGCTGTAGCAGGTGTATCCATCTGCACAAAAACTAAATGTTGCTCAATATATCTACCCCCAAAATGACGACATACCTCCAAGATCTTGAGGATTTATCCGCCAGCTTCCCCGTCCTTTTTTTTTGGGACATGAAGGGGGGCATTTTTGTGGGAGATTCCCCCAGAATCGTCGCGGGATTTCCGTAACGCTTAAAAAGGGCAAAAACCTAAAATATTAAACACGGAGAACCTACCTTTCCATTGCAGACGGGAACATTGTGGTATTGACCTATCACTCTGCAGCCCCACAGGTCGCCCCATTTCATGGGGGTGGCCGTTCTCTTTGAGGAGTGACCATTTTTCCCATACTACTTAAAGAGTGTCTTCCCCAGTCTCCAAAATGGTGCCTCCTCGTGCAGAGGGGGGGTTTCAAAAAGGGTTGTTTTTGAATACAATAGATACTTTCAGACAAAAGTGAGGCCGTAATTACTTTGTGCTCGGGAAACCATTTTTCAGCCTCGTGGCATCCCCCCCACTTTTTGGCCTTTTTCTCGCCGGCTGTTCCTGGGGGATCAGGACTGTACGGCAGCGAGGGGTCACTCTCGTGTGAGGCGAATATCTACGCGGCAACTTCAGTAGCCTAAAAATATATTTTTTTCAGATCAAAAAGCTAGATACCGTCGGGGAAAGAAAGAGGCTCTCACTCCTTTGGAGGGGTTTATAAATAAAAATTGGATTACCCCCGGGTCCAAGGGGTTTGGGAAAGAGTGAGAAAAATGAAGGGGGGAAATTTTAAAAACCCCCTCCCCCCCAGTTCTATCAATTAAAGGTGGGCCCCATGGCAATCCCTTGCCCTAGCAAGGGAAATTTTCTTCCCATTTTGTGTCGTGGCGTAGACAGACCTTTCGTCTCCAAAAGGGTAGGGAAAAACTGCGACAGGAAGGAGGGATAGATTTTTTTATTGGGGGCGGGGGAAAATTTTCAATGTTCTTTTTAACCCGGGCTTGTCAAGCATGAAAGGTTTGCGCTGACCTTTCCAGCCGAGTAACCAAAGCGATGCTCTGTCTTCCAGAGAGGCTCTAGTTTTTTGTTGAGTCATAAAGAATATGGATTGAAGGAACCTTTCCCCCGTACTGGGGTGGCGGTGTGATCCCCATCCCCAAGTCGGGGAAGGACCCTCACACCACGAATTTTCCGCCCAACCCTAAAATTCAGTGTGTTAATTATTGAAAAAAAGGTAAAAAGTCGACTTATATGGTTTTTGGAAAGGGAAAAATTTTTTTCCCGTTCTCAGGTGGATCCTAAACATCACTCCCACGGAAAACGTTATTTTTTAGAGTCTCCAATGCGGGGGATTTGCCTCCGAAAACGCCCTGTACCCTTTTTTCGACCTTTAGAAAATTAGACAAGTTTGGAGACACGTATTTGCAGTCTCTGTATGAGTTTGGACTAAGAGGCGTTTTCCTGGTTTCCCCAGAGTTTCCTAGCCCCAAACCCGGGGTTTTTAGAGTTTTGAGTTTTGGGAACATACTTTTTCTGAACCCTTTCCCGGTGGCATCCCCAAGGAGCGTCTTTTAGTTAGCTCTGTTCGCTGTGGGCCCTCAATGGTTTTTGTTGAGTACGCCAGAGGGGGGTTTTTAGTCATTTTACTGGATGTTTTTCAAACTCTTTTGCTGCCCCAGGATGTCAGTTGCAGAAGAAACTTCAACTTTCATAGAAAAAGTTGTGAATGGCGACGAAAACGCGGCTTCCGTTTTTTTCCAGCGAAGACTGTACGGTTCATTTTTGCAGAAACCCCGGGGGTTCATCCCGACCCAGACCTGTATCTTTCGAAAAAGAAACCTGTGGAAGGCCCGGTTTTTAGGATCATTTTGACAATAGACTGTTGGGTATCACCTTCGTGCTCCAAGCGCGTTTCGAACCAGGATCTACTGAAAGTCCTCTGAAAACCATGGGGGCTGATCGCGCTACATCCTATATAAAAACCCCCTTATCCTTTCGAAGCTTGAATTGGATTGAAGTGACTCCCCCTGCCACACCCACTCGATCGGATTTGGATCGTACACCATGCTGGGTCCGTCTGGCAACCGGGGGGTTTAGGGATTCCCTCCCCAAGCTATTGGGGATGCGGGTCCCCATTTGATCTTCAACGCCAGTCCCTCATGTTAAAGGGTTTCATCGCCTCCCAAGCCTCCCGACCAATAGTTTCCGGCTGGTCTTGTGATTTAGGTTCCAAAATTAAAAATGAACGAGAAGCTTACCAAAACCCTTGGTTCGATTTAAAAACTATTATGGAGATGCTATCCTTCTTTTACGGATCTGCCCGCATAGACCTACAAAAGTCGGTCCCTGGTTCTCCCCGAAGTGTCCTTCTGCAAAAACCTTCCCCTTCAAAAGGTCTTTACCTCCCCATGGGCGTGCCCCAAATTTTTGACCATTTACACAATCAGGGTTCTGTCCTTGTCTTTACTGTGGGTTTCCAAAACAACGAAAGGGGGGGGGGTACGGGGTCGTATTCCCCCCAATTTAACAAAGGCGTCAGCATTCCAAATGTTTTTATCGTTTTTACGGCTGAAATAAATGCTATTTTATATGCTCTCTGGCTATTTTACTCTTCCCGGGTGTTTTCTTTTTCAATTTTTGTGATTTTTGTAAGTGCCTTCAGTCATAGTAATTTTTTAAATTTTCCCCATCCGTGGTCAAAGCCCCCCGGAATGGCTTTTTTGCTAAGAGGCGAGGCCGGGCGGCAGCTTTTTTTGGGGACCCACATGTAGGGTTTCCGGTAATGAGGAAACGATGCTTGGGAAAAACTGGCTAGAAAAACTCCCCTCCATTTGCAGTGCCGGTACGGACCCACCTCGCAACCATGATCATTTTACACAGTTGGAGAACGTTGGGTTTCTATAGGGGAAAATAAACTGCGGCCACCCCAAATACGAGGATGGAGCTATGCGGTCCTCCCGGAGAGGGAGACTGGCCTTGGGACGATTGCGATTGGGCACACACTATATACACTGGGGCTCATGGAGGGGGCCACCCCCCTTACTTGATGATTGTTTGGTCCCCTTAACTGTGCGGCATTGTGGTCGAGTGTCCCCAGTCTTGGGGGCCTACGTGAGCAAATTTTTGTCCCCGTGTCGGGGGCGGGCGGGCCTACCCTCTCTCCCTGGCATTGGGGGAGAGGTGTTTTCTCCGGGACATGGGGAACCATACCTTTATTTAGAGGGTGGCCTTTCAAAAAGTTGGAGTTTTTAATATTCACTTTTTATTGTTTTTAAGTACTATTTTTTTCGTATTTGTTTTTTAAATATTTTTATTCTATCTTTTAAATTTTTTTTTTTTTATGTTTGGGATTTTATTAAGCAGGCGTCAAAACCCCCAGTTTCGGGGCCTTAAAAAAAATACTATCTATCTATTACCCTTAGATCTGTAGACACGAAATAACGGGGAAACGTCTACAGTAGGATATTCACGTGACAAAATCACTTTTATAGTACTTTAGAGCACCTTACTATTTTATTTTTTATTTACGTTTTTGTGATGGAAATATATTGTTTATGTCCCAAACACGGACGCTTGGATGGATAAATAAAAAAATAAAAAATAGGACATTTCAGGTAGGGCCCAAGGCATAGACCACTGTAAGCCTGGACTGCGCACGGAATATCGGCCTGTCGCACAAGGGCCTGAAGTCGGAGGGCCGCTCGGATTCATATATATATATATATATATATATATATATATATATATATATATATATATATATATTATATATATATATACGGATCATATAGACTGGTTTATCAGTATACATGAATTACTGTAGTCTTCGTAAATGTTTGTTCTATAATATTATCAAATAAAAAACAGTAAAACACGCTAAAGAAAGGCCATTACGAGACTGAAGAAATATGCATCAACTCTATATACATCAACTTCAACTCTTCGCCATTTAAAACTTTGCGAGTCAACTTTTATCATGAAGGGTATCAATAGAAGCGCAATTTTATTAAATTTCCATTGATATATTTTGTTTTTGGATAAATGAATTAGAACCATGCATACATTAGCGTTAAATAAATAAGTAAAATCATCAATCGGGTAATTTTCCCGATTGATGATGTTATTTATTTACTTATATATTTTCTTTTTCTGAAAATGAATTAGCACCATGTATAAATTAGCGTTAACTAAATAAATAAACTCTTCAATCGGGAAAATTACCCGATTGATGATTTTATTTATTTATTTAATGCTAATTTATGCATGGTTCTAATTCATTTATCAGAAAACGAAATACATCAATAGAAAGCTAATATAATTGCGATTCTATTGATGCCCTTCATGATAAAAGTTGAATCGCAAAGTTTTAAGTGGCGAAGAGTTGAAGTGAATCAGAGTTTCGTAATGGCATTTCTTTAGCGTGTTTTACTGTTTTTTATTTGAAAATATTATAGAACAAACATTTACGAAGATTACAGTATATCATATATACTGATAAACCAGTCTATATGATAGTCCATAGACCACTATATTTCTTTGTCGGGCGGGGCAGGCCGCTATGCAGCCTGGCAATTTCAAAACATTGTCGTGTGAACAGTCCAGAGATATAATGGTCTATGCCCAAGGCTATACTGTTTGACTTGTTTCGAAAAAAGTAGTTTTTTACTGTTTTACAGTCTAGTTAGGTATGTACATGCTGTATAATGGTGAGTATATTGTACAAAGTAGGCACCAGCCAAAACGTGAGGGAGTACTCACTGGTGAGATGGTGCCCGCTATATTGTGCCCTTCTCATTGAAGTGGTCATCATGCTACAAAAGATTTATTTGCTTAAGCCGCGGTTACACTAGCCATCGAATGCTCTGGACTCCAGCGATCCAGCTGGATTTTGTCCACCGCTGGACGATTTGGGCTGGAGTCCTTGAGGACAAAAGAGATTGGCTTTATTTGAATGAAACTTATACTCTGAAGTGTTTATATTGTCCTCAATAAGTCATAAAATTTACAACAAGATCCACCGGGAAAAATACTTTTAGGGAAGTCCCCTTAATTAGGTATTGTTTTATCATTTATTTCTAACAATACACTATGATTTTGTTATATTCATATCATACATAAGAATCTACACATATTTAAAAACACCTTGATATTGAAATCATTGTAAAAAATAGTGATAAGACATGGCAGCAACCAAACCAAGGAAGCCTGGTTTACAAACTTACCTAGGATCATGTCGTCTGCTCAGTTCAGGTGATAATGGACAGAGTATTTCTCTTCTCTTTTTTCAGTACTTGCATGCATGAATAAAAAGATAAATAGTTGTTTCTTCTACATTTTATTAATATTGGTAGCGAATGAAATGAAAACACTTAAGTCGAAGCAACAAACGATAGTTCATATTTTCCTGCACAAAAGTTACGATCTCCAGATAATAAATGAAGTGTGGACAATGTTTGAGGAGAGATCACAAACAAGTTAAAGCTGTCATTGGGAATTTGTCCTAACTCTTGCAGTATCAGGGACGTACTACAGTACACACACACACGCACACACGACCACGACCACGCACACAAACACACACACACACACGCACACACACACATACACACATACACACACACACACACACAGACACACATGGGCACTCCGTAGTGTAGTCGTGTAATTCCCGGAAAAAAGGTTTACGTCTCCCTTCTTAGTCACTCGTTTTCAAACACCAAAACGCTTCGTTTTCGGTCACCAAAACGCTTCGCTTACGATATTTCCAGAAATGATTATTAATATAAACTTCAATTGGTTAATACTACTAGAGTATAGGTGACATCCCTATATAAATAATCAACATTTTTATTTATGGTTATTTTCACAAAAAAAGTTTATATAGGAGTAAATCATTAATAACTGCGCCAAAGTATATAAATATTGTGCCAAATGTAGTCCTTTTCATGGTACTAAAACGAGTAGTTCATTATTGTAGTTTTCAGGAGGATTCAATAATCGCACTTTTTCAAACACCGAGAATGTCAGTCATGCTATATTATTCTCTTTGTGGTCCATAGTTAAGTATAAAATTTCTTAATGTCTACAGATCGTCAACGTTGCTTCCCCTCCCTACCGGGCGGCATATTGCCCCAGTCTATTGCTGTTCGGGACTAGGGGCAATTAGAACCAACCAGCGCACGCAGTGAGTGCGGGGGTGTGGGAGGGGCCGTTCACCCACAACATTTACGGGTAACTTGCTCATTTTGTGGGCAGATATTGTGCGTGATTTTATTTAAATATTATATTTAGAGAGAGAGAGAGAGAGAGAGAGAGAGAGAGAGAGAGAGGAGAGAGAGAGGAGAGAGAGAGAGAGAGAGAGAGAGAGAGAGAGAGAGAGAGAGAGAGAGAGAGAGAATTCATGCAGTCTGGACGAGAGGGATCAGTCATCCTTCACCATTATACCTATAGTGAAAAAACCTTCCTCTTCAAAATCTAGCACTTCCGTATATGTTGCCATGGTGAAATGCAGAGTAAGACTGATCCTTGTAGTCCAGACTGCATGACGCCTTCCTCTCTCTCTCTCTCTCTCTCTCTCTCTCTCTCTCTCTCTCTCTCTCTCTCTCTCTCTCTCTCTCTCTCTCTCTCTCTCTCTCTCTCTCTCTCTCTCTCTACAAATATAATATTTAAATAAAATCACGCACAATATTTGCCCACAAAATGAGCAAGTTACCTGCACATTTTGTGGGTGGACGGCTGAGTAGGCCCCTCCCACACCCCCGCACTCACTGTGTGCGCTGGTTGGCTCTAATTTCCCCTAGTCCAGAACAGCAATAGACATCGGCAATATGCCCCCGGGCGTCATCTGTTTCTATAAAACCGATGAGTTACCCCCTTCCCTCCCTTTTGTCCCTGCCTCCTACCACATGGGGGACGTGTGTTGATTCTGTCCATGCTTCCAGGTAAGAAAAAAAGACAATCGTCCTTCCCATATTCTTCTAGTGATATACAGTGAGTAGATTAAACCCCAGTCACACCGAGCTCCCGGACTGCCCCGGACCACCCCGGACCGATCCGGGGTGCGATCCATGTGGGGTCCTGGAGGGTCCTGGTTGATCCTTGACGGTCCGTGATCGTCCGGGACTGTCCTGGAGCATCCGGGTAACGGGCCCGGAAGTTTTAAAATGTTTAAAACTTCCGGGGTGATCCGGGAAGGTTGCTCAATCCGGGGAGGTAAATGTATTGTAATATGAACATAAGAAACTAAAACATAAGAACATAAGAACATCCGAAAATAAGAACCTAAAAACATAAGAAAATAAGAACATAAGAAAATAAGAAAATAAGAACATAAGAACATAAGAAAGCTACAAGACAAAAGAAGACTAGGCTACAAAAACTATGTATAGGTAATGTACAATCCGTGGTGGCCACAATTTTCGACGGTCGAGGGGACCGTCGACTCCATTTCCTCCCGGATCACCCCGGAACACCCAAATTGATGCTCCGGGGTGGTCCTGGGTGGTCCGGCTCCGGTGTGACTGGGGCTTTAGGGAAGTGCAATAGCAGCTAGTTATAATTAGTGGTTAAAAGCCTCCTTATTTCCTTGATTTTCTCCAGTGTTTCCCCTTCCGCCCTTTTGTTGCTGTCTCCTACCACATGGGAGACACCACAATAATGTGATCCACCACTGTGCCTTATCACAAATATTATTTCTGTATGTTTTCGGTTCAACATGTAGTATCTTTAAATTTCACGGGTTGTGTTTCGCATCTGGAACCACTACATTAAGAGTGTTAGGATAAGCCCTTAACCCCTTGAGACCCAAAACGTAATTTTCATTGTAATTTGGGTACCGTTAGACGGTTTTTTTTTGTGAATATAAGCGATATTTGATAGATATGACCTGTTTAGTATCTTTGTCAACTAACTAATTTGGTATATTCAGTTACATTTTTTATTTTATGGCTAAGAACAGACGATTTTTTTTACAGCAAAGGAAAGATCTGGGCGTGAAGGGGTAAATATCAAAGGTGGGCACGAGGTCAGTGGACCCATTAGTGTCCAAATAAAATAGGTTAGGTTTCGTTCGGGAAATCATGTGAAAGTAAAACAAATTGATGGAAATGTCAATTATAATGGCTGAAGATACGAAGACAAACTTGTAATGATCATTATCTTTGGGAAATAACACCACATATTATTGTGTGATGCACTCTTGCAAACTAACCCTAAACAAGACGAGCCCCATGTCCTCTCGCCTCCGTAGTTAAATTAGGTAAGTGCTGTAGTAAGGTGTTTGGTTTCCCCCAAAACCATTATTTTTGGGGTGGTGGCAGCGATTAAGTTGTAAGTTGTAAGTAGAGTCTCATCCTCCTCCCCATTTTTCTAAAATAAGACGACCGGGTAGTTAGACTCCACAAAACTCCCTCCCCAGAAAACAACATGTGACCGAAAGAGGTAAAAACACAACAACACCTCCGGCGTTACAGTCGTTAGCTCACTCGATTCACAAACGAGAAGTCCTGGGTTCGATCCCCGGGCGGAGCGGAGACAGATGGGCTGTTTCCTTATACCCAAGCCATTGTCCACCCAACAATGAATGGGTACCGGGTGTTAGCCGGGGGTTTGTGACCCGCCTCCCGGGGTGATGGTTTCGGCCATCACTAAGTACTAAGGATTAATGATAAAAAGATATATATGGGGACGGGGCCATACGAGTGTAACTCAGGCCCTGTAAAATACAACTAGATGAATAGAACTATATAAACACACTAGTTCACTCACTCATCTACTTACCTAATAGATAACAAAATAATATATCAATAAAGAAGAATAAACATTGCCATATCAAGGGTGGACACACACACACTCACACACACACACACACACACACACCCACACACACACACACACACACACACTTTCGTTTACTCACACATCCACTTACCCCTCCCCAAACAAATAATAATATTGATAAAATACAATATATTAATATAGAAGAATTTAACCAATAAAATAGTCTTAATTGAGTGACATTTCATATGCGAATATGAAAGTTAGGTACAAATTCTGGACATTTCAGGATGACGTGAATAAACTCTGACTGCGAGAGCTTCGCATCACAGTCCACGTCCGCCTCCTCCAGCACCTGTAAGAGAGAGAAAGAGAGAGAAAAGAGATAGAGATAGATAGATAGATAGATAGATAGATAGAAGAGAGAGAGAGAGAGAGAGAGAGAGAGAGAGAGAGAGAGAGAGAGAGAGAGAGAGAGAGAGAGAGAGAGAGAGAGAGAGAGAGAGAGAGAGATTAATATAAGAAATAGACGTGTATGATAGAGAGCACAACGTTACCACTTAACCACACAACACGACCAGATGGCATCCCACCTTACTAACGATGGTTGCATATTCCTCCGCGGACAGAAGATCATGTGTAAGGTGCCGCACGACCTCCCCAAGGTCAGACTGGCCCACAAAACCATCCCCGTCGAAGTCTGTAAAGAGAGAAGTAAAATACAAAAGAACTAGGGGGGGGGGGGCACTCAGTAGAGCGCATACCTCCGCCGGAGGTATGCGCTCTAAAACAAACAGTTGTGATTCGATTTCATCCAAAATTAAATTAGTTCTTCCTTATACCAAATAGACTTGGTAAACCAAGTTTGGTCCAAATCTATTCGTAACTTTTCGAGAAATCCTGTACACTAACAAACAAACAAACAGGCAGATCGGGGTGAAAACATAACCTCCCTCTAACTTCGTTGGCGGAGGTAATAAAGATAGCTCGAGGTAGGTCTTGGAGAATGCGCTTGTTACCTCTATAAACATTGTTGCCATGATATTGCTAAAAAAAAAAGAGTATGATGTGTTATGTAATTGGTGAGCATTTTCTATGTACTATCTTGTGAAGAATCTCGTGTTGAAGAAGAATTGTGTTTTTCTAGTATTGTTATATCTGTTTAGCAGTGCAATGCTATGGTTTCTTATACTAACTTACTATTGAGGGAAGGAGAATGTGTAGTTTTGTTTGGTATTGAAAATACATTGTAACCCATTAGTTGAAAATATGGGTGGACCGGGAAAAAATATGTAGAAAGCTGATTTTTTCAGGAAAGCTGCCTTGAGGTCTATCTAGTAACATGGTTCAAAGTCCTCTAAAATTCAAGCTTTGGCAAAATGTACAATCCAAAATGGTCGCCGATGAGTCGGCCGGGTACCAGAAAAACACAAAAAATGCAATAACTTTGTTGCTATTTATCATAGAGATATGATTTTGGTGTCTACACCAATGTTTTTGTGGGAAAGGAGTGTAAATATACCGTTAGAAATTCAATCCAAGCTTTACTTTCAAAATAACCATGTGCTGTTTCAAGAAATGTTTATTCTACCGAATTGCAGAACCACCATTAGTAATCTGGTTCACACAAATGATACAAGATTAAATTAACCAAATCCAATTCCAATAGGATGCTGAACTCTACAAACTGTGAAACATATAATACATGGAAAAACATGTCCATGCAGAATAATTTTCATTAATGTCATGAAGCAAATAATACAACAAAGAAACCATTGGTCAAGCATACCAGGTACCAAATGTGAGTACATTCATGTGATGTAGTTTACAACACAATTCTAGTTTGTACCCTCATCTAAGCCTACGATTTGGCTGTTGTTACAATTTTACATGTCCTCTCAATACACGAGGAACACATTTCAGTGCAAAATAGCACAGCTCTGTAACAACTGCATTATTTTCCACATCCTACTTTGCAGCCGCAAGAGATCTTTCGTAAAACCGACCAGGTGCCACAGGTCGGTCTGTTTGAACTGGAATTAAGTCACTTGCTACTTTCCATCGCCATTCAGTAGGTGCCAGCTCATTTCCAGACCACTGCTGCACTGCTAAGTAGGCCCGATATGAATGATATTTTGCGGCAGATGATGTTTGTGGCAGGCTCTCTAACTTGACTCCACTTGAGTACACATGTTTTCTACCAACCTGCCTCATGTACAATACATACCCAAGCATATCCAGAGAGGTGGACTGAACAGCCCCATATAGTTTTAGAAAATAATTGCTCTCCAACTATTGCCGCCTCTTCATGACTTGAAGAAGGCTGTTAAACACATCCAGAATTCCCCATTCGTGCCTGCCTTCAATAATGGACACTGCCTTCCTATTACCAACATTGTATAAGGCTGAAGCAGTATCACAGCCTGTTATAGCATGTAGGAGCATGAAATGGGTTTTAAGGTTGGGACTGATGGCCTGTTGAATAGTATTTATGCTGTAAACTGATGGTGGATCATTTTCAAACATCATGAAAATGTTCATATCTCTTATTGCCTGAGCAGTGAGCAGCACCAGCATATCAGTATCATTCCCAACAACTACAACTGGTCGTTCATGGTCACCAGCTGCTGCAGTCAGTGATGTGGCTACAATGAGATGATCTGCATCTCCAGTGTTCTGCCTACAGGTCACACCATTTGACGCATATTTTGTCATGAGTTTACCAATCAACCGCTGCTTGTTCTTAATGTTTGCCAGGAATGACGTTTGGGAGGGGGTAGGCACCATGTCCACCTTCAAATATAATATCTGCAGATGCATTCTGGATTGCTCTCCTGTGTTGTTATACTGCTTTTGTTGGCAAGGTGAAGTCGTATCCATCAAATATGATTGTTGAACCCTTACCATAATGATTAAGAGCATGTGTCACATAGGTGTCACACACCTTTCCATATGTAGCGTCACATGGCCAAGTTACACTGTGTAAGAGGTGGCCACCATCAATAATGACTTGTCGAGTTCTCGGGGATCTGTAACTGATCATTTACCTTTGACTTCATCATAATGGCAAGGACACTTTTGGTGTTTTTGCGTATTATCCAATTATGAAAAGGGAGGGAGGGTGGGTCCCACACTCAAAACAATCGAAATCCCGCATTTCATTATGATGCTACATAATACATGTCACCCGCTTGAAAAGAAGGGTTGCGTTGACTTCCACACTCTGTCCTCGGATAGAAACCTCAGACCTGGCGCTGCTGATTGACAAAACCCTGACCTCTCGCTTCATTTTCTGATCAGCATAATTATGTCCTATCATTGCTTCTGCTGCAGCTTTCCCCGCTGTGTATAATTCATCAGCATTTGCTGCACTATTAGAAACTTCACCAATGGAAATACAGAAAAGAGATTCATACCCTTGGTATATGAGAATGGGGAATGTGTAGAAAGCCAATTAGTGAAAGTTTTACAATCCTGACTGTCACGTACTGTACTGGATGCACGTAAATCAGTATCTGTCTGATGTGCTGCTATGAACACCACATAAGTTATCCAGTGCATTGCAGATAGGAACACAATTTGGAGTTACAAAGAGCCATTTGGTCACAGTGCTATCAGTTATTCCCCTCCCATGAGCCAGTACATCAGATGTGTTGAATAATTTCATGAGTTCTTGCTCAATTATTTGGTCAGTAAAATTCCCACTCCAAAATTTGTCACTTCTCCGTATTGTGAAGAAACCATGCTTGGAGAAATCTCGAAATTCAGTTTCACCCATGATTTCAGGTAGCTTTTTCATAGTCAGGATATAGACGTGATGATTTTAGCATAAGCAATATGGCCTGCTGCATGAAATATCGGGATCATTTCACTAATAGCATGAAGATCCCAGTCTCCTGTGCGCTCCGATCTGATAAAGAGCATAATTAATTGCACCTACTTTAAATATTGGATCCATAACTTGCCTGTATGACTTTGATTAGCAGCATCTGCCATGAGATCATGTAAAATATAAGTCAGTTGCTGAACTATCTCTTCATTCAGAATGCTACTCATGTCACACTCCCTGGCAAGGAGCATTCTTTGAATAAACCATGACTAATTGATATCCATTCCACTTAGACAACCTGGAGTCTGTAGAAGGTCCTCACAAGAGCAGCAGCTGTGAGTAAATGGGCACGAAGAGCTCTTGCATATGCTCTTCATAGAGCTCATCATATGAATCACTGTGTTTGGCGCATAGACTGTCTCATACTCTCCAAAACACTACCGCCCATTATGTAGCCAATAGACCCCATGAATGACATAAAAAAGTGAAATTCATCAAGCCTGAATATTGTGTTCTTGAGCTCAGGGGAGGCCTTAACAATTTCAGCAGCCTTGACATACAGTGGCTGGTCAAATGTCATAAGACACTTTTCCAAACCATACCTATCACATAATTTCTGAGCATACTTGAGAGCAGAGAAAATGGCTGATGGCTGAAATGGAGCTTGGTTGATGAATGGAAGAATTTCTATCTTGATTTTATGATTATTGTTCCCTGTTGACTGCCACCTGCATGAATCCACTCCAGGAAGGACATTCTGTTACAGGAATAGCTTGGGAAAAACTAGCAAACCATATACTATCCGAAGATTTAGACAGGTTTAATAGGAATGGGAGTGATTAAAGTGGTTCAAGTTGGCAAATTATGACTGGCTTCAGTCCTGCAGCTTTAGGTTATTTGTATGGCTTTATGGGCACCTGACTGAATTGTCTTATCTGCCCTGCAGATCATATACTGGTGGACCTTTATAGTAGAGGTGAAACCTGATCTGTTGCTGCTGGGGTTACACATGCAATGCCACCTATGGTATGCCATGTGCAATGACCTGTTAGAGTCCGAACATTTACATCTTCATTGTCAAAAACAAAGTTAAATAGATCTCCAGAGAGGTAAAAAGTCTGCTCTCCTTTTGGTAAAAGGGCATCATATAGTCTTTGAACCTCTCTGAAATTATCTGCAAAAGATAAGCTACTAAGAATATCAATGAGTTCACGTGATTCCAGTTTTCTGTTAATATACACAGATGTTCCTAGCAAAATTGGTGATATGAATGAACGAGGTCTGACAGCAGCTATTGTACTATGGGTAATTTCAGTGCGACGTCTTTCTGCTACTGCTTTACTGAACAAGTAGCAGTGTAGCAAAACACAGTTTTGATACATTTGCACTCGTCGTCTACAAAACATAGATGAAGATCCCATAATCATATCTCTATGATAAATAGTAAAGTTTTTGCATTTCTAGTGTTTTTCTGGTGTCCGGCCGACTCATCGGCGGCCATCTTGGATTGTAAATTTTCCACAGCTTGAATTTTAAGGGACTTGTACCATTACCATGTTGCACCATGCTACTATATAGCCGTCAAGGCATCTTCCCTGAAAAAATCAGTTTTCTACCTTTTTTCCTGGTTCAACACTAATGCTCCTGGGCTATTAATTAAATGACCACCGCCGCCAGCATCACCGTTATCACCTAACCAAGTATAATATACAATTCATATAATACTCAGCGCACACGCGCGCGCGCACACACACACACACACACACACACACACACACACACACACACACACACACACAACACATATACACAGTGACACACACACAGTGACACACACGCACACAAAAAAACCACTCATTCAAATCCACATGATAACACTCACCATACACCCTGAAAGCATAGGTGGCTTTTACGTCCCTCGGGCAAGACTCGCTGAAGACTGAAAACATTTCCAGGAACTGCTCGAAGGTTAGGGATCCTTCTGGTGACTCTCCAAAGACCTCACACACTCTTCGGCGAAACGGATTTTCCTGCGTCAGTGACAGATGAGCAACAGATGAATAACGTATGAGTTGCAAAACTAGCAAAGTTCTGTGACAGAACTATTGTTTACATCCGAATGACTGTACAATAAGTAAACTATGTGTCAGTCCGACCTGAGCCAAGCGACGGCAAGAACCTCAGTGAATTTGTAAGCCGAGGTCTTAAATCGATTACGAAAATATACCTCTTTGAAATGTGTTAGACTATACATTTGTTATTATTATTGGCTCTGAGTTTTCAATGAGTGCTTCAGTGTCTTAATTCAGAGATTAATTAAATAAACTTTTACAAAGCACAATAACAATTTAGTTTCAAGGTAATTTAGCACTTACAAAATCCAAGTCGTTAATGATGCATGGAGCATATGAAAAATTCAATGATAAAAATGAAGATAGACAGGACATACAAACCTTGAGTTCCGGGAGTTTGCCGAGGTCCCTGAAGGAGGCAGTGCAGGAGGAGGTGATGGAAGGGTCCAGCTGGGGCGGCAGGCTACCTCCACACACCTTACGGAACAGCCTCTCTGCCCTGGTTACAACAGAGAAAGATTACATTTAAAACATAAAAACACAAGAGAGAGAGATAGAGAGAGAGAGAGCGAGAGCGAGAGAGCGAGAGAGCGAGAGAGAGAGAAGAGCTTATCTTAAAGTAGAATGATGAAGTAAAAGTAACATCAACTATACCACTGCTATCACTACAATCAAAATTACTTCTATAACTCACCTCAAAATGTTGTTCCTTGTCAAAAAAGTACAAGCCTGTAATGGAAAAAATACTTAAAAAAACCTATGATAAATTCCTGTAGGCCCTACATATGAACATTAGTAAGATTGGATATAAGGTAAAAATCTAGATAAGTAACACAATTTTAGTACCAAGGCTTTCAAGATGCAAATAATTACAGCATTATTGGTTTCATGTTAAATGTTAATGAAAACAATAAAAAAAAATTGATAATACTGGTAAAAAAATGAATAACCATGCATAATAGTAATAATGAGAATAAATATGCTATTTATAGTTAGTATAATGATAATCATAGCAATAATAACAATAACATAAATCATATAATACATGTAGATCTCTGTAGACAGCTCGCACGTACTACTAACAACGAGGTTTGGTAGTACAAAGGGCCATCACGTCAGGAAGAAATCAAGCAACAATGAGTGGGGTTCGAAAGCAGGGACACTGCTCAAGCCCAAATTTATACCAGTGAGCCACACTAACGCGCACGGAATTTACGTATGCATATACTTAATTATATATATAATCAAGACATATAATGTAGACATCAAGAAGAAAATCTCTCACGCTCTCATACCTCATATTCGCTAAGCTGCTCTTCGGTCAACGCTGCTACCGTGTTCCCCATCGTCCCTCAGGCCGCGGCAGGGCGGGAGGCAAGTGGCAGTGTGGAGGGCTCGGTCTGCTGTGAGGGAGTCCACGACCGCCCTCCCCTGCGGCTGCCACGCCTATAATGCCTGTAGGGTGTTGCCTAATTATTGATTACGTATGAGTGACCACGCCCTTGTGTGATTATGGGTGTGATGATGGTGGTAGTGTTATGGTAGTGGTGAGCTGGTGTGGTATGACTACTATTACTACCATGACTATTTATACTGTTGTTGTTGTTAACTGTAGAGATAAGTTATTCCTACTATCTAATATACTATAGGAGTAGCCGTGTGTCTGTCTGTCTGTCTGTCTGTCTGTCTGTCTGTGTGTCTGTCTGTTTTGGGTAGCCGAATCTGCAAATTCAATTTTAATGAGAGTAGGCTCAAAAAATTGCAAATAAATCGTAGGTGGTATGCGGCTTGGTCCCATGTCGATTGAATACTTTTGAAGGGGGTTTTAGGCTAAAAACACTTTAGATTATTAGCCTACAGGAAGAAACTCTGTGGTAACCCCTTGTCACATTTCACTAACTCCGTAGATTCATGGACTTACCGTTCGTGTGTGTGTGTTATTCACCCAGGGTCTTGTCCACGCGAGCTGGATCGCGATCGCCAGTTTCACCCTCTCAGTGCGAGCTTGGAGCTCATTATTACCGATCTTTGGGCAATGCTGGGACCTCACACACCACACACCCCCACCCCCTTGCTCAAGGGGGACAGTACCGCCCGAATTTCACAGTGGAAATGTGTGTGGTGTGTGCATGCATGCATGTGTGTGTGTGTGTGTGTGTGTGTGCATGCGTGCGTGCGTGCGTGCGTGCGTGCGTGTGTGCGTGCGTGCGTGTGTGTGTGTGCGTGTGCGTGTGTGTAATAGTGTGTGTGTGTGTGGTTGAAGGACAAGCGTGGGGCTGGGGTGAGGCAGGCTACGGTGGTGGTAGGTGGTCTACCCGAGGCACTTTGACCAGTGACCAACGACAGCAACATCACGATTACATAAGAAGAACATAAGAAAATAAGGAAGCTACAAGAGGCAGCGAGGCCTACACGTGGTAGTTCCTGTCACCTAACACTACCTACATCCACCTTTCATCCCCATCCATGAACCTATCCAGCTCCTCTTTAAAGCTCCCTAATGACTCCGCACTAACTACCTGTCTACTGAGACCATTCCATTCGTTCACCACCCTATTTGTGAACCAGTTTTTCCCTATTTCCTTTCTAAATCTACGCTTTTCCAGCTTGAATCCGTTACTTCTTGTTCTACCCTGGTTAAAAGCCGTAAGAACTTTTCCTACCTCTCCTTTATTAAATCCCTTTATCCACTTAAAAACTTCTGTCAGATCGCCCCTTACTCTGCGTCTCTCGAGTGAGTGTAACTTTAATAACTTCATTTGATTGACAACGATTGTAGTTTGCACGCACATTGTTGTCTAATATATACTAGTACTACAAACATCAATACATGGGTCCGAAGGGCCCACAAGCACTTGTCTAATATACTGTAGGAGTAGCCGTGTGTCTGTGTGTGTGTGTGTGTGTGTGTGTGTGTGTGTGTCTGTCTGTCTGTCTGTCTGTTTTGGGTAGCCGTAACTGTAAATTCAATTTTGATGAGAGTAGGCTCAACAAATCGCTAATAAATCTTAGGTGGTAAGCGTCTTAGTCCCATGTCGATTGAATTATTTTGAAGGGGGGTTTTGGGCTAAAAACACTTTAGGAGTATTAGATTATAGGAAATACTCTACGGTAACGTCTTGCCGCATTCCACAAACTCAGTAGACTCATGGACGTTTGTGTGCGTGTGTGAGTGTGTGTGTGCTGGAATCACACGGAACACAAAGGGTTGGAATCACACGGAACGTGGTCTACCCCGAGGCACTTTGACCAGTGACCAACGACAGCAACAACGCGATTGGAGTTTGCAATCACATGTTGTCTAATATATACTACTACGACAAACATCAATACATGGGTCCGAAGGGCCCACAAGTACTTGTTACTATTACTATAGTCCAAGAGCATTAGCTAAAACCCGGAAATTTTGGCGAATAAACTGAAATTTTCAGGGTAGGTCTAAACAAAATTGTACAATCACATAATACAAGTCCTCAAAAATTCCATTGGTGCTTTTCTCAAAATCCAAGATGGCGTCCAAAATAGCCGCTGTTGCAATATTTCTGAATAACTTCGCTTCTTGACAGGTTAAAGACTAGCACAAAATGTCTGAATACATGTTTTAAGGTACTGGGAACGCAATATATTATTTGCAGATTACACACACTAGGAATATTAAATATAATACCCAAACAAGAATGCAAACTTTCCTGAAACTACTGTATTTTCCACAACTTTGCTTCCAAGCAAGATATAAAAAACAAATGATAGTCATTCATACATAACTAATTTTTATTGGTTCTCATCTTTATATTGTGCACACAGCAAATAAGTGCACACTTGGTATTACATTGATTCAGTACATCAGTAGTTTTGGAATCCGTCATCCAGTGTTGTGTCTTCAACACTCATGTTCATGGCATTGACTCGAAGTCATCATCGTTCACATCTAACATCGGTGCTGTGTTGGTGCAAGATTGACCGCTACATTTCCTGCACATCGAGCTACAATATAATCCAAGTTTTTGCAGCTGCAAGTCATGGTGCTGCACCTATCCTGTTTGCATCCACATGACACCATGTTAAGTAAGGTGTCGGGTGCAACAGGGATATCTGTTTCTATGGGCACGAGAATTCCATCTTGTGACCGCCATCCCCATTCTGTTGGAGGTAGACTATTGCCCATCCATTCTTGAACAGTATGATACGTGCGGTATGAATGTTGCCTTGCAGCAGCGCTCGTTGGAGGTAAGCTCGCTAGTTGAAATGATGAACTCAAGGAACTTCGACCTATGGCCCGTTTGTACGCGATGTGTCGGAATTCATCTAGGGACTCAACGTTGCTCGCACCATACAGCTTCAGGATGAAGGTTTCAACAACCCTTTTCACGTTATCATGGGTGCTTCCTTGGTTGGTAAAGGTATCCAACATGTCGTATTCGCGTTTCGTGTGGACCATGTTAAAAGCCTTACGCTTGCCCTGTCGATAGATTGCATGATACCGTATGACAGCCAGTCACAGCATGTAGGAAGAGGAGGTGGTGTCTGGTATCTCCTACAGCATTCTGAATTTCCTGAATGTTGAAGGCCGTTACAGGATTGAAGGAACATAGCATGAAGATATCTGTAGTAGTGCTTGCTCGGGCCACTAGCATGACGAGTAGATCCGTGTCTGTGCCAACAACAGCAACTGGCCGGTTCTTAGACTCAGCTACAGTTAGTGCTGTTGAAACAATCAGTGTGTATGCGTCTGCATCTGCTTGTTTGACATATATGCCAGCCAATCGCATTTTTTCTCGCAGACACTTTGTATCAGTCTCTTTTTGTTGTTACTGTTTCCTAAGAATGCTCTTTGAGTTGTAGTGGTTGGCGTGTCATCTTCGAACATGATATCACTAGCTGTGCACTTCTGAGCTCTCCGTCCCTGTTCAGCTACCTTTGTTGAAGTCAACTGCTCGCGTCAACGCGTCAATAAGCTCGCTGAAATTATTGCATGGGCTATGGCTGTACATTTTCTTTGTGAGACTTTGTGATTTCCACCCTTGCCATCCACGACTTTATCCAAGAA
This sequence comes from Chionoecetes opilio, assembly GCA_016584305.1. Taxonomy (NCBI): domain Eukaryota; kingdom Metazoa; phylum Arthropoda; class Malacostraca; order Decapoda; family Majidae; genus Chionoecetes; species Chionoecetes opilio. The sequence goes on along the minus strand of JACEEZ010001254.1, from coordinate 63,564 downwards.
GCGTTTCAAAGAACTATCAATGTTTCTCCATTACTGGTTGTTTCAAGTGTTGTGAATTCATCGCAGTCGTACACTGTCATTCTGATATCATTGTGAATGATGGAAGCAGCCATGTCAATGATACGATCACTTTGTGTCCTTGCATCAGACACTTTGTCAGTTATCCATCTGTCATGGAGAACCTTGTTTGCAGAATTACGAAAACCCACTACACTTCTGTGTCCTCCAATGCTTGTGACAACAATGTCATCACCAAAATATTCCTTAAGCTTAGTCTTGAGATGTTTCAATGAATAACCCTCATGTCCATGTAGATACTCTGCCATTTGATCTGAGAGTTCTTGTAGTAAATACTGACACTCATCGTGATGGTCAAGAAACTTCCATAGATTATTGAATGCTTCCTGCCGAAAGTTAACATCTGGTATTTCCTCCGTCTTTTTCATCCGAAAAAAAGATGTTGCACACTGCCGGTGATATTTAGCTTCAGCTGCAACCAGATCATGCACTTGCTTCACTCTGTGTGCGACATCGCTGCCCCACTTATCATTTCTGTCTCTAGCTTTATTGAGTACTGTTGCCTGGAATTCCAGAGTTTCTACATTGCTTACAGGCCTTCTTCTAGAAAAAGGGATCTTACTACTCTGAGAAACAGAGTCAGAACAAAATAGGCAGACAGTTTTCAAGTCAAAAGTTTTTATACATTTTGCCCGGAGTATGGGCACTTCATGTTCCTCATGACACACAAACCCTCTTTTGGAAGATAATATGGAACTTTTTCTGGTGTATTGTTTCCGACACTCTACATGGACAGTCAGTGGTGTTGCCTTCTCAAAGATTTCATGAAGTCCATCTCTTCTCTCCAAACTTAAAGACACAAGTGTACTTCGTCCTTTGTCCCCAACTACAACAGTCTTGGGTGTGCTTTCTTTGCAGATGATTCACGTTTCTGCCATACCGCAATCTGGAATAATAAAGAAAACTGAAAAATTATAAAGTCTAATCAGCTCTAAAAATAAACAAGCTGCAACATTGGCAATTCATGGTTGCAATACGTCGAGAGATACATTTCTCCATTTCTCTAAATGTCACCAGTTATATCGCCAAATATTCGAAAACTCGGTTGTTATCCCAATTAAATGACATTTTCAATATTTGGATCACCTAGATAACCACTGTAATGTGTTCCTAGTACCTTCTAACATATACTCAAACACTTTATTCATGTTTCTAATCTGTCTAAACCGTTTATGTGAAAATATGAAAAAGTGATCATTATGGACGGAATCTTTAATTTTGAAAAATGCACAAAGAGGAATTTCGAGGACTTTTAGTATGTTTCTACACCTTTTTCTGAACCTACCCTGAAAATTTCAGCTTGTTCGCCAATACTTCCAGGTTTGGGCCTATTTTGGGCTAATGCTCTTGGACTACTAGTACTATTACTACAACCTCTACTACTTATGTTGTTACTGCTATTACTACCATCATTACCACTGATATTACTGCTGCTCTGCTCCTACGATTACTATGGCTAGGCTAGGGAAATGTTTGTTAAAATTAATTAATTAATTCAAATAAATTTTTATCCTTTTTTTTTAATACATATGCAGCTGTGAAGAAAATACCATGCTAAGGATGATATTTTTTGTATATATGGCGGAAGTTTTCTTTTTCATACTTTAGCTGAAAAAGTTAGAATTTGGCGCCAGAACAATGGTCATCAAATATGCAATGCGCACTGGAATAATATTAAAACATATTAACAATAAAAGCAAATATATTGATACCAAGTATATGCAATAAATTCAGCCATATTGGTTTACATGTTTACATATACAATGTAACTCCATGTTGGAAAACCAACATCCGAATTGCTTATCAATAAAATTTCACATACCAGTTGCGTTATTGTAGTTATGCTGGTGATCTATCGTATATCGCCGGGAGTAACTTCACGTCGTTGTTCGCTATATTACTTACAAATAGCTGTTTTTCAGGGCTCTGAGGGACAAATGAAAGGCTCCTTAATTAATCACACACAAGAGGAAAATGAGTGCATGAAGTCTACACGGGCCTGTGACGGCAGGAAAATGACACTGATTAGTTCAACATTTTGTGTTAAAGTAATCGTCAAGACCATTTTATCATTCCTGATTAATGCAGTCAAAAATATAGACATTATCGAATATATCAACAATATGTTATCAGTTGTTGCACCCAGTCAGCCGTTTTTAAATAATCCGCAATCAAAATCAGGAAATTCCCCGAGCTTCCAAAACGTTCCTGACAACTAGCAGATGACGCACCATGGCTCGATTGCGTCACCCAAGGCAACTCCTCGCCCCCGCGGCAAACCAGAAGCATGTGAACACCGACAATAAACATACTGTAGTACTTGAAGTATTTGGGGTGTTTTTGATATTTTTTTTGTTGCGATATGGCATATACGTACAGGTGCAGCAAGAAAGCTGTGCCTTTTCAGAGAGCTTAGAACACGTTTCCGACCGATACGGCAACGATAAATGTGTGGAGAGGGTTTGTGCGTCGGGGGAGGGAAGGTTGCTTGATGCAGATTGTCGCCCAGCCTTGACGTCATCAGCAAGTTTCGCGCCGCAGCTGAAATGGGCCTGGGTTTTTTCTCGCGTCTTTTACAAAAGTCGTGCTTTTACGGAAATAAGGCGTGGGAATATTATTTTTTTGTGGGGTACGTGTTTTGAATGAACATTCAATATACTTATGCAAATAAAAAATGGATCTAGACGATTGCTTTAAAGATCTATGGCGGCGGAAAGTCACGTTGGTGGTGGTGGTGCAAGGCATTGAGTGATCTAGCCCTGTACACGTCTTATGTCTATGTTAAGTGTGCTTATATGTATGACAAGGCAGGTGAAGGGATTATCTTTTTAAAAACTTCCATCTCCTTCTCTCTCGATTCCTCTTCTTCTTCTTGTGACCTTTGACGCTTAGTATCGCTTCATAGGTCCTCTTCAATCTTCGTTAACAGATTTGTCAACTCTTGCCTTGTCTTTTTCACCTGGGATACTAAAACATTTTCATTAGTTTTGGTATGTTTGAGTGAGGGCGTCAGCTGATGGTTGTGTGACAGTGTTATACGGCAATCTTTTCTCTTCTCTCTCCTCCAGTAGCTCCAGCAACCACAGTACCACACACGTCCTGGTTAATCACTAAGGAGTAAAGGAGTATTTTGTGGTAAATAAGTAAAGAAAGGCGGGGCTGTAAGGTAAGGTGCTACTTATTTGAGGTGGTTCCTATTTTATGCGACAGCGGAGCTGACACCCCTTCCCCTGCGTGATTGCCCGCACCACTTCAGCCCTCCTGCAGTTAAGGTCATCATGATTTTAGTAGCAGGGGTTAGTTAGGTGATGGGTCAGGAGGCTACTGGGAGGAAATGACCTTTGTAAACAAACAGCTTCTTACCCCGCTATAGTGACGCGTCCCCTTTTTTTTAGGAGTAAATATAGGCAGACGAGAAAAAAATAATTCCTCCACATTTAACCAGAACAGCAAATATCAATACCATAATAGGCTTGTGATGCAAGGTAATGCATGACGGTTTGTACGACCTGTGAAACAATAAATGCCAATCATTATCATTGATTGATATTGATAACAAAGCAGGACATTTTACTAGCATTACATTATTTTCTGTCAGATACTTAGGTCACCACCCTTCCTTCCCTTCCACCTCCCTCCATCTATTGAAACAATTACATTATGTTGGTAAATAAATTAATATTACAAATTTAGTCATACCGCTGACATATAAATCTGGGGTTCTTATGCAGCTTCGAGCAACACATCAGTGACAGGTGTTTGACATAAATTTAAATGAAATTCAGCATCGTTATTGATCAACTAAGTATGTGTGCGTATGTGTGTGTGGGGTGGGTGGATGGGTGGGGGTGAGAGGGGAAGGGTGTAATTTAATTCGAGCGTAGGGTTCAAAGACGCGGTGAAGGGCATATGCTGTACATGTACTGTGGTGTTTGTGGTGTATTGTGGCTGTGCGGTGATATATTATCAGTGAGTGCGTGTGTTTGTTTTGTTTATTATTATATTGGGTGTTTGTGTGCCATGTTTTGATATAATTGTGAATGAAGAACACGGGAACTACGCTGAATTACTGTTGTTAGTGTTGATATAAAATCACATTTTTATTTATGATAGTGATTTGAACTGAGAAAAAAAGAGAGAGAGAGAGAGAGAGAGAGAGAGAGAGAGAGAGAGAGAGAGAGAGAGAGAGAGAGAGAGAGAGAGAGAGAGAGAGAGAGAGAGAGAGAGAGAGAGAGAGAGAGAGAGAGAGAGAGAGAGAGAGAGAGAGAGAGAGAGACTTAAGAAAACGATCGTTGAATTGGCTTGCTTCTTTACCATCACCACCACCGCCACCGCTGCTACAACCACTATTACAGCCAACCACAATCCACCATCACGGCCTACCACTAATCATGGCCTACTAACACGCACTGGCTCCACTATATATAAAAGCATAGGAACACATAAGCATTGTACCACATTCCAAAACTACCACCATGAATAGACCCTCCTAGTCTTATAAAGGGATAAGGAAATGGTTCCTATAATAATACTGTTGAAGTATCAATCAATCATTGGGGGCAAACGCCGGGGGGCGCGTCGCCTCGCCCACCCTACGACGCCACTCCCGGGGGTCACCACGCGCGAGTTCCCATGCAGGCTCCTTTCCCATACCAAGCAGCTCTCGACAAGAAACATCAACTTGCCCCAGCCACGAGCCTTGTGGGCGCCCCCTTGGCCTCCTCCACGCCGGATTGTCTCTTACAGATACAACCCGATGGGAAGGATCGGTTTCAGGGTAGCGTGCCACATGCCCATATAGCCGAAGTTGGCGCTGACGGACTATGCAGGTAATAGGCCTCGATTCAGTCTCACGGTGCAATCGCTGATTTGACACGTAATCATCCCAGCGATACCCCATGATTCTGCGAAGACACTTATTACCAAAGGCATTGATTCGTCTCTTCAAGTCACTATTTAGTGTCCATGTCTCACAACCATAGAGTAAGACAGGGATCACAAGCGACTTGAAGATCCGGATCTTTGTCCTCCTGCACAGGTACCGACAACGCCAAATACTCCCGCTGAGCGAGTCCATAACACCGTGGGCTATGCCAATCCGCCGTAAGGCTTCTTGACGTGACCCTCCGTCATTATGGACTGCGCTACCAAGGTATGTAAAACTTTCCAAGATCTCAATGTCCTCGCCACACGCATGAACAGACTGTACTGCTTCATCTAGTAAGTCTCCAAACACCTGGACCTTGGTCTTGAGCCAGGAGACCACAAGTCCCAAAGGCTTTGCCTCCTCGTGCAGCGCCTCGAGAGCCATCACCAGGACCTCCAGCGACTCAGCAAAGATTACTGCATCATCGGCAAAAACAAGATCAGTGATCTTGGTGTTGCCGACGGATGCTCCACAATCACTTTGATCTACAACCTTGTCCAATACCCAGTCCATACAAGCGTTGAAAAGTGATGGGGCAAGGACGCACCCTTGCCTCACTCCTGTATTCACAGGAAAGAAGCTGGATACACCTGCCCCACACTTCACAGCACTCTCAGTCCCAGAATACAGACCAGTTATCAAACCAATAGTCCTTGCAGGAATCCCTCGAAGTCGCAGAAGATCCCAGAGTGACTCACGATGCACTGAGTCAAACGCCTTCTTGAGATCAACATAGGCTGCAAGCATCCCCTGTCGAAACTCACGTCGGCGTTCCACCAGCGTTGAAGTATGATGAGTTTAATAGTTTTTCCTTACACAGAGTGGCATAATATTACTATAGTGTTTGTGTGTGTTTGCGTGTGTTGTGTGTGTGTGTGTGTGTGTGTGTGTGTGTGTGTGTGTGTGTGTGTGTGTGTGTGTGTGTGTGTGTGTGTGTGTGTGTGTGCGTGTGAAAGAACTTAAGTATAAATCATGTTAATACATTATTATCCTCCTTTTTTAGTATGTAAGGATGTGCATATATGAGTTTGCGGAGCGTAGCTTGGAAGGATGCAAAGTTTTCTTTTTATTTTCGTAATGCTGTGTATGAAAAAAAAGAAGTAATTAAATTTATATAATCATGCTGGTTATTTTGTTGTGCTTCGCCTGTGTTATTGAACGGAAGCCAACATTTGACAAAAGTAGGACACCGGTAAGTCTTTCTCTCTCATTTTCTTTCTCTCATTATATATTTATTTATCTATCTCTCCATCTCTTGCTCCATCTCTCTCTCTCTATCTCTCATTCTTGTTCTTTATCTCTCTCTCTCGAAGGAAAATATATATCCATATTACATAATTTGTTTTGTCCGTAATAGCGTCAGCAGTCCTCTTTTGAAATTTGCAAAGTCATAGAAGTGGAATAAAACGCGTTGATGGAGCTTGCCAGTTCCCGAATTGAAGGAAAAGAGTGGAAGGCGCCGAGATAGTGCCGATATGGAGACAGATTGGATATGAGATGGAATAAGTGTGTCGCAAGTGGAATGTCGTGGCAAATGGAATGAGAATGTGTCCTAGTATAAGTAAATTGTGGATAGAAGGAGACTGAATAGCAGAAAGGGGCATACACTGGCAATGCAGCAGGGAAAAAATATAGGAAGGAAAATTGGAAGAAAGGAAGAAAATTAAGTAACTTGTCTGTTTTGACAATAGACATATGGCAGCGAGGTATACAGATTAATGTAGGAGTTAAATATTTAAGTACACATAATTACACATCTGTCTCTCAGTACAATACAATAAGTATGTGAAGCAATTAATAAAACAACAGTTCGATTTAGATTAAACGAGGTTAAACAAGAGGCAGCAGAAAATAACATTTAATGGTGATGCTAGAACACGACTGAGAAATGAGAACGTGAATAGGAAGTCGGTGACGGAGCTGCAGTTCATTAGACGCATGGTGTATTACTCCTGAGCCTGGGGTATATAAGATCATATAAAAAGCCTGCAGAAGTTCTTACGGCGTACAAAAGGCAATATCTCTCTCTCTCTCTCTCTCTCTCGCTCTCTCTCTCTCTCTCTCTCTCTCTCTCTCTCTCTCTCTCTCTCTCTCTCTCTCTCTCTCTCTCTCTCTCTCTCTCTCTCTCTCTCTCTCTCTCTCTCTCTCTCTCTCTCTCTCTCTCTCTCTCTCTCTCTCTCTCTCTCTCTCTCTCTCTCTCTCTCTCTCTTCTCTCTCTCTCTCTCTCTCTCTCTCTCTCTATATATATATATATATATATATATATATATATATATATATATATATATATATATATATATATATAATTATTATTAATATACAAGGAATTATGACGCGCGGTAATGCTGGGTATAGCATTACCGGTATGATCTTATATACCCCAGTTTCAGGAGTAATACACCATGCGTCTAATGAACTGCAGCTCCGTCACTGAATTCACGTTCTCATTTATCTGTTGTTTCCTAGCATCACCATTACATTTTGTTTTCTGCTGCATCTTGTTTAAGCCCCTTTCTTTCTTTCTATCGGGCCTCCAGCAGGGGAGGACCACGAGCTAGCTTGAGCCCGTCAGAGAGATGCTTCGAAAAAAAGAGAGGAGAGTGTTCGTGCTGCTGGCGTGCGGCACGAGGACTGGCTTGTCCATCCTGACGAGGAGTGCGGGGTAGAAAGGGGTACTCGGCAGGATACACTCTCCGTGTGGGGGGGCGCAGCAGGGTTTAAAGTCCCGTTCTCACAGCCGATTTGGGTACCTCGATCAAACTCGATCATGCGATCGTGTAATGATCTGCCTCAGTTGGCAGGGAAGTCCTGCTCAGTCGTGTGCGGTCTTGTGCGGTCTACCTTGGTCCGTAGGGGTCGGGGTTTCTATACGGATTTTTTTGACATGTCAAAAAAATCCGTGTAGCATCGAGAAGGATCGAGAAGGCATGTGGTCGTAAAGCAATCGTGAAGCGATCTGTAGTACATCGTGTAGCGCTCTGCTAAAGTCGTGTATAGTCGTGTAAAAGGTCGAATTGATCGGGAAGAGATCTAGTCACATCAGGTGACAAAATTTTACCGATCTGTACTCGATCAACTCGACCTCTATACGACCTCTACACGACCTCAACTCGATCTTGCCCGACCCCTATCGGGTGCATGTACTTGATCAACTCGATCATTTCCCGACCGCCCCCGATCTCCACTCGACCTTTCACGACTTGTGCCCGACTTCCGCCCGATCATACCCGATCACACACGACCAAACCCGATCGCCTCGATATAAACGCGGCGTCAGCGGCATTTCTCATATGTTCCCAAGATTCCGTCGAAGAAACATCAACTCACCATGCCAAGAAAAAAGAAGATACCTGCTGCCGCCATCATCGATGATGATCTTGCCGAGGACAACAGGCCCCCGAGGCCCCGACGCCGGCCCCGTCCCCAGAAGTGCCCACAGAGGTGCCCTCAGAAGTGCACAACATCCAGAAGAAGAAGGGGTAGGGGAAGAGTTGGGAAGTTGGGAAGGGGATCGTGTTGTGATCGTGCCCGAACGTACATGGTCTGGTGTCGGTCGGGTTTGGGTCGGGGTGAGGTCCGGTAGAGGTCGAGGAAATGTCGAGAAAAGGTCGGGCTGCTCGTGTTGATCGGGTATACATCGGGCAGGGGTAGGAAAGGTCGAGTAAAGATCGAGTACAAGTCGGGATGTGGGTCGGCAAGTGGTCTGGAAGTAGTCGGGAAAGGTCGTGAGTTGATCGAGTATGCTCGAGTACAGGTCGGGAACACGCCCCCTTCCGTCGTGTAGACCCCCGACCTTACATTTGGCCGAGCTTGGTCGGCCAATTTGGCCGGTCGAGGTGATCGAGGTACCCAAATCGGCTGTGAGAACGGGGCATTAACCTCGTTTAATCTAAATCGAACTGTTATTTTATTAATTGCTTCACATACTTTTCTTATTGTACTATACTTATTTGCATTGTACGACAACAACGACCCCTTTCAGAACGCAATAGCAGATGACAAAACTCACAAGAGGAAATTGTGACAGACCATTGCATCTTCCACATTTTTCTAATATTTCATATCGCATCTTGTTCATTTTATTTTGTTTCCTTATTTATTTCCATGTTGGTAGTAGTATAGTTAGCAACATGCGACTCAAGCAGTACCTAGTGTCCTTCTTGGTGCGTGTAGTGTGAGTTACGTTGTCACTCGCGTGATGTCCCTTGAAAATTGACCTTGTTTTTCTGGCATAGTGTTTATCTACGTCTCTGTCGCACCTCTGTGCCTTGGTCACTACTTACAAGGTAACGTGGGGAAACCGGCTAGATGTATGCTTGAATGATCATCATTCTTCGATTCCATGAACACTGAAAAATCGCTGCTCTTTAAAGATATTAGCGGTTGTGTTTTACTGATGACAGTAGGGATAAGGAGAGACGCGGAGCTCTGATGTTGTGTTTACCTCGCCTCAGTCTATCGTATACACACCAAAGTGCAGCCAAAGTGCTAAACGGGCAAGATTTCTAGAACATCCCCAAAACAACAACTCCAGCGAAAGATACTACAAGAAAAATAAAGTAAGCTACATTATCTTTAAGGACTACCTCAGATGGGGTCAGACTGCTCAAAGTATCGATATTCTTGAGTGGATGATCGAGGATTGGTTCGAGGTGTCGCTTGTTGCCTGGAAACAAGAAGAGAATCACAGCCATCACAATTACACGCAGTCGAGGCTGGGCGGCGGCAACACACACACGCATCAGCCTCTCTTCCGGGCCGCAGCCTCCAGCCAGCTCGCCGCGTGTTTTTGCTCATAATGTATTTGCTCACTCGCTCAGGAAATTTGGTAAAGCAGAGAGAGGCGAGGATATATAGTATCGCAACCTGGTGAGTAATAGTGTGCGTTTTCCATTTCATCTTTCTCAACGTATTAAGTTTTATATAGTAGCAAACCCGTCAGGGTGGCTCGGTTGGTAGAGGTGTGGGCTCGCGTGCAGCGTCCCTGCGTTCGATCCCACCAGGTTCCCACCAGGTTCATCCTGGCGTGGTGGCACTTTGTATAGTCAATAACCCAATAACCTTGTCGTTGGTACTTGTTTAGTGTCTAGATAGGATCAAAGTATCTTATCTTATCTTATATAGTAGCAATAGTATGTTTGTTTGTTGTGACAATCATAAAGTTGGTGATGAGAGATTTGCGGTTGTGTTGATACTGCTTAAGTTATTTAGTGGGAAAGACTGTGGCTGCTTCGAATAAAATAAACAAAACCTCACAAAAAGTGTCTTTGGTATGGAAATTAAATAAAACCGCGCGTAATTACACTCCCTTTCTGGATATTAGTGGAACAGCTACATGCCATTATAATTATTATCGTCAACATTATTTGTATTTTATCATGACTCAGTTTTATTTGGTAAATTTTTAGTATTTGCCCATACTCTCCCACTTCCCCCAAACAAGTTTGGGGACCTGTGGAAATGCCGGGTTTTCGGGTGGAGAACAAATTATGCGTCGAAAACACGTAATTTAAGAGTTGTGTAAGGGGGGGTAAAATTCCCTAGATCTAGGGTAATTTCCTTATATCTAGAAATTTGCCTAACCAAAATTAACCTTGACCTAGCCAAATTTAACCTAACCTAACGGGGGGCTTGACCCACTGATAACTTAACCTAAGCTAACCTAACCTAAGCTAACCTAACCAAATCTAACCTAACCAAATCTAACCTAACCAAATCTAACCTAAGCAAGCCTAATCAAATCTAACCTAACCTAACCAAATATAATCTAAGCTAACCTAACCAAATCTAACCTAACAACCAAATCTAACCTAACCTTACCCATCCAAATCTAATCTACCCTAACCTAACCAAATCTAACCTAACCTAAACAAATCTAACCTCACCTCCTAGCGGGGGGTTGGGGGGTCTCGACACTTTGGCCATCATTCTATGAGGTTCGTTGGTCTCTGGACTCAAGAAATCCAATTAATTTTCCCTAGATCTAGGGATTTTTTTCAACACCCCTAACTGAAAAAGTATGTGGTTGCGACGCATATTTTGTACCCCAGCCAAATATCTCGCATTCCCCCAGGTCCCAAAGCTTGTTTTGTGGGAGGGGGGAGTATGGGCAAACACTAGAATAATACCTTTTATTTATTAGTCTGCGACCTAGCTAGATTGGTATAAAAATAATTCACATAATCCCTTAAATTTAACAGCTCCTTCAATTTACTCAATTAACTCGTGCACAAACTAAACTAAACTAAATATCTGTTGGCACGTGCTTTCTGAAACTCATCATACATCAGTTCCCTTGAGTGTGATGAAAAACACTTTGAAGACTACAGTGAATGCAATGACGATCAGGGAAGCGCTTGTCACGTGCTGACAAGGACATGATAATGATACTGTGTCGAAAAATATTTTTTTCTCCCGCTCTCCTTTTACTTCCAGCTTAGGCATCGGTGCTTAACAAGAGAAAGAAAGAGAGAATGAGATAGAGATAAAGAGAGGGAGAGATAGAGCGGGGGCGGCAAATGAGGGGAAAGAGTAAGGATGAGGAAGGGGAAAAAGGGAGAAAGTCAGGAAGAATGATGGAGAGGAGGAGAGTCAGAAAGAAAGGGAGGGATTGAGAGGAAGAGGGAGAATGAAGGATAATGACACCCATCTCAGCTAGGCAATAATTGGAAAAGTCGCAGGACCTAATATGACTTTTCTCCGTCTCTACAGTCTAAAATCCTAGCAGAGACGGAAATTGTCTCTCTCTGTGTGTGTGTGTGTGGTTGTATATGTGTATTTCAGAGTTCAGCGAGGCCTTGTAGTGCACGCGTAAAGTGGTTCAAGGCAGCAGAAGATCTTTGCGACCTATAGCTACGAAGCCAGGCAACAATGTTTTATTTGACGGGAATGTACGACCTGAGTAGAAGATGCGCACTGTCTGTCATCGCAGGGACCCAAAAATGTCATAAATTATTTACAACTGTAATTATCTAGACGTCGGTAGTAGTCTTAATGTGGCCTTGAAGCAGGCTTCACTAAGACTGCTTTCTAATACTCTCGGAAGCTCGAAACGCGTACCGAAACATTGAGTGACACGGCAAAGCTGTTGGCTGACGGCGGATGTTGCTGGAGGACTGATTCACATTAGTGAATGATGTGCCTTGTAGAGTGTGACTACGATACAATAAGTACAGCAAGGTTAAGTGTTCCCTGGTGTGCAAAGTGTTGTCAAGATCAATCCAATTTAAAAATTATAAATCAATAAGATGATAAAAGAGTTCAGGTTGCGGCTGCCAGAGGATTCGTGCGGGATGGATAAGGAGGCAGGTATCGTGAACCAGTTCAAGGGTGGACGGGTGTCAATCACTGCTGCCAAGTGGTTATTGATCTGAAGGTGATTGGCGACACAACCTGAGGTGAGAGACACCTGCTGCTGCTGCTGCTGCTGCCGCCAGAATGCGGCGACCGATGGGCACGCTACGCTCATCACTAATTGTGTTAACTAAGATAAGCTGATAACCATTCTCTTTAGCTTTGTGCTACTTTGAAGAAAAACTTAAATAAGAAAATGCCTCGTAAGCTTTGCTTCCTAATTATACATACGATATTAGATAATAATATTATATTTAATACATAAATAATACTCGATCTACGCCGTAAAATAAATGTCTTTATAGATGTTGAGATCTGTAGGAATGATCATTTATAGGAGATAACTTCTTTAATGATTGATATGGTATCTCACACGCCACAGGTTACTATACCTAAAGGAAGACTGATAGTGTTGCAATAGTTACATGCTTCACTGATCTGTATTAACACTTTAAAAGGAAATCCTATTCATATTGACCCTCTTTTGGTCTTATTCAATAGTTTGTAATATTTTGATGTCCTTCAGAAAAAGAAAAAAAATACCATTCCACTTGCATAATGTGTAACTGCACAATACAGCTATGTAGTTTCTGGAGATTTTTCAGTTTTTATCGTGTTACGTATACACTTTGGAACATTTATTTCACGAAATTCTGTTAAGAGTCAATATCTATTTCAGTGCATTCTCTATACATCGTAATGATGTTTCAGGCATTATCAGTGGCTCGCAAAGTATACTGGGGCCATCCTTATAGAGATTTAAGATTTTGTCCTAAGGCTTCGTCCTAAGATTTGAGGAAAGTCTAAGACGCGTCTTAGCTAGGACAAGGAACTGTGGTCTCGTCCTAAGATTTCGTCCTAAGGAGCGAGAAAGAAACTTGGAATCATGTAATTCAATATGCCTGTCCTAATGCTGCTTTTGATAAATTCCATTCATTATTTTATTCCCTCTTTCAGAAACACTTTCCCGCAAAAACAATCAGGTACAACAAAAAGTCGGACCGAAGTCCATATATAACCACTGTTTTAAAATAGACCTCTCCACGCTTGTGTTTACAAACAAACAATTGCGCGCGCGCGCTCAGGCATGGTAGGCAAAAAGCTGCACCCGCGGCCCGCCTTCCACAGCAGTGCTCCGTCGGGCCTTGAACTACTAGTGGTTCGTACAGTGTACTCAGTGAACTAAACATGGAAAGAGTACTGTCTACATATGTGAATAGTCTCGGAAACGAGGAGAAAGAGCGGTATTTGTCTAAACTTACGCTCAAAGACGTCAAAATAGACCTGCCTGACCCATACGAACTGAAAGGCTAGGTAGCTGACGTGAGGGCATGGCCTGACCTTAACAGTGGTCACGTACACTATTATTTGTTGGACAAGAGAAATGTGCACACAAGCGACAAGAATAATGCCTACAAGTCCCTGGATGGCTACAACTTCTTCAAAGCCGGACATGTGCATGAGGTGTTGTACCACCCAGTTGAGAGGAGCACTCCTGTCTGCTTCTTGAGAAGCAGAGTCATTCCATCCCGGAAGATCAGCAGCAAAGCCTATGAGCCGTGGGTGTGCCTACACAAGACCGATGGTTACGTCGTCTCAGCACACTGCACATGCATGGCAGGGTAAGTAAACATATATATTGCCTATGTGATCTGTGTAGTATGCAGATACTATTTTTAGCAGTGGCTCCGGCATTCGTTGAGAATGTTGGTCCCGCCGTTCAATATGCCTAACATAACCTAATCTAGCCTTTACCTAACCTAACCTTTACCTACCTAGCCTAACATAGCATTTACTTAACCTAACCTTTACCTACCTAGCCTAGGCTTAACCTAACCTAGCTTTTACCCAACCTAACCTTTATCTACTTAACCTAATCTAGCCTTTACCTAACCTAGCATTTACCAAATCTAACCTATCCTAACCAGCGGGACCCACGTACATTTTCCACGAGTGCCGTGGCTTCCAATTTTTATATGCCCGATCCCCAAGGAAATGTTTGATTCATTTTATTTTGATGTTTAATAATTATATTATGTTTATAATATAATTAAACATGTTCACCTATTTTCCCGTTAGGTGGTTGCTGGAAATCCATATGCACTATTTTTCCAAAGTGATAATTTTATAGCTTGTAAAGTATAGCTAAAGCAATATACCTGTGTGGAATGTAACATTTCTTTGGTGTAAATTTAAGAAAAAGGTTCTCAAGTAAATCTTTTGTTTTTTGTCTTGTGTAATTTGATTGATTTAGAAATTATTTTTTAGGGCAAACCACATGTTCCTAATTTTCCCATACCACTTTAGGGTCTTGGGGTGTTTTACTTTTACTTAACACTTAAGCCCTTAACAATTTATATATCTCCCAGGTTGGGTGAGGTAGCTGCCACATAGCAGCCTTTCTTTACAAGATAGAGGCAGCTGTGTCACTAGGCTTCACCACGGATGACTCCTGCACCAACAGACTTTCAGTGTGGAACAGATGTTACAGATCCAAGGTTTGTATTTGCAGATTTGCACAAGTGCCCATCACTGGGGCATGTGTTTGCATATATTTGACTGCCTTGCAATTAGTGAGTGTTGATGTGCTTACTTTCATCGTTAGTATTTTGGCATGAACAAGGATATTTTATTATTTTTACTGACTGGGGTGCATTGCCAACAAAACTTTTTCTCGGGGGTAATGTGCATGCGTTAGATATGAAACCTAAGTAGATTCTGTGTGTAGACTCGGGTCTCATCCCCAGCTGTTTCACTCTCATCATCATCAATCGTTTTGCGTCCTGCTTTTCCCATTCATACTGGGGATGGACGTGTGACAGCTCTCCTCCTTAGCACCCTCTGCCCACTTACGGGCTGCTGGGTACTGAGGGCCGTTGTTCTGTGAGCTATCATTTTTCTTGTAGCATGTAGTTTTACTGGTTGTATACCCTTGCCAACACCAAACCCTTTTTACGTAGTGGGAGTACGACTATTCAACCCTTAGCTGGGGTTGGATGACCATTGATTCCTAAAATGTTAAAGATTATTATGTTTATAATCCCAGTTTTTAAAATATCCAAATACCTAACACTTTGGGCCATTCCACATACCGTATATTCAACCTGTACTACAGCTTAATATTTTTACAGAAGAATTAATTGTTGATTCTAGAAGTGGATCATATATAGTGGCGGAATTAGATAAAATAAAGGATGTCATTATGAAAAAAGACAAGTCCCCAAGGTGGTAGCCAGGACCAGGTGGAAGTTTTCATTGGATATCGAAGGAAGTTTAGTCCCTAATTAGCTTACTTTTGCATGTGTATCTTTTATTACGGAAAAATTTATGATCAATTGCATTCACAGATCCAGCCAGCGCCCCTCGATGAGATTGACTTCACCCACCACAGACACAAAGAAGCGGCTAAAAGCCACACGTCAGCGCTCCAAGGTGAAGCCAGTGTCGGAGCAAGAAAAGGAAGATGCCCTGGCTGAGCTGCGGAAAATACTTCCTAAGGCAGCTGTATTTGAAAAAGGCGAATCTGAGACTGATACAGCTTCAGAGAATGAGGAGAATGAGCTTCCAAAGCCATTAAATTATTTGTTTAGCCTCAGAGAGAAAGGTGAAGGTATTTTGCAAACTGAAATTTGCATAAGTAATTTGACATTCACACCACTGCAAGTTGCCAACCTTGAAAAGGCAACCAGAAGTCAGCATAAAAACTCTATTTGGCATGAGCACAGGGCAGGCAGGATTACTTCATCTGTGGCTCACTTTATCTTGACACTTAAGGCTGATAAATACCCTGTTAATTTGTTGCGAGCCATAATGAAGTATGATACTTGGGATCTCAGCAAAGTTGCAGCCTGCAGATGGGGGTTGGAGTGTGAGGCATTAGCAAGGGATGCATACATTGACAGTCAGTCTCAGGTGCATCAGGATTTTAACTGCACAAGTGTAGGGTTGGTTGTGCCCTCTAATAAGCCATTCATAGGTGCCTCTCCTGATGGTATTAGAACATGTGAGTGCCATGGCAAGGGTACACTTTAAATAAAATGCCCATATAAATACAGACACTTACCACCAGACCACTCAGTCCCCCTATCTGATAAAAAGTTTCTTTTAGATAAGGATGGGTGTCTTAAAAAAATCACATTCATTCTATACTGCCAAGTTCAGCAAAATGACCTAATGACTTGACTAAATATGAAAGTAATTTAATGCAAAGACTAAATAATTTAGGCATTTCATGACGAAGTTAATAAGTCATTTCACAGATTGACTTGTGCTTAGGCATTTCACGAAATGACTAGTTTCACAATCTGACTGTAACATATATAAACTATGATGACACCTGCTCCTTTGGTGTATAAATAGGGTAGTGGATGGGTGGAGAAAAACTTAAACATGAAAATTTGATACTCTATATTGGTATATATTTTACTAATAAAACTTCAGTTCTAGATCCAGACATTTTATTATTGCAAAACCTGTAAATAAAAAAATTGCAATAAATTAACCGGTGCTAAATAAAGTCAAATAATTGTCATATATTAATGAATTATAAAATATACCTGGTGTAGCCATAGCCTATTGCTGCTGTTCACGTTGTGCTGCTGCAGACTGCCGCTTCTTTTGCCTGGTTTAGCGATCAATTTTATGGGAAGCAGCATCCCTGTTGGGTTTGAAGATGAATTTTGTGGGTATGAAGTCGACATGGGCAGGATCCGAGTTCGGCTTGCCTGCAAACAATGCAGGCAATATATATGTCTTATATATATTGTGCTTTTCATGATTTGCTCTTAGGTTAGTGTATGCTAGTATGGTATAGGAGATAAATTGGGCACAGATGAAACCATCCTGGGACAAAAGCCCCTTAAAAAAAACTCCCTCGAGGAAAGAGCAAAGCAGGATAAACCTCCATACCGTCTCCTGACATCACATATTGTATACTTGATACTTGATGTTGTCTAGAAGTTGATTCCTCAGAGCCATAGTGTTCTACCACTGCATCTACAATATCTTTTGGGAGCCATTTGTACCCTGAAGGAGGCAGCGATTATTGAAAGATTTATCAAAATTATTATCTTCTCCAAAACATTCTACTTCTCAATAGATATATCCATTAACATTATACTACCCATCGCTCTAATCATTCATTCTAAGAACAACACTGTTGTTTGCATGACCCCCTGACGGGCCTGACATCCACATCCCAGTCACCGCCCAGCCCTCCTTAACTATCAGCTGAGACTGGATGGGTCCACTGCTCATGTCTGTCCTGGATGCAACACAGCACCTCACATATCAAACACATTATGGAAGACTGCACTGCACACAATAAACACACACGCCAGCAACACAACATACACTCCATGAAGACCCTGTGGGAAAACCCGGTCCAGGCCATGGCCTTCCTCAGAATCTTGGGGATTCTCGGCCAGGCAGAATATCACACGAATTTCATGACGAATTTCAACAACAAACACTTCTCACTGGAGACATCCAGAAAGCATATTGCACTTCTCAATGGCTACATCAAGAAAACAGTCTACTTCTCAACTGATACATACATATATAGTGGTACAATGGTCATTTACCTGTGAGAAAATGCTGACTGCAGATCCTTTCAAGGCCAACCAGCGAAAAACCTTCCCTCTTTAGAGCTTGTAGTCACTTCTGGCGTCTGGCTGAAGCAACAGGAAACCTGTGAAAGGTCACGGCAAGCCTTTTCCGTTATCTGTTGGTGCAGCCAACAGCTACGCAGCTTGTGGGCATGCTAAATATGAACATTATGCTGTGGCGTATAGGCGGTGAAGGGAAGGCGCGCTAGTTTGTTTTGTCTACCACGGTGTCGGGGGGCGTGGCTTGTCACGTCATCGTGGAAAGGTCTATTATCAGTGGCTCGCAAAGTATACTGGGGCCATCCTTATAGAGATTTAAGATTTTGTCCTAAGGCTTCGTCCTAAGATTCGAGGAAAGTCTAAGACGCGTCTTAGCTAGGACAAGGAACTGTGGTCTCGTCCTAAGATTTCGTGCTAAGGAGCGAGAAAGAAACTTGGAATCATGTAATTCAATATGCCTGTCCTAATGCTGCTTTTGATAAATTCCATTCATTATTTTATTCCTCTTTGAGAAACACTTTCCCGCAAAAACAATCAGGTACAACAAAAAGTCGGACCGAAGTCCATATATAACCACTGTTTTAAAAACCAGCATAAAAGAAAAACGCAGACTGGAAAGATTAGCTAGTAAATGGCCATTAACATACAGGAATGCCTATAAAACCTCATAAATAAACTAACATCACTCCTTCAAGTAGCTAGAAATAATTACTATAAGAGCCAATTAAAATTGGTACATTTTCACGGATTTTCAGACAGAAACACCCCGATAAAAAAAACTTGTTCACTCCAGGAACTGGGTGTATGTATACCTTACACGTGTCCCGTGTGCATATTCACGAACTGTACTCCGCTCCCGCACTCCGATTCAAGTGTGGGAAATGGAAGAGTTTTAAGGCAGACCCAAAGAAAACGCGCGCGCAGCAACACACCGTATGGTGGAAGAAATTTGCTTTTACTCTGTCCTACGTAAGTATAGCCTGGGTTCTTATGTTTATTTGTTGTGTAGTTACATATATTGTTAAGATAATAGCAGCAAACAGGCGCAAAAAGGCGTAACAGATATGTTTACGGGGATAAATAAGCGAAATTTCAAAACAATATATCGAAAAACTAAGTCCAGATTCGTAATCAGCACGTACGAAAGCTAATAGGAACCAAGTGTCATGAAAATCTGGGGCCAAAAAATTTGGCCAAATTTTGAAGGCAAATGAGAAATCCTTGGAAAATTTCGTGAAAAACACATTTTCATGGATATCTCAAGAACCGTAGCAGCTAGGCGAAAACCGTATAGAGTATAAACGATTCAGCCTACGACTGTGGTTCCTCTGGTATAAATAAATTAAAATTTCATCAATAAATAGTCCAATAAATAAAAGTTTTGTAAAGGTAAAAAAACTTATTATATCTCAAAAGCTTGATTTGCTAAGAAAGAACGGAGAGATTCTTAGGGTAGATCTCGTTAAGCTGGATATAATATATTCCCGTCGATTTTTGTCTAGGGTTAATAGTTTCATTGTAAAATGGATAAAACCAAATCAAGCCAGATTTTTGGTTTATTTTGCAACCCCAAAATGTTGAAAACTTGTATTTTCATACATACGTGAAATTCTTGTTAATAAGAATTGTACATCTTTCTCATCTAATACATCTCGTACATCTCATCTAAATTTAAACTGTTAGTACATTTTTTGGTGTTATTAGAGTTAAAGCTCTAGGTTTTATACTAGAGCTATCTATAGCTACATATAATATAAAACAGACATTTTATATTTAATAATATTTTAGGCCATCAACCAGCTGTTCACCCCCTGCTTAAAGTCTTGTAGCGAGGCGTGGTGGTGGAGGTCAGTTTGGTGAACTAACTGGTTCCACAGACGGCTGTAGCGGGGTAAGAAGGAACGTAGGTGGTGCTCTGTCCTGGAGAAGGGCACAGTCACTTGCTCCTGTCTGTGTGGGGTGACACAAGTGGAGTGAAGGGGAGGTGGGGGCCTGGGGAGCTTGATGGCTGCCAGGTGGGGCGTGTGGAGATTGAGTGTCTTGTGCATGACGCATAAGCCTGCCACATCCCTGCGCTCCTGGAGGGGTTGGAAGGAGCCAGGCGCGTGGTGGGGACGTTTGTCGTTAACCAGTCGCTGGGCTCTTCTCTGGACGCGGTCTAGTGTGGCCAGGTGAGAAGGCGGGCAGGAAGACCATGCTAGGGGGGAGTATTCCATTAGGGGACGTACCTGAGCCTTGTATAGGACCTCAACCCCCTTGGCATCTAGAAGGTGGGAGATGCGCCGGACACAGCTGAGTCTCCAGGCCGAGTTTTTAGCAACTCTCCTGGCATGACTGGTGAAGGTCAGTCCCGCGTCAAACTCCATCCAAAGGATGGAGATGGATCTCTGAAGGGTGAGTGATCTGCCCTCAAGCCGTATGTCCGGTGCAGGCAAGTTGGCGATGTCTTGCCTGCGGGAGATAAGCAGAGCCTGGGTTTTGTCAGGGGCCAGGCTGACCTGCCATCGACTACTCCAGGTGACGATGTTGTCCAATGCCAGGTTGATGCGGCACACCGTGTCCTGCCAGTTACGTCTGTCGCAGGGGAAGGCAAGGGTACATTCATCAGCGTAGGCCTGGGCCTCAGGAATGAGTTGGAGAATGTCATTGAAATAGACATTCCACAGAAGAGGCCCGAGTACGCTGCCCTGCGGGACACTGGCGTAGATGGGTTGCTGGCTGGAAGTGTGGCCGTTGATCACCACCCGTAAGGTCCTGTCTTGGAGGTAGTCCTGGATGAGCTGCAGTAGGGTACCGCGCACTCCCAGGCTCCTCAGCTTAGCAGCGAGATCTCGGTGCCACACCCTGTCAAAGGCTTCGGCGATGTCGAAAGCTACGACAAAGGTGTCCATTCCTCTATCCAGCGAGTGGTTCCAGGAAGCAGACTGAAGGAGGAGCAGGTCTGCAGCTGACCTTCCCTGCCTGAAACCAAATTGCTTGGAGTTGAGGAGATGGTGGGCGTCCAAGAAGGTGTTGATCTTGGCGGTGATGAGGGACTCCAAGATTTTCCCAACAGTGGTGAGAAGGGAAATTGGGCGGTAGTTCTTTGGGTCCCGTTTGCTGTTTTTTTTGTGGATGGCCACCACTCTTGCCTCTTTCCATTGCGTGGGCCACTTGCATGAGGAAAGGGTGTTGTTGAAGATGATGGTGAGTGGTGGAGCGAGCTGGGCAGCACATCCCTTTAGTAAGTGAGGGCTGATGCTGTCGGGCCCTAGCGCCTTCTTGGGATCTATTTGCCGCAGCTGATGTTCTACTTCCTTATTGTTAAATGCGAGACTCTCCAGAGAGGCCCTGGTGAGGGATGGTATCTCTGGGGGCTCGCGTGAGGGGTCTGGCACCGACATCTTAAAAGAAAAATGAGCTGCCAACAGCTCAGCCTTGTCCTTGTCGCGGACGGCCACTGACCCGTTTGGTCTGGTGAGCGGCGGAATGGTGTTGTTAGCAAAGAGGCCTTGCTGTTGCTTCACTCCACACCACCACTCCTTACTGCTCACTGACTGGCCGCTGTACTTGGCCTTTAAGTCCTCTCTCCAGCGTTGTATGGCCTGCTTTTGGACCTGGCACATGGCCTTGCAGGCTTCTTTGTGCCGATGTTTGTTGAGTTGGGAGGGGTGGGACTTGTACCGTAGCCAGGCCCTGCTCTTGTTGTCAGCAGCTCTCCTACACTGAAAACCAAACCAGGGCTGATCATGGGGTTTGGATTTGTAGGTTTGGCTGGGTATATGGTTTTTCTGGAGGGATAGGAGGAGGTTGGTAAAGGTCTCCACTTGTGTGTTAACGTCGCCGTGGAGAAGCTCCGTCCACACAATGGAGTCCAAGTTTTCTTTTAGGCTGTCCCAATCTCCACGAGACCAAAGCCAGTTGACTCGGGCAGTAGCCTCGTCGCGTACCACAGTGGTGCTGATGGTGGTGAGTACGGCAGAGTGGTCCGATGATCCAACCATACCCAGGGGGAGGCAGGTGATCACTTCTTCTGGCAAATCTGTAATGACGGGGTCGAGGGAGGAGCCAGAGAGAATCAACCAGAATCTTGCCACAGCAACAACAAAATATATAGATCATTTTCTCTGCTCCGTACCTGGGGAAGATGTGGTCGGGGGGGTGAAGGCTCCAGGCTCTGGGGTGGGCGTCTAGGGGCGCGAGGTGGAGGGTGTGGGGAGATGATGGGGGAGCAGGGTCGTCCAGAGACGGCAGCACCATGCCCACTCGCACCAGTAGGATGGCAACGACCCCCATCGGCAACACGAACCTGGGGACACAGGGAGGATACTGTCTGTTTGAGAGAGAGAGAGAGGAGAGGAGAGAGAGAGAGAGAGAAGAGAGAGAGAGAGAGAGAGAGAGAGAGAGAGAGAGAGAGAGAGAGAGAGAGAGTGTATGTGTGTGTGTGTGTGTGTGTGTGCACTCACGGTCTTGTCTACGCGAGATGGACTCGGGATCGCCAGTTTTATCCTCCCGGAAAGAGCTTGGAGCTCGTATAGTGACTGATCTTTGAGTAATGCTAGGACCTTGCACACCACACACACCCCATCCACTTGCTCAAGGAAGAAAGTAACCGCCCGGATTTGTCAGTGAAAAATCCCCTGTAGCGAGATGGGCTGGTGATCGAACGCCCAACCATAGAATGACACATTATCTGGCGGTCTTTATCCTTTAATCACGCAGGGTGTGTATGTCTGTCTGTTGTCTTAGTATGTGTGTGTGTGTGTGTGTGTGTGTGTGTGTGTGTGTGTGTGTGTGTGTGAATGTGCGTTTGTTTGTGTGTGTGTGTGTGTGTGTGTGTGTGTGTGTGTGTGTTTTTGGTGGGGTTGTGGTGCGTGGGGGTGGGGTCCCGTGCGTGCGGGCGTCCCGGGGTTTTGGCTCCGGTGCGTGCGTGCGTGCTTTTGCGTGCGTGCGGTTGGTGCTTTTGGTTGCCGTGCGTGGGGTGCGTGCGTGCGGCGTGCGTGCGTGGGTGGCGTGCGTGCGTGCGTGCGTGGTCCCGTGCGGGCGTCCCGTGCGTGCTTTGCGTGCGTGCGTGCGTTCCTGCGTCCCGTGCCGTGCGGTTTCCCGTGCCCCCCTTTCCCGTGCTTGCGTGCGTCCCCTGTGGGGGGTGTGTGTGTGGTGTGGGTGTGTGTGTGTTTTTTAAATACACCCATGGTCTTTCCACGCAAGTCGGACCCGGGGTTTTCCCCGTTTCCCCTCCCGGTGAAAAGTTGGAGTTTCTTTTATTACCGATCTTTGGTAATGCTGGGACCTCACACACAAACACACCCTCCCGTGCTCAATTGGGAAGCCCCAAACCCGAAAAATGTAGGGGGAAAAAACCCTAAAAAGGGGTTATTTTTTAAAGGGGAAAATTTATGCTATATTAAAGCAAAACCCCAAGACATTAAAATTGGAAGAATATACTTGACAGGGGACAAAAATGAACACATGGCAAAGGGTTTGTAAAGAAAGTATACACTCTTAGAAAAAAAGGGGGTGGGGAAAGGGGGGTTTGGGGATTGAGGGAAAACGCTCCCCTTTTTTTTCCCCTTACAAATATCCCCTTTTTGAAACCCCTAAAAAAACCCTTTTAAAACCCCCAAAATAAAACCCTTTTTTTTCCCATCCCTCCCCGTCAAAAAAGGGTAATAAAGGGTAGATAAGGGGTTATAACAGAAAGAAATTCCCCCTCCAGCCTGGCCCATGGGGGGTATAAAAAGGGTATTGATGGTGCTTTTTGTAAACAATTCTCCCCTTTAAAATAAAAC
Source organism: Chionoecetes opilio (assembly GCA_016584305.1). NCBI lineage: Eukaryota > Metazoa > Arthropoda > Malacostraca > Decapoda > Majidae > Chionoecetes > Chionoecetes opilio. Next base: position 39,832 of record JACEEZ010001254.1, on the reverse strand, counting down.
CCCTCTTTTCCCTGGTGTGTAGGGAAACTGAAGGAAAACACGGGAGGGGGGAAAAATCCGTAAATGTACAAAAATGTTGTTAAAATTCCCCAAAAATGTTTTGAAAAGCCCTTTATTTTTTTAAACCCATTTTCCCCCCCCGGGTTTTTGGTTTGGAATAAACATAGGTTTAAACCCCTTTGAGGCCCACCCAACGAAATTTTTCCATTGAAATTTTTGGGGTACCTTTAGATTTAAATTTTTAGCGACTATAAGTAACTTTTTATAGATATAAACCTGTTTAGTATCTTTGTCCACAAACTAATTTGGTAAAATTCATTTTATTTTTTTGTAATTTTATGGCAAAAACCATAAATTTTTTATAAAAAAAAGGGAAAAGATTCCGGGCGTAAAGGGTTTTTAAAAATCTCCTTCCAAACCAACCTTTTCCTTCATTTTTCTTTCCCTGAAACCCCAAGGTTTTCCAAAAAAGGCCTCCAAAGTAGCTTTTCCCCTGGTGAAAAAGGGCCCCCCCAAAGTATAAAATTATTAAAGGGGGGGAAATCTGCATCAGAAAAGGCACCCAAACAGCTAAACAAAACCTTGGTGTTCCCCTTGGTGCAGATTTTGATAAGAGGAAAAAAAAATTTTAAACCTTGCTTTTCCCCAAAGAAAAAGGGTCGGGGCGGCCTTAAAATACCTCAATGCCCCCCCAATCCTTGGGGACCTTTTCCCATGATTCCAAGTATTTAGCAAACCCCTTTAAATTGAAAGATTTTTAAAAAAAAATACAAAAAAAAAACCTTTTTTAAAACCCCCAAGTATTACTAACCCCAAAGTTACGACATTTAATACTTAGTTTAACTTTTACAGGTCAAGCATTATTGGTCAAACGGCAATGGGAAAGGGCGTTTTAAAGGGAAAAAAGGGGAAAAATTTTAAAGTTTTCAAACAGTGTTTACAAAATTTGGCTGCTTAAAGTAATCCGGTAGGGAGCCCGACAGTAAAGGGGCCCGCGCCAGCGCCCCAGGCGGGGGTGTGTTGCAGGGCGGGCCCTCCGGGAGGGGGGAAAAAAAAAAAAGAAGTGTGGGCGGGGCCCAGCTGGGAGGAGGAGAGCAGTTTTTTTGGCCAAAAACGCTTTTTTTTGTTGCTGTTTTTAATATTTCTGCGGGCGAAAAGTTAGGTAGAGGGGGAGAAAGGGAAGGATGGGAAAATAGGGGAGGGGAGGGGGCGTATCTAAGGGGGGCCAGGCCCACCCGGAAAGTTTACGGGCCAAACCCCCCTGGGTTTAAATTGCAAATTTAACCATTTTTTTCTTTTTAAGGCTACCCCTGGGCCCCCCGCACACCCCTGTGCCCCAGCCTTAGCCTTGGCTGAAGGAAAAAAAAGGGGTAGTAAAATGGTGCGTTTGTAAAAAATTCCCCCCCCCTTAATATACCCCCTTCTTTTTCCGAGTGGGGGTCCCGCATAAAGGGAAAAAACAGGGGAAAGGGGAAAAAAATCCGTCATGCTACAATTTTTTGTTTAAATTCACCAAAAAATGCTTTTAAATTTCGTATGGGGTTTTGTCTACACAGCCCACCATTCCGGGTGGGGGCTAGGGGGAGAGGGGGGTAGAGTTTAAACGTGTGATTTGAGGGGGGAAAAACAAAAAACCAGGATGCTTAAAATATATAATTTAAAAAATAAAATATTTTAATTTCCCTTTTAAAAAAATTATTTTTCCCCCCTTTCCCCGAATTCCCCCTTATAGCATAAAAACCCTGGATTTGCCATGTTTTAAAAGGCAAATTTTTTAAAAAAGGGAAAAAAGTCTGGTGTTAAATTTATTATAAATTATACCCGTGAAAATTTTATCTTCTCTTTTACAAAAAAACCCAGGGTTTTTCCCCCGGGGCAGGATTTTAAAAACCCAAACCCAAAGCGGGGGTGGGCAAAAAATTTTCCCAATGGGCACATCAGGGGTCTGGTTTTTGGGGCAGCCTCCCCCAAAGCGCTGCTCAACAACCGACTTTTAATGTCCCTTTGAAGACTTTTTGCCGACCCCGCTTGGTTGGGGGTTTTTTGGGGGCAGCGAGCTAGCTATCACAGTCTTTCCTTCCTTAAAATAGCCACACCCATGAGTCGGGTTTGTTGGGGCGGGCCTCCGCCAGGTGTGGAACAACCAGACGTATGATTTTCATTGACGACATTTTTCCGACCCCCCCTTGGTTGGGGGTTTATAAGGACGAGGGGTATCATTTTTTCCTTCAATAAAACCCTTAAATAAGGCCGAGGGTTTTTTTGCGCTTTTGGTTTGAAGCTTTCCTCTCTCTCTCCCCTCTCTCTCTCCCCCTCACTTCGTCCCCCATAGCTGCTGGGAAAGCTCGCCTTTTTTCCCCATCTTTTGAACCCTTTAAATTCCATTCTTCCCAAAAAGACTACCCCCTTTTTTGGGAAATTTACCAATCTGCTCTTTTCTCCAACGGCTTCCTGGGTTTTGCCATGCCTCTCTGACAGTATTTTCCCTTTCCCCTGTTTTTAAAAAACTCACGGGTAAGTAATCTTAGTCTTTAAATATTTACAAAAAAAGTCTTTTCCTCAACTTTAAAAAAATAGTCCCAAGTGACTAGTTGTGTATTATTTTTCCAACATTGAACCCCCCGGGGTTTTTAATTTATATCTAAGTAAAGGGAAATGAAAACCATAAAAAAAATAAAAACCCCCCTGAATTTGTTTTTTAACTTAAACCCAGTAGTAAAGCAGTGGCTGGTACCAAAAATGTGGTGGTTGGAGTTTTGTTTTTGGGGGTGTGGGGGTTGGTACTGGTAGAGTATAAAGTAGTTTAGGGGTGGTAATGGTGGTAGTTGTGAGGTTTTGAACAGCCTGGTCCCTAAAGAGGAGAGCGGCGAGGATTTGAGTGACAAAATACACCCCTTTTATGAGTAGAATGGCGGTGGGGGTTGGGGTGTGTGGGGCGGGGGTGGCCCCCCAGTGTCCTCCTCCCAGCGACTTGAGGCACACGGGGGTGGTTTGGGGGGGCAAGGAGGTTAAAATTTTGTACAGTGACCCAAAGGTCCCCCGCGGGGGTTTTCCGGGGGAAACCCGGGGGCCGGAGGGGGGCCCTTTTTTATTTGGGTGGCCCCTTTTGGGAGGGAGTAACCAAAAACGGGCCTTAATATTTGTGAGAGTTATTTATCAATTTTTTTGAAGTTTTGGGGGGGAAACCAAAAATTTTAAAGGATGAATAGTTCCTGTGGGTTGTAGGCGTGGGGTGTAGCGTTCACTGAGGCACCTTTTTTTACTCAGGGGGGGTAAGGGGAAAGGGGGGTTTAGGGGGGTTCACCAATGGAGGTGGTGGGACTGCAAATTTGGTAAAAGGGATGGTGTTCTTGACAACCATCTTGGTCGCCAACCAGGACAGCAACTAGTAATAGCAGTGGTGGTTGTATGGCAAAATTGGAAAAAACCCGAACCCCCCGCCCAAGCCCCCAACAGGCATCCCAGGTCATTCATTACGTATCCCCCCACTTGGTTTTGGGGAAAAACCCCGGGAAAAAAACACTAAGGAAATTTTCCCTGACCATCTTTCCTTGCGAATCAAAATATACTGGGGGTTCCCAATTTTTCCCTAATTGGTGGCAGGGGACCCCTTTTTCCCCGGGTACCCAACAGCGAACCCCAAAAAGGCCGATTTTGGCCCGGAAAAACACTTCAGGCCACCGTAAACCGGGTGGGGGAGGAGGGTGTGGGGGAGGACATCATAGCTCTCATGATATAAAAACGGGAATCTTTTTAACGCCTCCCCCCCCGGCCTCCCCCCGCCATGTCATAAAAAAGAGTGACCATTTTAAACCCTTACTGTAGACAATCCTGCCCTACACCAAGAACTGAGACATTCAAATTTCTCGATCCCTTTTTCCCTTTTACAACCAAGGTCTATTGGGCAAAAAAAACCCCGAATGTATATGTCAAATTTCAATAGAGAAAAAACCCGATATAAAAAAAACCAAATTTTGGGGGAAACCAAAAACAGAAGACAATAAAATTTCGCACCCCTTCCCCGATCCCCACACCCCTTCCTCAACGCCTCCCCTTGGGCCTACTCCCTGTCCCGGGCGAACCCAAAAGTCCTCCCCCTTCCCCCCCCCCAAACCCCCACCCATTTTCCCCTTTTCAGTTCCTCACACCCCACTTTCTACGTCTCCCCTTTAAGAAACCCTGGGGGTCCCAGGTCTCCCCCCCCGGGTTTTCCAGTTGAGACCAGGGGATGATCGAGGAGTGAAACCCCCCTCCCTTCAAGGGGCATGAAACCCTTTTTTCCCCCTTCACAAACCGCCCCCATCATCCCCACCCTTTGTTTCAACCCTCAAGGCTCACCATTTCATTTCCATTCCCTCCCACCTTCCCTCCCCTCTTCCTCCCCCCTGCCCGAACAGAGACCCTACAAATATAAAACAACATAAATTTAAATCCCAAAAGGCCTGCCCGACTCCGGGGTTTTCCGGGGGCCCCCCAGCCAGCCCGGGGGCCCCCGAGAGCAAAAAAAAGCAACAAGCGGGGTTTTAAAATGGGGGGAGCCCCCCGGTTTAAGCTCCAGTGTCGCCTTTTCTTTGGTATGTGGCTCGGGGGTGGTTTGGGGGCGGGCGGTTTGCCTTTCTCCCCCGGCCCCGGGGGCCCCCTGACCCCCATGGTGCAAACCGTGGGGGGATCACGGACCCCGGCTGGGGCGACCCGGGGCTGCCGGGGGGGGGGCCCGCCGCCCCCTGGAGGGGGCCCGGGCAAACTGTATGATCGCTCTGGGTGCCCGCTGGGCAGAAATGGGGGAAAGGGAAAAGGGCGAGTTAGCAAAGTAAAGGGGGGGTCAAGTGCCTATCCCTTCCCCTGGGAACGTCAACCCATAGCGGGGTCAATAGGGAGCTTTTTAAAGAGGCTAATAATTTTTATTTGGGTGGGGGGAAAAGGGGGGTGTAGGTAGTTTTTAAGTAACTGAACTACCCCGTGTTTGGTTTTCAATTTCTTCTTGTAGGGTTCCTTTTTTTTTCCTTTTTCACTGATCGAATGCCTGGCCCGCCTAATACGGCTGGGCTATTTTTATAAAAAACAAGAACTACACCTACAGTGGTCACTAAATGTTGTGGGCAGGACATTTTAAAAACCCTTTACAAAATACAGGCAGCCTTTTCCAAAAGGGCCCATAAATAAAATCTCTGTTTTGGGCCCAAAAGAAAGCACCCAAACCTCCTTTTTTAAAAACAACATCACCTTTCCCTCTTTTTTTAAGTTTTGTAAAAAGAGTAAGGGGGTGCTGTGGGCATGCGAGCAGAAACTACATAGGGAAAACAGTGTTGGAATGCTTGAAGGAAAACCCAGGGGAAACAAAATTAATGGGAGTAGTGCGAGGTGGAGTGAATAGACGGAGCAAAAAGGAAAATTTACTGTCGTTTATCTGACAGATTTTCTTTCCCCCGCAGCTTGGGGCCCCTTTAGTCGGGCCCCCGGGCCCACCACCAAACCCCCACCTTTCCCGCCACCCCCCCACCTTCCCCCGGGTCACTGCCCCCCCTACCTGCCCCAGAGAAGAAGGGTCCCACGATGTGGGACAGGGGGGCAAAGCCCTCTCTATGTAAAACCTGGGGCCCCCGGGGTTGATGAAAGTCACGGACGGGGTCGGGGGGAGGAAAAATGAGATGGACAAGTTTAAACCCACCTAATAAATTTTTTATCAGTATAAAAAAATATTTCCCTTATCTTCGGAAATGTTTTTTTTCTTTAATATTAAACAAATAAAAACCCGTGAAAAAACACTAAAGAAATGCCATTATGAAAAACTCAGAAAAAATTTAATGCCTTAAACTCTTCGCCATTTAATATTTTGGGTCAAAAACATTGCTGGAAAAAAATTTTAAAATGGAGAATACAAAGAACGGACCCGAATTAGCTTTTCCCCTTGATATTTTAGTTTTTGAAAAATTTTGCAACATGCATCATAAATTAGGGCCCAACTAACTAAAAAAAATCCCCAAATCGTAATTTTTTTTTCCCCCCTTGATGATGTTTTTTATTTAGTTTTTAAAATTTTTTTAGGGATGGTTCTAAGTCATTTACCAGAAAAAGGGGAAAATATCCAAAGGAAAGCTAATTAAAATTTTTTTTTTTTAATTATAATTTCCATGTAAAATGTTTTTGAGCAAAATTTTAAAAGGCGAAGAGTTAACAGTGGGGGGGAAAGGTGGGTGGGAAAAAGAGAAACCGTACCGCCCGTACGGGCCTAAATCGCGAAAACTCGGGCTGCTCGGCCCCCTGGTCGTGGGGGCTTGCTCTGATGATGAGTCCACCACCATTTCCCCCTCGCAAAACGCAGACTTTCTTCCCTAGGACGGCTTTGTCAGTGGTTTTCCTCCGAGGGGCTGGAGCCTTGCCGGGGAAGCTTGATCACGGAGCCCCTGCCGTGGAGGGCCCCGCACATTCTGCCTCCCCTTTCCAATGCTACGGCCGACGTTTGGGATCAATGTTAATGTTTAGTGAGGGTGTATAAAGGATGGGGAAAAGGGAAAAGGAGGCGAATTTGAAGGAGGATGGGTTTTGGACTATAAGAGAGAATAGATAGATGTTTTGGATTTTAAAATGAGAATTTTTTTTTTTTTTTTTTTACATCACGGGGGGCTGGCCAAGGGCACAAACCAAAAAAAGTAACCAAAGCCCCTTTAAATTGCCAGTCCTTATTTAAAAAAGGAAAAGTAAGAAAAAAAAAAAAGAGGGGGGGGCCCCTTTTTGTTCCCGGGGGGTGTCTTTGGGTTACTCTTCTTTTTAAAAAATTTAAAATCATGGGGAAAACGAAAAAATAGAAAAAAAGGAAAGAGTTTCCCAAAATTTACCCCAAAGAAAGGAATTTAAAAAGAAAAAAATACCCGGGGGGGTTAAGTCTTTTCATTTGGGAAAAATGGACATAATAGGGTGAGAATGATTTGGGAAAATCTTGTGCCGAGGCCCCGTGAGGGAGGAAGGGGGGGGGAGGCCAAAGCAGTTTTGCAAGTTCCAAAAAGCAGTGGCCCTGAAAAAAACGGAGAAGATAGCAAAAGAACAACATTGGGGGCGGTGATTTTAAAAAATTTAAGACAGTCAGTGGGAAAGCGGGGGCGGAGTTGCTGAGAGGAAAAGATTTTTAAAAAACCCTTGGGGTTTTAAGAGCTGTATGAGTGATCCCTCCCAACAGTGCGTCATACCCCATACATGGGCGGTAAGGCCCCCGTTTGAGAGGGGAAGCCCCTGGAGGGGAGAAAAAAAAGGACGCAGACGCCACCGAACCCCCTAACTTCTTAGAAAATGTTTTGCAATAGACAAAATGCTTGTGGGCCCTTCGGACCCATGTATTTTATGGGGTTTTATTTGTAGGATATTTTTAGACAAATGTGGGTTGCAAACCCCCAATTGTGTTGTTTTGGGGGTCGTTTGGGGGCACGGTTTAAAATGCCTCGGGGGGAGACCCTTTTTCCGTGGGGATTCCAACCCTTTGTGTTCCGGTTTTTGTTCCAACACACACACCCCCACAAACGAGCAACAAACGTCCATGAGTCTACTAAGTTTTGTAGAAAACGGCCAAAAAAAGTTACCCCCAGAATTTTTCCTGTAATCTAAAACTCCTCAAGTGTTTTTAAACCCAAAAAACCCCCTTCAAAATTTAAATTTAATCGACATGGGACCCCAAAACGCTTTCCAACCCACAATTTTTTTTGCGATTCTTTTTGCCTACTCCCCATCAAAATTTTTAATTTTTAAAATTTTTGGCTACCCAAAACAGACAGGGCAGGGCAGCAGACGACAGACGAAAGACGACAAAACAGACAGGGCAGAAGGGGCAGACAAACGGGCTAATCCTATAGGGATATTTAAAATGAGATGTGAATTTCCAGCTCAGATTTTTAGTTTAAAAGGGTAGCCCGAATGTTCATTTTTAGAAGGAGATAGTTGAGTGTCATTGGGGAAAAAAGGGGGGTGTTATTGGTAGGTTTTGTCGAGTAAAATAGGTGAAAAAAAATTGGGTTTTTTTTTTGGCATTGAACCCAAAAAAAGGTTTTTCTTTGGGCCCCCAAACAAAATTATAGAAAGATTTAGAAGTTTAGGCGCTCGGTTTTGGGTCTCTCCGTTAATCACTTATTCCTGTTGAGGTTTGGAAAGTCTAAAAAAAAAGACGTTTTAAAAAATGCCCGGGGGGAGAATTATTTAGCGCGCGAGGGGTGGATAGGGCCCTTTTAGTTAGACTTAGAAGATCAATATTTAATAAAGAAAAAAAGAGTGGGTGATAGGGCAGAACCCCGGGGGAAAAACCCTATTTTATAGATTTTTGGAGAAGAGCAATGTCCGTCTACAGTAGCTGCAATAGAACGGTTTGAAAGGAAATTTAAGATGAAGGTACAGAGAGAAGGATAGAACCCGAATGAGGGTAGTTTGGAAATTAAAGATTTGTGCCAGACTCTATCAAAAGCCTTTTATATGTCAAGGGCAACAGCAAAAGTTTCACCGAACCCCCTAAAGGAGGATGACCAAGATTCAGTTAGGAAAGCTAGAAGATCGCCAGTAGATCACCCTTTACGGAAACCGTACTGACGATTAGATAGAAGATTGTGAGCAGATAGATGCTTAAGAATCTTCTTATTAAGTATAGATTCAAAAACTTTAGAAAGGCAGGAAGTCAAAGCTATAGGACGGTAGTTTGAAGGATTAAAACGGTCACCCTTCTTAGGAACAGGTTGGATGTGAGCAAACTTCCAGCAAGAAGGATAGGTGGAAGTAGATAGACAAAGACGGAAAAATTTGACCAGGTAGGGT
>JACEEZ010001254.1:8545-26045 GCA_016584305.1 Chionoecetes opilio | reverse complement strand
CATCCTCTCCTCTAAACTTCTGTTCACTATCAGGTACCTCCTGTTTATCCTCCTGAGTAAAAACACTTAAGAATTAATCATTTAAAATTTTACACATATCCTGTGCCGTGCTTACAATCTCCCCCTGCTTATTTTTTAATCAATCAATCAATCATTAGTAGCATACGCCGGGGGGCGCGTCGCCTCGCCCACCCTACGACGCCACTCCCGGGGGTCACCACGCGCGAGCTCCCATGCAGGCTCCTTTCCCATAACAAGCAGCTCTCGACAAGAAACATCAACTTGCCCCAGCCACGAGCCTTGTGGGCGCCCCCTTGGCCTCCTCCACTCCGGATTGTCTCTTACAGATACAACCCGATGGGAAGGATCAGTTTCAGGGTAGCGTGCCACATGCCCATATAGCCGAAGTTGGCGCTGACGGACTATGCAGGTAATAGGCCTCGATTCAGTCTCACGGTGCAATCGCCGATTTGACACGTAATCATCCCAGCGATACCCCATGATTCTGCGAAGACACTTATTACCAAAGGCATTGATTCGTCTCTTCAAGTCACTATTTAGTATCCATGTCTCACAACCATAGAGTAAGACAAGGATCACAAGCGACTTGAAGATCCGGATCTTTGCCCTTCTGCACAGGTACCGACAACGCCAAATACTCCCGCTGAGCGAGTCCATAACACCGTGGGCTATGCCAATCCGCCGTAAGACTTCTTGACGTGACCCGCCGTCATTATGGACTGCGCTACCAAGGTATGTAAAACTTTCCAAGATCTCAATGTCCTCGCCACACGCCTGAACAGACTGTACTGCTTCATCTAGTAAGTCTCCAAACACCTGGACCTGGGTATTTTTGTTAATATATTTTTTAATGGTACCACTAATTCCCTAGTCTTTGTTTTATAAACCTGAAAAATACCTTAGGGTCCGTCTTTGCCCTCCCTGCAGCCTTAATCTCATAATTCTTCTTCGGTGCTCTTGTTAATTTTTTTTTTACCGTGCTAGCCATCTTGTTATACTGCTCTCTATTCACCTGCCCATCCTTAACTTTCTTATACATATCCCTTTTTACCCCTATGTTGTGTTTTAAAAACTCAAGTCATCCACTTGAGCTCGATTTTCCTTGATCTTATCGCCCTATAAGGAATATTTTTTTTTTTACCTTCAATTAAATTGCTGACATAGGTATTATAATCCTTTTCCGCGTTGACCTAATCGACACTCCCCGCCGTCCCGACCACAGATCTCATCTCACCCTCCCTCTTGTCACTGTTAATCCCTTCCAGGTGTATTCTTAATCCTACATAATTAGCCTTTCTGTTAATCCCTTCCAGGTGTTTTCTTAATCCTACATAATTAGCCTTTCTGAAGTCAGGTACTCTATGCGTATTATCACTTCTACTTCCCACCTCCCAATTTAAGCAAAATCTGATTTCGCAATGGTCGCTTTTTCCTAACGTACCACCAACTTCCACTTCAGTAACTAAATCATCCCTGTTTGTTAATAATAAATCTAGAATATTATCTCCCCTAGTAGGCTCCTTGATTGCTTGCTTTAGGAAGTTATCTTGAACTAGTTTTAACAAATCCTCTGCGTCATTGTCTCCTATAATTAAATCCCAGTCAATGCTTCTAAGATTAAAGTCTCCTACCACGCATAATCGATTATATTTACAAGCCTTGCTTATTTCCTCCCATATAAGAGCTGAATCCTCCCTACATAAGTTTGGAGGCCTGTACACTACACCCAAGACCATCTTATCAGTTCCTTCTCTAATTTCCACCCATATAGACTCTATGCTACCATCCGTTTTTATAACGTTGTCAACACAACACTGCAATGTATCCCTGGCATATAGTGCAACTCCTCCGCCTCTCCTTCCTACCCTGTCCTTGTGAAATAACTTATATCCCGCTATCTCAACTTCTGGATTAAATACTTTGCCTGTCATAATATCTAACCATGTTTCTGTTAATGCTATTATATAAAAATCTTCAACACAAGATGTTCCTCTCAGTAAATCTATCTTATTTAATATACTCCTAAAATTTGTATAGTAAACCTTCAAGCAACTCTTCTTATTTTTGTCCATTTTCCCTTTATCTTTAACTAAACCCCTCCTCTCTCTCTTCTTACGAATCACTTTAGTTCCCTGCCTTCTGAAACTCCTCCTAGTGTCGCAAGTTTCCTTTACCCCGACCCCAGTGTCTAATCCCCGGTTCTCTATCTTAAAAAAGCCTGCAGTGCATCTACCTCCCTTTCAAGAGATTCAGACAAGATCTGAACTCCTTTCCTCGAAAAGTGCACCCCGTCCCTGCGGTAGAGGTGGTTATGCCCGAAAAAGAGGTCCCAGCTGTCGACAAAGGCCCAACCATTGGCTTTGCAATGAAGTGCCAGCCGGGAATTCAGAGCAATAGCCCTGGAGTACCACAAGTCGTCAACATAGCGTCTTGGAAGGACACCACACACCACAGGGACCCCATCCCTGTCCCTAACTTTACCTACAGCTTCCTTGAACCGCCGTAGCAATTCCTCACTCCTTACACACTCAACATCGTTTCCCCCAGCGCTCAGGCAGACGATGGGCTTTTTCCCTTGGTCCGCCATGCACTCGACTATCTTATCACTAACATAGCCTATCCCCTTCCCTGGGTAACTCATCGACTTCATGCGCATCCCATCCCTGTCACAGAACCAGCTGTCGAGATGCCTAATCTGACTGTCACCAACAACCAAGATTTTACCTTCGGGTAATGATGCATCGTCTACCGTCCTTACCTCCTTATCTTCCTATTGTAGCCCCGAGAGTACCTGAAATGAGTTCGTGCACACAACATGGTCATTGTTTACCTTTCTCTCCTTCGGGCGGGCTCCACCATGATCAACTACCTTACATCCACCAATCCCTGGTGACTTACTAGGGACCACTCCCTTAGTAGTAGCCCGAGGCACGTCTTCCTCTGGTACCCCTCCAGGTACATCCCTCGCATGTGCCCCTCCACTCACTCCACTTGGACCTCCACTTCCACACTTAAGAGATCGCATCTCTATTTCCTGCTTCCTCGCCATGCTTTTCAAATCGTTCACTTCACTTACAAAGCACCTTTTCAGGTCTTCAATCGCCTCCAGAATAGACTTAAGTGCCACTCTACAACCTTTACTACACTCCCCTTCGACCCTTCTCCCTCCTTCTACCACACTCGTTTTCACCTCAGACTCCTTCACTCCACCCTCTCCTCCACAACACCCTCGACTCGACGAACAACACCATCGCCTCCACTATCCACACCGTCGTCTCCACTAGCCATGCCGACGCTAATCTCCTCTGCAGCTGCCATCTTAATCCTCTCTGACCTGACTCGACACACACACGGAGCAGAGAGCAGAGAGCAGAGAGCAGAGAGCAGAGAGCAGAGAGCAGAGAGCAGAGAGAGAGAGAGAGAGAGAGAGAGAGAGAGAGAGAGAGAGAGAGAGAGAGAGAGAGAGAGAGAGAGAGAGAGAGAGAGAGAGAGCGAGCGGGCGACGCCGCCGCGATTTATTAGTTAACGCTAATGTTTGCATGCTGATACTGTAATGTTTCTGATACTGTATGTATCAGAAAACGAAATATGGCAATGGAAAGCTAATAAAATTCTGCTTCTATTGATATCTGCCATCTTATAAGCTGTCCCACAAAGTTTTACATGACTACGAGTTTTAAGTGAATGTTAAGCTCATCATATTTCTTCAGAGTCTCATAATGACCTTTATTTAATGTGTTTTACTATGTTTTATGTGATAATCTTATAGAACAAGCATTTCCGAAGACAACAGTCTATCCTTTATACATGTATAACATGATATACTGCGGGGTCATGCCTTGAGAACTTCCCCGGGTCTAGAGTGAACGAAGAGGCCTTGGCGCTAAAATAGCGCCCACAAATCGAGTTGTCGCTACTCTATATATTAAGGTACTCTAGTATACACTGGCATTGTCCTACCGCCTCCCCGCCGCCGCGCTCTGATGACCTCGCTCGGGGGTTTAACACACCAGCCAGATCATGCAACGAGGTCGTAGTGGGGACGCAACAGTCTGCAGAGTCGCGGCCGAAGTCTCGCGGGTTCACCACCATTTGCGGCTGATGGGGCGGGTAGGGGTGGTAGGGATGCGGTGCGAGGCTGGTGTAGATGACCGGGTCTTCGCGCCGCTTGATGCCGCGGCTCAAGGGGGCACTAGACAACATATCAACGTACTCCACGTCCATCGCCTGCAAGCCACAACAACACAGGCTGAACACGCATCATGCTATACTAGAGTCTATGTTATTTATTATGGTCACAATGCACTAAGGAAGCCACGCCCCCTGCCTCCCCCTCTATTCTACGGGGCAGCTGATTGGTGCACTCCTCGTATCATCACTACCTATCACAATATCTTCATTACTTAACAGCGGCGTGACCACTGGACAGAGCAATCTTCACTACAAAAGGAGTTTTGATTTTGTCACCCTTTGTAGTGAAGATTGCTCTGTCCAGTGGTCACGCCGCTGTTAAGTAATGAAGATATTGTGATTGGTAGTGATGATATGAGGAATGCACCAATCAGCTGCCCCGTAGAATAGAGGGGGAGGCAGGGGGCGTGGCTTCCTTAGTGCATTGTGACCATAATAATAATTAAAATAGATTTATAGACGCAGCTCTGTCCACCCCTCACAACGCACGCCTGCCACCACTCTCACCCCACAGGGCCCACACTCACCTTCGTGGCGCTGGGCAGGGTGATAGTGACGGCCGCCGCGGTGTTCCCCTGCAGGATGGCCACGGACTCCACGCAGCGGGGCGCCCTCAGACCACCGCCCGCAGGCTCCTCCAGCTCGCCCACTTCCCGACCTGCGAAGGGAGGAGGGAAGGAGAAGAATATAGGGTACACTCATGATCTAAAGAACATAAGAACATAAGGAAGCTACAAGAGGCTGGGAGACCTACAGTCTAGGGTTATGACTCGGAATAAAAAAAATTGCCTGCTATGAAATTTAATGAACATTTTAGTGCACACTACAAAAAACTTAGTGATTCCGTTCAATTTTTAAAATATGTCCCCCACACAAGCTTAGAAATCTTTGAAATTTTCTAATATCAGTAATAGTATATTACATTGCACAAACTACAAATTGTTGGTAGCAACAAGCTAGATCTAAATACTTGCTCTTTGCATTTTTCACCCAGCTCTTCCATCACCTTCACAGCCGTGTCGGCAATCATATTCGAGCGAGGTACATCAAGCACTGATGGTGCCCTGCTCCAGTGAGTTTTCAAGCACTTCAGGGCACTGGCACATCCAAACTTTATAATGCCGAGGAGGAGGTTGTCATAGGTTGTCTCCTTGAATTTTTGAGCACTGAACCAGGCTTCTTTCCACTTTTCAGTGATGAAGCATGCTGGAAGCTCCAAAACACTGCGCCATGATGGCAGTAGAAAGCATGCAATTAGGGTATAAATAGCCCTCGAGTTCCATCGAGTACTGTGTAGCGAAGGCAGCTTCCTCCACTTGATACCGGGAACGCAGCGTGCTTCTTACAATGCTGGAATGCCTTGCAGAGTTCATACAAGAACTTGAAGTCGTCCCTCCAGCCGGGGTTCTCGTCCACATCCATTTCTGTTTCTGCCTTGTACTCACTTTGTAGTTCTTCGTAGTTTTCCAACAGTTCATCGATGAACTTGTAGTTCAGACTTGGTTTGGTCGTCGTTTTAGAAACGTAGAAGTCCAGAACGTGTTTCAATATTCTGTCCAAATATGTGATGCGGACATCCAATGTATTGAGGCATCTCTAAACCTTTTCCAACCATCGCTCTCTGTATTCTCACAACAACGCCATTTGATCGTCCAATGTTTACGGAAGTTGTGTCACATATGATCATTTTAATGCTTGACACGACATCATATTCATCAATAAATTTCTCCAGTGCATTATATACATCCTGAGAAGATCCGCTTTTGCACCGTGCAACTCCAAGTTTAATCTCTCTAGTTGCATTTTTGAGGCAGGCTACATGATACTCATGTTTTAACAGTCTTTTGCCATCTAAGTGAAGACAAAAGTCCTTCTCTTCCTTCAGAAGAGATTTGATTTCATCCTTCATTTTTTTTGCAAACCTGACGACTCCACGCCAGACACCTGATTGTGTGGGTGTAGGAAGACCCACACCTTCTTCTCCGAGACTTGCACGGACTTTAGATGCTTTGTCGGTGGATAAAGACTGACGAGTCACCAATTTTGTGGCCTGGTATGTCGCAGATGGTTTCTCTCTCATGGTTGGCTCTGACTCATCATCAGAGCTGCACTCTGTTGCGCTGCTCACATTGTTGCTTGAGGTGCCAGATTCATTTTCCGTATTGGATATACCAGCGATTTGCTCATGTGGTAATAGAACATGTCTCTGTCTTTTTGAAGGATGCACGGATGAATTTGGTGCAGGCTTATGAGTGGTATATCCCACCTTCCCACTTGATTCCTTTTGTTTGTGATAAAGCTCTTTATCCTTGCGACAAAGCCAAGCACCATCAACTTTAGTGATGTCAAATATGCTGTCTATATCATTCAAAAAGTCTTTTTCGGTATCCATTGGTTCTTCTCATGCAAACCTATATAAGTTTGGTCAGTCGTGCATTTATGGCTTGCTGACTAAGAGTGGGAAAGCTGAAGTTTTCCCACAACTGAGTTCATTCATTGACAATCCATTGAATTCTAGTATTTTTCAATTTCTCTTCTGCCAGTAACGTGCCATAACACTATGGACCTTTAACCCATGGGCTGCGGGTGGACTCTTAAGAGGTTTCTCTGGTGGGCTGCGGGTGGCCTCTTAAGAGCGGGGTTTTTAAAGGCATACCAAAACCGCGGGCTTTAACCCAGGCGGCTACAAATTGGTGTGTGAGTAGTACAACATGGCAACTCGAGATATGCGAGAGCATATGCGAGCGCATGCGAGATATACGAGATATACGCGATATTACGCTCTAACCCATAGCGTATACGGGCGGATATTCGCCCGGGAAATCTCGCCACGCGACACCAATCTAGCCATACGATGCAGTTCGCGCCACATTTTTCAACTACGGACCGCCCCCCCATCCCCCCCAGACATATTTTGGGGGGTCAAATATATATGGCCGGGTGCGCTACAACATTCCCTACACGCTGATGTAGTTTTTATCGATTTTTGCAAGGGTCGTCAAAATGACCATACCTTTCGCCCAGGGCTTAGGTGTATAAAGCATACCCTTAGCTTGTTAAGGGTTAAACTGGAGTAACCGTAAATATTCGTGCGTCTGAAAAAGCTATATACCTATACACGAAGACTTTACCAGTTACAACTTGCATTGAAATTACGATTTTTTCATAAAATTTAATGTTAAACAGAGGACCTCACCATAACATAGTGAAAATTCACCAATATAAGTGCCTCGGTGGGAGAAATATTTTCATACAAAAGAACAATAACTATAACTAATATGATAAGCATATGGAACCTCATCGCTTAACATAGCAGGAATTTTAAAATTCGAAAAAAATATGTTTTAGTCATAACCCTAACCTACACGTGGTAGTTCCTGTTACTTAACATTACCTACATCCACCTTTCATCCCCATCCATGAAATTGTCCAGCCTTCTTTTAAAGCTCCCTATTGACTCCACACTGACCATCAAACGACTGAGTCCATTCCAATCATTATTGGATCAATCATTGTCATTCAAGCATCAATCATCATCAATCATTGTTGGTTCCTTTCTTACTTTGCCAGCTTTGCCTTGAGTGACTACGCCCCCCACCCCCACGTCTATGAGACAAAACTGCAAGGACAAAAGCTGTCAGCGTTGGGTTGTCAAAGTCTCACTCGTGACCGAGAATCAGGGCAACAAGCTATTGATTGGTCTTTTTTGGCATTTTCAAGACTCTGTGGGAGCGAATTCCCTGCAGTGCATCTACCACACCAGTGTCTTCTTTTTATGCACCGTCATTTAACCCCTTCACGCCCATTTCTTTCCTTTGCTACATAAAATCATATGTTGTTAGCCATAAAATTACGAAAACTAACTTAATATACCTTATTACCTAATGGACAAAGATACTAAACAGGTCATATCTATACACTATTGCGTATTTTAACAAAAAATCGTCTAATGGTACCCAAATTACAATGAAAATTACGTTCTGGGTCTCAAGGGGTCAAAATTCAACTTATAGTCACATTACTGAACTTCGAGAGCGTTTTCTGAGCCTTGAGTGAATTTTTAAAATCTGAATGAATTAATAGGGGAAAGAAATGTTATAGATTGTTTTCTTTGAAGCAAAGTGCATGTTGGTAAAATGTTCTTCAGCAATGTAAATATCGACCATCAGAGTTAACCCAGTTCAGTCCAGGTTCAGTAAGGTAAAGATGGGGACATACGCTAAGCTGCGCGTGGCCTCAGTGCTCATCTCCGTGGCATTAGCCCTTGAGCCTGTGGTGGGTGAGGACCCGTTACCCCGGGACACAAGGCTAGTGTGACATCCGGGTTACCACAGTTACCTTCCCCAGGTTTCCCCAGGTACCAACCAACCCCGAAAGGAAGGATGCATAGCTTGGTGGGCTGCACGTCGACTGCCCTGGTCGGGATTCGAACCAGGGCCCCCGGTAAGACGATTCTACTGTGGTTCGCCTTTGTTACTTGTATTTTTGTTAGGAAGGATTTTAAGAGACAAAGCTGGCAGTGTCGCCGTACTGTCTTCCAACATGAGTCGCCTTAACCCCTTCACGCCCAAAACGTAATTTTCATTGTAATTTGACCACCATTAGATGATTTTTAATTAATATAAGCAATGTTTTTATATATATGACCTGTTTAGTTTCCTTGTCCTCTAACTAATGTGGTATATGAAGCTACTTTTCGTAATTTCATGGCTTCCAACATACGATTTTATTTATTAATGGAAAGATATGGGCGTGAAGGGGTTGAAGTGTGTGAGGGCTGGGACGTAGAAGAATGAGGAATAGGAAGGAAGGAAGGATAAATGGGGAGAAGGGAAAAGGACTAAGGAAAGTAGTGGATAGAGGGGAAGCAAAGGAGGTCTTGCTGACACCTCAGATCCTTATCAGAGGAGGAGGGGGTAGCGAGGAAGAGGCCTAGAGGCTCGAGAACAAGGCCTCACTGTTCGAGTGGCTCAGGATGGAGGCGAGGACAGGAGACCACAGGACATTTTTTCTTCCTAGCACTGGGGGCCACATGGTGTCGCTTTAGATAGCCTCGAGCGGGATCACCTGTGCACATGGTGTTGCGACAATAATAGTGTATTACTGCAGGTATAACTGCAGCGAGTAACCTAGCGCGACTCAAAGCCTACGGAGGCTAGTGTAGGAGACACTCTGCGCGCCAGGTCTGGCATGCGTGCCAAGTCTGGCCCACGTGCCTAAGGTTGCCGACCCGGGGTTGGTAAGGAAAACTCTACGGAATTCAACTACCCTGTTTCCAGCCTGCGTCCTGGCGTTCCCCGCCTGAGGTCCCCCAGAGTCCCGGAGCAGGGCGGGACTTGCCCAGCCGGGCCTTAGGACCTCTGGAATACCACATACAGGTCTTCCTGAAGGCGACGCAGCAGACGGTGATGTATCTATATGATTGACAGTGCATGAGAGGGGCGGGGGATTAAGGATGCCCCCGGGGCAACTATGCAAGCTAGGGGCCTCGGGGGGGACAGGGAGGGTCGCCCCCCGGCAAATGCCGGGGTGTTACTAGCCTGGGGAGGTAAACTCTCCGTAGCTCCGACGTTACGGGCACAGCCCCGTGTACCCCATCGGTACACAGGAGTTATGCCCAACTCGCACCTTCAGGTAGAGGTGCCGGGGTTAATTGTCATGCCATGACCAGCGACCGATTGGATAGAACCGTAGCGGGTTGGGGGGCCGCTAAAACAGGAGCTATATCAACACCCCCCGTTGAGCCCGCGCACGCAATTTCCTTCCCCCCTTCGGGAGTAGGGCGGCGTGGGGCTTAACAAAGTGTATCGCGGAAAATGTATCTCGAAGGAGTGCACAAAGGAAGGATACTTTAACATCTCCACCTAGAAAAGTATAACAATTTCATGGCCTAACACTCTCTGTTCAAGCTGTCCCTCGTCCTGACCCGCTGTGTTATAACGTACCAGTAAGACGCCTTAATCGGCGAAGGACGAGCGAGCCCGTAGAAACCCGCCGCACGTGCGGCGTCACCCGGAGTTTGACCTGTGTGACATTGCTAGGTGTGTGGTCTCAAACCACACACCAAATTTCAACTTAGTCGGTACAGCCGTTTCTCAGCTATAGCAAGATAACGTTGTCTGACACCCCTCACGCGGCACGCGCCACGCGCCATGCTGACCCCTCACGTGAGAAAAAACATGTCAAGCACAAATAGGGATTGAATGGGGCGGGGCTATCAGATGGCGAAGACCGCTTGTCAATCGGAAGCGGGATTCTAAAGATATAAGCTCCTGAAAAGCGTGATGGTCAGTCGGTCGGTCGGTCGGTCGGTCGGTCGGTCGCTTATATGTGAGAAAAATCCCGTATTCAGTGAGGACTCGCGAGCGCTAGCACGGTGACTAGCGCTATGTGAGGCGTGCTGCACACGCCTCAGACCTTAAACAAGCTACGATTGGTAAAAAAATTACGTTCACTGACTGACGATTCTCAAGTTGCCAGGTATTTTTTTTCTGACCAGATGAACAAGGGGATAATGTATGTGAGGTGAGCTTTCCGGCGTCTGGCGGATTAAATATTGGTCTCAAGGCAATTTTGATGCCACACATCTGATAGAAGTTTTTGCGTTCTACAACTTTGTCTTCAGTGAACTTTTTCGAATCTCGAACGTAAGTGGCTTTTCTGTGAGTGTAAAGTGTAAGTGAGTGGCTTTCAGGTGAGCTTCCTGGCGTCTGGCGGACTTAATGTAGGTCTAAATGTAATTTCGAACCACGTTCCCGATATCGTTTTTGGCCCTCTACAACATTGTCATCAGTGAAACTTATCGAATCTGTAACGTAAATGGCTTTTCTGTAAGAAAAACCCCCCTGTACCCGCCCCGCCCCGCGTAAGTCCCTATATATAATTATTATTATTATTATTATTATTATTATTATTATTATTATATAATAGGAGAACGTGAGCTGAGACCGTTATATTCGTTCTGACACGTTTATTTGAACTTTAACGGCAAACTGTTAGAATACATGTTTTGATGTACGGCAAAAGTTATAGGCGTTTTCTGCGGGGATCCTGATTGCAACCGAAAAAATTTTTGGTTGCCCCAAATTTCGATCCCTGTTCAACCATCCAGGGAAGATGATTGGCCCGACCCGCAATCATTTTTGTTTTGTGGTTTGGTTTTGTTTTACCGTTTTTCAAAACCGAAAATTTCCGGNGTAGTAGTAGTTAGTAGTACGTATTTAGTAGTAGTAGTAGTAGTGGTAGTAGTAGTAGTCGTAGTAGTGGTAGTAGTAGTAGTAGTAGTAGTAGTAGTAGTAGTAGGGTAGTAGTAGTAGTAGTAGTAGTAGTATAGTAGGTAGTAGTAGTAGTAGTGGTAGTAGTAGTTAGTAGTAGTAGTAGTAGTAGTAGTAGTAGTAGAAAGTAGTAGTAGTAGTAGTAGTAGTAGTGTAGTGTAGTAGTAGTAGTAGTAGTAGTAGTGTAGTAATAGTAGGTGGTAGTAGTAGTGTAGTAGTAGTAGTAGTAGTAGTAGTAGTATAGTAGAGTAGTATCAGGCACGACGAGGTGAGAGACCTGACAGCCAGCATGCTCAGGGAGGTGTGCCAAGACGTCTCCACCGAGCCAACCCTTCTGCCTCTAGATGGGGAACTCCTGCGGTACAGGACAGCCAATACCGCCCCTGAGGCTCGCGTGGACATCTGTGCTCGGGGATTCTGGACCAGAGGGCAGCGGACCTTTTTTGGACATCCGGATCTTCGACCCGATGACCGCCTCCCATCGTGAGCTCTCATCTCATCGACTTTAGCGCCGGCCATTACACTGCGTTCCCGGGAAGCCAGTTAAGGAGGAAGAGGCATGACCTGTTCTTGCCACTTTAAGAGGCGTGAAGGTGCTAAAGGGAATACCGAGGTCCTATCACTAGCTGCACAACATGACTCTTTTAATTAGCGAGGTGAAAAAAACTGACCCCTTGCTGCTTACTGACTGATATTTGATGCCAGGAGAAGGGAATACTACGCTTCTTCTTAACCCCTTCACGCCCAGATCTTTCCTTGGCTATATAAAATTGTATGTTGTTAGCCATAAAATTACGAAAAGTGACTTAATATACCAATTTAACTAGTGGACAAGAATACTAAACAGGTCTTGTCTATAAAATATTGGTTATATTCGTTAAAAATCGTCTAATGGTACCCAAATTACAATGTAAATTATGTTCTGGGCCTCAAGGGGTAAGTTTCAGTTGTGTTTTATCATAGTTAACCATATGTTCAGGTAAACAGAGGCATAATTTTAAGCATGAGACCTCGAGATGGAATGAAATTTTCGCCTTGTTGAAAAAAATAGACTATTTATTTGGGGGAAGAAAAAGATAACTTATTGATAAAGATATTTAAATAACAATATTATCTTACAACTAAGAACAAGATCATACAAATCTATGTAGTATTATCTTTCTGCAAGAGAGAAAGAGAAAGTAAGATAGAGAGAGAGAGAGAGAAAGATAGAGAAATAAAAATAGAGAAAGAGAAAAACTGCCACTCTTGTTTCTCTTACTTCCACCATCCCCCCCTCCTCCTCCTCCTCCCCCTCCTCCTCCTCCTCCTCCCTCCTCCTCTCTCCTCCTCCCCCTCCCCCTCCCCCTTCCCCTCCCCCTCCTCCTCCTCTCCTCCTCCTCCTCCTCCTCCTCCTCCTCCTCCTCCTCCTCCTCAGGGTTCCCAGCAGACTCGGCAATACTTCCAAGGCAATATATCGCAACACTCCTGAATTATTAACCTATTCAACCATTACTCATAAGGTAGATTTTTTTTCCCATTCTCCTCTTGTTGTGTTTTGTGAGACGATCAGGTGTGATCTCTCTCTCTCTCTCACACACACACACACACACACACACACACACACACACACAACACACACACACACACACACACACACACACATCACACACACACACACACACACACACACACACACACACACACACACACACACACACACACACACACACACACACACACCTGATCGTCTCACAAAACACAACAAGAGAGGAATGGGAAAAAAAATCTACATTTTGAGTAATGGTTGAATAGGTTAATAATTCAGGAGTGTTGCGATATATTGCCTTGGAAGTATTGCCGAGTCTGCTGGGAACCCTGAGGAGGAGGAGGAGGAAGAGGAGGAGGAAGAGGAAGAGGAAGAGGAAGAGGAAGAGGAGGAGGAGGAGGAGGAGGAGGAGGAGGAGGAGGAGGAGGAGGAGGAGGAGGAGAGGAGGAGCAGGAGGAGGAGGAGGAGGAGGAGGAGCAGGAGGAGGGGATGGTGGAAGTAAGAGAAACAAGAGTGGCAGTTTTTCTCTTTCTCTATCTTTCTTTCTCTATCTTTCTCTCTCTCTCTCTCTATCTTACTTTCTCTTTCTCTCTTGCAGAAAGATAATACTACATAGATTTGTATGATCTTGTTCTTAGTTGTAAGATAATATTGTTATTTAAATATCTTTATCAATAAGTTATCTTTTTCTTCCCCCAAATAAATAGTCTATTTTTTTCAACAAGGCGAAAATTTCATTCCATCTCGAGGTCTCATGCTTAAAATTATGCCTCTGTTTACCTGAACATATGGTTAACTATGATAAAACACAACTGAAACTTACCCCTTGAGGCCCAGAACATAATTTACATTGTAATTTGGGTACCATTAGACGATTTTTAACGAATATAACCAATATTTTATAGACAAGACCTGTTTAGTATTCTTGTCCACTAGTTAAGGGAGTGCTACGGATTTTCAAGAGTAACGATAAAAACTAACTTACCAATTTCTCTGTGAAGATGTGTATACTTTCCCTATCCAATGACCTAACATTCCCCCAAATTTCATGTCTTTATGTCTTATAGTTTTTGTGTGGTGAATTTTTTTATGTGTGAAAAAGTGAAAATTTTCACGATTTTCAAAAAAAAAAAAAAAAAAATATATTGCTCACACATTCAACTTCTAGCATGGAAATGAAAGGTTTGAGTCAGGACAACACTTTCCGTATTGAAGATTTTACAATTATCTTCTATCTTTTTTTTAAATTATTTTTTTACTGATAGATGTAAAAAAAATGGCAAAACACGGCAAAATACAGGTTTGAAAAAATATACAGGAGTTATGGTTAACAATATTTTATTTTTGCAATACGGATATTCATGGCACACCTTTTCTCTTCAAAATAAAACAAACAGAAATAAAATAGCATAGAAAATGGTGGAGATTTTAGCTCCGAAAGAACAAAAACTTAAACTTTCCAGGAGGGGCGATTTAAAGTTTCGCGAGGCCATTTTTAAAAGGCACCGGCCTTATATTCGTCCCCTTCACCCTCTAGTTTCTTTTTTTTGTTCTTCAAACGATTCCTTTCACGAATTTGGTCGATTCTTTTCATGTAAGACTCCTGCAGCCATGTGAAGGGTTCCCCAAACTCGGGCACCATAAACCCCTCCCTGTACCCAACATTGTAGTCGAGCACTGCTTGTGCCACTGCAAAGTCTAGAATGTTTTTATTAGCATTTTTGACAAAATCAGTCAGTTTTCCTTTCCCTCCCATCACTTTCAACCTTCTTGTTTTTCCTGTTTTTGTCTTTGTCTCGGTTACCACTTGTTCCCTCACTTTTCTCAACGCTGTTCCTAATCTTTTCCCAACATGATTTATGCACTCCCCTTTTTCTATACTAACACCATTATAGGGGCCTTTATTATTGTTCAATGCACATAGAGCGTTATAGGCAGAACTGTCACCGTCGGAAATAAACACTGTGTATCGTAGGTTGTAGGTCAAGCTTCTCCCAAACAACTTCAGTGCCGCAGCTGTCTCCATGCCACCAGAACTCCCGTCGTAGTTTTTCTGGCATTCTTGTTTGTGTCCTTTCTTCCACTCTTCCATATCCTTCTTACTAATTTTGGTATTCTCCTTCTTTGTGCACTTTTCACAGAACTTGCTGACAGTTTCGAAATCAATTACACAACCTGTGTGTGCCTCGACTACTGCACCCACAGCAAGTTTACTCGTGTGGCCTCGTTTTTGCCAACTCCCATCGTATATGACCTTTATATTATAAATACCGTCTTGATCTGGTGTGTAGTGTCTTTTCACAGCATCCCTGGTCTTTTCCATCACCTCTTTTGCCTTCTGTTCTGTCTTCTGTAGAATATGCCTCTGCGTGTCCTGGTACTTGGCATATAACGGGGTCATACTCATGTTGCTGATGAGTTTGTTGTAGGAAGTGAACCCTAATCCAACTTCCATGGTTGAGTACACCACGTGTTCGTAATTGGGGTGTCATCAACCTTGCCGTCGCCACATTCGTTCCCGCAGTCCTCACATTTCAGGTGGAGTTTAAAATCCAAGGATTTGTTTACAAACTGGACCTTTAAACTTTGCCCATAACATTGGCTGCACGCAACGTTGGTGAAAAGTTCTCGTAGGTAGCTTTGCTTCAATATGATGTTCTCATCATTGATGGGAACAATGTCTGCAGCTGTTTTTCCCACCTCCAACTTCCTTTTCTTGGCAGATGAAAGGTGAGCAGTGGTGTTGTGGGAGGTACAAGGGGTGGCAGGTGTGGCTGGCTGTGCGTTGCTGGTGGACGCTGTAGGCTGCTCCCTCTCCCTCTCCCTTTCTCTCTCTTCCTGCTTCCTTTTCTTTGCTTCTACAGCTTTCTTTATGTTCTTTATGTTCTGTAGTTTAGATCTCGTCACTCTTCCCATGTTTTAACAAGTGTAGGGGCAACAATAAGGGCAAACAATGGGTCAAGGTCGAAGGTGGCAGGGAGAAACGTCCTTCCACCTTGGACTCTATGAAGGCACTGAGCGTGTGAGAGGGTGGCTTGGTGTATATGAGCGCGTGGACACGATGCCAGACACCTCCAGAACCATATTACAGCAAAACAAAATCAATTCTATCAAAATTTTGAGTACAGTAACCATTCAAAAATAGTTTTTGACGCATCAAGGGTTGCCAGATGTTGCAATTATTATATTTATTTTATTATATATAAAAAAATTGAAACGTGATACAGCCACAAAACTTTGTGGAAGTGTAGTTATCGTACTTTGGCACCTTTTGGCATCAAAACATGAAATTTGGTAATGTACGATGAATTTCGTCATTTTCACCATGGTCACTCCCTTAAATTGGTATATTAAGTCACTTTTCGTAATTTTATGGCTAACAACATACAATTTTATATAGCCAAGGAAAGATCTGGGCGTGAAGGGGTTAAGAAGAAGCGTAGTATTCCCTTCTCCTGGCATCAAATATCAGTCAGTAAGCAGCAAGGGGTCAGTTTTTTCACCTCGTTAATTAAAAGAGTCATGTTGCAGTTAGTGATAGGACCTCGGTATTCCCTTTAGCACCTTCACGCCTTTTAAAGTGGCGAGAACAGGTCATGCCTCTTCCTCCTTATGGTGACCCAGGGTTCGGATGGTAGGCTCTGGAGGTTCACTTGAGGGCTGTGATGGTTGGTCCTCGCCCGTGGTGGCGCAGGCAGGACTCTTATAGTGACGCGTGTGATTAGAGGCTCATGCCGCCCCCCTGTGTCCTCCGATGCACTCGCAATCGAAGGTAGAGTTGATAGGCAGGGCATGTGGGTGTTCTTAGGCCACTCGACGGTGCAGAAAGGTTTTGGGTTTCATCAGGGATCGAACTCTGGTCACCGAGAACGCCAGTCGAAGACGCTAACCACTCCGCTACCGCCTCGCTCTCATATATATATATATATAATATATATATATATATATATATATATATATATATATATATATATATATATATATATGTATATATATATATATATATATATATAATATATATATATAAAACAAATATTTTTTTTTTTTTTTTAATCACAAAGGACTGACCAAGAGCACACCAAAAATAGGTAACACAATACCCGCTTAGTTGCCAGTCCCTATAAAGAAGACAGTAAAAGAGAGACAAAAATGAGGTGTGTGCCAATTTAGTTCGGGAGGTGTCTTGTCACTCTTCTCTTGAAAAGATTTAAGTTGTAGGAAAGTGGAAAAATAGAAATAGGAAGAGAGTTCCAGACTTTACCAGTGAAAGGGATGTAAGAGTAAACATATTGATTAACTCATGCATTTGGAAGATGGACAGAATAGGGATGAGAATGAGTAGAAAGTCTTGTGCAGCGAGGCCGCGGAAGGGGGGAGGCATGCAGTTAGCAAGTTCAGAAGAGCTGTGAGCATGAAAATAACGGTAGAAGATAGCAAGAGAAGCAACCCATTATCTGCGTGATTTAAAGTTGAAAAAAACAGTACA
>JACEEZ010001253.1:810210-823743 GCA_016584305.1 Chionoecetes opilio | reverse complement strand
ATACTAAATTATTGTTCTATTATAATAGGCCATGTTATTCTTGTAACGTGGGCACCAAAATTAAATTTGTAACTACATTACTTGTGACTTTATGGACATTTTGGTAATTTCAAGAGAGTCAAATATTTCGCGATCGACGATGGCCGCCATACGAACCCCATGGGACATTAGTTGACAGTGTTAACATTGATTTTTTTTTCTAGACATTTTGTGTATCTAAAAAAGTAGGTCTTAATAGATTGTCCATTGGGTGCGCGTGGGGTCCACTGGACTACTAGACTAAACATGTTGGTCTGAAATATGTAATGTGGTTGTCATGGTAACCAAAAAATCACCATGAAGCTACACGATTTCGAAATTTTCATTGCCAGATTCGAAAAGTAAACAAATTTTCCTTTCAGATGGTATATTATGAAGCTGTTACCGCATGGGTACCACGACAATTATTTTTTCAGCCCTTGGCCCCTAGACTATTGTGATGCCAGAACATCTGCCGCTGAAGTGAACGAATCAGGCACTCCACAATCAACATTCGTGTTAGAGCCCGGACATAAT
The DNA here is from genome assembly GCA_016584305.1 of Chionoecetes opilio. Lineage (NCBI taxonomy): Eukaryota > Metazoa > Arthropoda > Malacostraca > Decapoda > Majidae > Chionoecetes > Chionoecetes opilio. Next base: position 823,188 of record JACEEZ010001253.1, on the reverse strand, counting down.
GGCTGCCGTTCAAGACTGACTATCACGCCAGGTCCAAAAACACCACACTCGATCAGTGCGTCATCTGGACCGGAACCATGGAGCAGTTTGCCCTGGCACTTGAGCAATACACGAGTCCAATGGAAATGGCCCAAACTGAGAAATAGATCATTGAACTGTTCTGTCCCATGCCGGTAAATATCTGCGGCTAGGTTGAACACACCTTCATCACACCATACCACCATTGATGCCTGATTCAGCTGTCTGCGTATACTCTGAAAGTTGGTAAGACAGTGTCTATCAGTTGCTCGCTCAGTGATAGGTCTTGGTATGACAGGGAGGAAGCCGACACGCATCATTGGCACCACAGCAGATGAGACAAGTGTGTGCACAGCTGCCCATATATGAGGATCTCCTGCGGACAGGCCCAGACGGGTCAAACTGATCAAAAATTCCCGCATCACAGCTACACTTCGGGCAGTTTGCATATCGAGCAACGTCGCATGGTTGTTTTCAGGATGCAACATCGTGTCTGGAGGCAAGGTAGGTCGAACCACTGGTTTAGCATTGGGAGGTATCTCTTGACATGACAATGAATTTTGCAGGGATAAATCAGTGCGGCTAAGTCCTGTACTTGATACTGGAGGTTTATGGAGGGGCTTGTTCACTGTGGCATCTTGGAACAGTACTAAGGCTGCATAGTGTGAACCCTCTGTACCAGAGAGTTATGATTTATCTGCATAGTCGGAGTTGTCTATGCCTGCCATCGTGTAGTCCTCCCTAGTAAAAGTACTTGGAATGTGTGTCTCTCCATCTTCTAAGCATTTTACAGCATAGCTGGAAAGAAGGCTACGGGTATTAATAATGGTCTGGTAGCTTGTACATGAGCCTATACTGTTGAGTACTGTGAGGAATTAAAATGGTGTTTTGTTCACTTTTTTGTGAATGTTGTACACATGCGTTTGGAATAGACTGTGCAGCTCTGTACTCATGTGATCTCTAGCCCATGTCTCCTGTTGTTCCTGTGAAGGATGCTGGTCTGAAGGCAGATCATCTTGCATGAACTGTTGCTGGTGTGGGAGCTGTCCTTCTTCTGCGTTAGTGTCTTCACCAAGATAGGCTGGATGAGCTCCTCCAGATTTCTAATACGACTTTGGAATAGCTTGTGTCTTGGGGCCATGAACATAGTTGCTAAGAATGTGAGAAGAGGCACTGGCCATCATTGTTCCCTCCCATGATGCCTTTAAGTCAGTACTGTCACATAAGCTGTCTTGCAGACCAAAACCGACGTCCATGTGTGAGCCTCTCAACTTGTTGCCAGCCTCTCTCAGTATGTCCTGATTCTTCAACTTGATGGCTTGGTCAGCAGCTGTGATGTCAGATGAAAAGAAGATGTCAAGTTCATTCACTCTACCATTTGTCCAGATTTTGACCGATTCGCAATAATGGGAGATGATAAGCTGTTTCATATCACGGGTTTGAAAGGTACTTATAAGCACCTCACCTTCCTGTAGCAGACTCAATGCAAACTCTACAATATCAGTGATAGTGCAACATTCTCCCCTCATCAAAATTTTGTCAATATATGGGATAGTGCGTGTGAACAGCACATGCTTGGTATTGGTGATAGCCAATAACAATTGGTGATTAGCCTTTCCAGTGTTTCAAGTTTGATATCACGTTCGTATTTACACATGTAGTTTTGACGGCAGAGGTTGTGGCAATCTCTCTCTCTGTATATATATATATCTGCAGAGACGACTGATTTGACAGAGCTGGCTTTGTCATCTCTCAGTCGATCTGCAATTCGTGTAAAGACATCGTCTTTGTTGTGCTTTGCAGCATCAATGAATTTCTTGGCACTAATATACTCGCAAATGATGTATTTGTCACGGCATTTCTTGTGTTCGACATTTGCACATATAACACAGGGCAGTGTTCTTGGATCCTTGTCACAGCTTGTCACAGCACAAGGTACAACACTTTTACGAAGGGTTTTCCTAAATCCAACACTTTCAGAAGACTCACTTTCTGTGTCACACACCATAGGCTCTTCAACTCTTGTGCTCTTTTCCTCAATAGCTTTAAGTTTGCCAGAATGTGTGTAAAATTTATAGCATTTGTTGGTATTATGGTAAACAAACATACCACTGTCATCAGTCTCCTCTTCTTCCCCTTTAATTAACACTTTTGATACGCTTTGAAACAATATCATTACGAATTTTTGCAGGTCTTTTCATTCTTGCACGTCCTGTCTTTTCACTAGTTACAAGTACTTTGTTATCTTCTTGACAGATAATGCATATTATTATTGGATTGACTACGTCCTCCTCTTCCATTGAGGTGACCAAATTCATCCTACTGGGTCCTGATAATGCTGGATATTCCATGATGGTCAATGAAATGAAACTCAATCATTCCAGAACATCATGCACATGCCTGAAAAGAAACATAAAAAAAACCGTGGGACTCACTCTGAGTAAAAATGGGAAATTCATGTGCCATTGAAGACCCTGACATTTGAAGGGCAAGATGACTCTGAATGGTTAAATAAACATCATAAATGAATGCCTAATCTTCAAATTTCTTGGATTAGAGGTATTACATGTGTATCTATTAATAATAAAAACGTTATCTTTTTATCTCAATTGGCGGCGGCCATATTTGATTTAGCCATAGCGGCATTCGTGGCGCGATGGTGGACAAGCACCTCGGTGATTTTTTATGTCCAGGGACCCATTAACCAAGATCAAGTGATAAATCCGCCAACACCATTTTGCAAACGGGTCTACAGGCGCGGTACATGATCAACGGGCCCTAACGCGAGCCCTGATGCCCCGGTGTCAAAGTTGCCACGTCGCTCAATAGCCTCAGCAACACCAAAGGTGTCTACCCATACCATACCAGTCCTCTCACCTACTGGACTGGACAGACGCCTTCAGCGTTGACAGAGCTGTGGGTCGGCGTAGACGGCTTGACGCCGGGACACCAAGGATCGTGTAATGGCCTGTAGGTGGCGTTCTTGACCAGGTGAGGCGGGGTGACCCTCGCCAAGGACGCTTTGAAGCATCCTCATGTCACTGTTGCTCATCTTCGCGCCGTCTTTCCTCCTTATCATCCACCCAGATAAACAGATGGGGCGGTAGCGTATGTGAAGGTGGTAGCGTACCTGTCAGCTGGTCAGCAGTAGTGCTGGGCACTTCACGCTGTCTCTATTGCTGACGCCTTTTGCTTACTCACGTCATTACTGTGGCCTGTATTTTAGTATTGTAGATCCAGATGCCTCAAAATTGAAGGGCGGATAATAGGGAGCTTGATTGTGGAAGTGAGTGAACGCGTGTGTGCGTGGCGTTTAGCTAGGTGAGTCACATGAGTGGTTAAATCTCAGTGTGCTGGCAGGCTCGGATGAGGGACGATGTGGCAGTTAGAGTTTTTGATAGGCTGAGCCTAGATTTGCATTAGAAAACGGGGATGTCCCTGGGGCCACATTCAGAGACGCTAACGTCCATGCTTCACGACCTAGCGACTGGCATCAGCTGTTTTGGTATTCAGCGTGGAGATTGATGACGTACTTAAAGACATAATACGGCGACTGCCTAAGGGGTGGTGTAGAGGACGCAAAATACATAAAAATACTCATAAATTGAGTATATATGATGTTTTCTGACTTAAGAACTGAACAGGGCAGGTATACAAATGAAATTAGGCCATATAACAATCCCATGCGCTCGTGGTGAGTTTGTTTTGGGGTGATGGGCCGAGTGGTGAACGGCGGCATCTCATCGAGGCCACCTCGTCTCACCACACCGGCGGTAGCTGCCACACACCACCATGAGCACGGCTCCGCATCAGACTAAAGTATAATGGCACCTCTTTCCTTAATAGAGGTAGAGGCCGAGGCGCAGCAATCGCGCCCCGACCCGGTTTGCGGGGGCCCCGACCATGCAAACCCCTCCTATGCCGACGCAGGGAGGGGTCTGCCTATGACGAGTGCTGGGCAAAGCCTCGGGAATCCCGCACTCTAAATCAAGTGGTAGGGCCCCTAGCCCAACTTTTCTTATCGGGGTGGCCGGGGCGGTGCAGAGGCGGCGCCTGCCGTCGAATCACTCCTGGGATCAACCTGCGGAGGGTTCTTCGTGTGGGCTCGTGGAACGTTCGAGCCTCTCAGACGATCATCGACTACCTCTCCTATCGGACGAGCTCAGTAGGCTGAGGGGATATAGTGGACTCTCTGAGACGAGGAGGCCTGGCAGTGGCGAGACTAGCAGTGGGGGTTACACCTACTACTGGTCCGGCATGAGCAATGGTCACCGTGTACGGGGAGTAGCTATAGCATTCTCCAGCAAACTGCAGCCGTCAGTTGTTGAGTTTACTCCGGTTGATGAGCGTATAATGCGGGTGAGGATGAAACACACTCTGGGTTTCATGTCTCTTGTTGCAGTGTACGCTCCTACCGAGATGCGTAAAACTGAAGAGTAGGAGATGTTCTACGCCAAACTCGACTCTGTATTAGACCAGTGTCCTCCTCGGGACACACTCATTGTCTTGGGCGACTTCAATGCTACTACTGGCACTGTGAGAGATGGCTACGAGTTGTGTGTTGGTCCCCATGGCTCCGGTACCAGAAACACCAACAGTTCTCTGCTTCTGAACTTTGCAAGGTTCAGAAGGTTGAGAATTGGAGGTTCTTGGTATCAGAGACCAGAGCTGCACCGCTGGACATGGTAAAGTAGTGCCGGAGGGGTAGCTAAGGAGATCGACCACATCCTCGTTAGTACTCGTTGGAGGATCCTCCAGAACTGCAGGGTTTACCGGAGTGCTGAGTTCTTTGGAACAATCACAGACTTGTTGTTGCTACACTTAAGCTTCATGTCAAGTCCAGAAGAATCTCAAGAGGTAACCATACTGTGTTTCATCTTGAAAAACTGAAGGACTTGATATGTGCTCATGAGTATGCGGTGGCAGTCTCAAATCGGTATGATGTGCTCGGTGCTCTCGGGGATCCTGTAGAACTGTGGGATACCTTCAAACGTGAAACTCTACAGGCTGCCAAGGAGTGTTTTGGGGAGCGCCCGAGGTCAAGGCGTGGTTTTGTCTCTACGGAGACGCTGGAGAAAATCGAGGAGAGTCGCGCTGCCAGGCTGGCTGGGAGCCGGGACCAGCACAGGGCTCTGTCACGCCGGACTAGAACCCTCCTGAGGAGAGACAAGGAGAGGTATGTCAGGAGTCTCGCTGAGGATGTCGAGGGTCATTTGAACGCTAATGACCTCCGACCCGCCTACCGAGCCCTGAAGAAGCTCCGTTCCAAGTCTCCTTCTCGGGCGAGTGCTATTCGAACAGCAGATGGGCGCCTCGTGTCGGACATGGATGGGCAGATGGCTCGTTGGGCTGAGTACTTTGGGCAGTTGTTCACGGTGGACCCTCCAACTGAGCAACTTCACACCACTGGGTTACAGGCAGTGGATGCCGATCCTCCCATTGACGAAAGCGCACCCTCTCTTGCCGAAGTCCGAGAGGCTGTAGCAAAGTTGAAGGGTGGAAAGGCAGCTGGTGTTTGTAATATCAGTGCGGAGCTCCTCAAAGCTGGGGGTGAGGCCATGATCCACGGGTTGCATGCTGTCCTGACTGCCGTGTGGCAATCAGGTACCATTCCTCCTGACTGGAAAAGGGGGGCTGGTCGTCCCTATCTGGAAAGGGAAAGGGGACCGTCAGGACTGCCAACAATACCGCGGTATTACACTGCTCAGCGTACCAGGCAAGGTGCTTGCCCATCTATTGCTGACACGAATTCGCAGTCATCTGGTGAAGCATCAGAGACCTCAGCAGTCTGGGTTCACGCCTAGTAAGTCAACAACGGACCGTATCCTAGCGCTTCGTGTCCTGGTGGAACGCCGACGTGAGTTTCGACAGGGGATGCTTGCAGCCTATGTTGATCTCAAGAAGGCGTTTGACTCAGTGCATCGTGAGTCACTCTGGGATCTTCTGCGACTTCGAGGGATTCCTGCAAGGACTATTGGTTTGATAACTGGTCTGTATCCTGGGACTGAGAGTGCTGTGAAGTGTGGGGCAGGTGTATCCAGCTTCTTTCCTGTGAATACAGGAGTGAGGCAAGGGTGCGTCCTTGCCCCATCACTTTTCAACGCTTGCATGGACTGAGTATTGGACAGGGTTGTAGATCAAAGTGATTGTGGAGCATCCGTCGGCAACACCAAGATCACTGATCTTGTTTTTGCCGATGATGCAGTAATCTTTGCTGAGTCGCTGGAGGTCCTCGTGATGGCTCTCGAGGCGCTGCACGAGGAGGCAAAGCCTTTGGGACTTGAGGTCTCCTGGCTCAAGACCAAGGTCCAGGTGTTTGAAGACTTACTAGATGAAGCAGTACAGTCTGTTCATGCGTGTGGCGAGGACATTGAGATCTTGGAAAGTTTTACATACCTTGGTAGCGCAGTCCATAATGACGGCGGGTCACGTCAAGAAGTCTTACGGTGGATTGGCATAGCCCATAGTGTTATGGACTCGCTCAGCGGGAGTATTTGGCGTTGTCGGTACCTGTGCAGGAGGACAAAGATCCGGATCTTCAAGTCGCTTGTGATCCCTGTCTTACTCTATGGTTGTGAGACATGGACACTAAATACTGACTTGAAGAGACGAATCAATGCCTTTGGTAATAAGTGTCTTCACAGAATCATGGGGTATCGCTGGGATGATTACGTGTCAAATCAGCGATTGCACCGTGAGACTGAATCGAGGCCTATTACCTGCATAGTCCGTCAGCGCCAACTTCGGCTATATGGGCATGTGGCACGCTACCCTGAAACCGATCCTTCCCATCGGGTTGTATCTGTAAGAGACAATCCGGCGTGGAGGAGGCCAAGGGGGCGCCCACAAGGCTCGTGGCTGGGGCAAGTTGATGTTTCTTGTCGAGAGTTGCTTGGTATGGGAAGGGAGCCTGCATGGGAACTCGCGCGTGGTGACCCCCGGGAGTGGCGTCGTAGGGTGGGCGAGGCGACGCGCCCCCCGGCGTATGCCCCCAATGATTGATTGATTGATTTTCCTTAATATAAACCCAAGCCCTTGTCCATCCAGCCGTGATGGGTACCGGGTGTTAGCCGGGGTTTTGTGACCCGCCTCCCGGGGTGGTTGCTTCCCCCAACTTGCAGGAAGACCAGCTACGAATAAATAGATTATATTATCGATGCCCATAGCAACCATGTACCGCCACTGCCATATCTCGTACTTGAATACCCACGAGCTCCGGGGTGTAGAAATAGAGGAAGTTAGTTAAGCTAACCACCGTGGCCTTTAACTCTCTCTGAATGTCTGCCCTGATCTGATGGGGGAGGCCGTAGCAGAGTGGTTAGCATCTCCGAGTGGAGTTCTCGGTGACGCGAGTTCGATCCCCAGTAAGAACCAAAATCTTTCTGCACCGTCGAGTGGCCTAAGAACACCCACATGCCCTGTCCATTAACTTGTATTATGTTCTTAGCTAGACACTGGATAGAGCAAACACTAAGTTCGCACACAAGTATATTACTGCGGGAATATGTAGGTAAGTACAGCGGAGGGAGGCCACGAGGAACTGAGAGAGGAGGAGGTGGTGTGCTCTATCTGTGGTGGCTGGGAGGTAACTGCCGGATCCTCGTCACGAAGGCAAGGAGCGCGAGGAGCGCGAGGAAGTGCGGGGGGAATTTGGATCACGGCGGAGTCATGTCAACACAGCTGTGTGGCGTGACCTTTAGGGGTAATTAGCCAGGTGGCGTGACGACCAACCTTGGAGTCACTACAAACTCTACCTTCGATTGCTAGTGCATCGGACGACACAGGGGTGCGGCATGAGCCTCTAATTACAGGCGTCACTATACAAATCCTGCCTGCGCCACCATGTGCGAGGGGCCAACCATCACAGCCCTCTTGTGAACCTCCAAGGCCTACCATCCCAGCCTTTAAGAAGTCACTGCCTACAGGCGTTATAGGCACAAATATAGAAGAAAAAATCCTCATATAAACCCATTATTCTAGAGTTAGTGGCTAACGCGTATATGTCAAACACGTTAAGTTAAGGGTACTAATTACCCGCGTTAGGTGCATATACATATATCTACCTATCTATCTATCTATCTATCTATCTATCTATCTATCTATCTATCTATCTATCTATATATATATATATATATATATATATATATATATATATATATATGCATATATTCAGTACATGTATATATATTTATATATATATACTAGTCGCAAAGCCGCCCTCCGGGCGGACTTTTTGGCTAGCTCCTGCGAAGGGCTATTGGTGGGCCTTCGGCCCACCACCTGTGTTTGGTGGGCCTTCGGGCCACCAACACAGCTTTCTGGAGAGTGTGTAACACAGACTCTCCAGATAGCCCCTTCTAACTTTCCTGAAATCATGGATGTAGAAATGTATGTATTAACGCCTTACCCATCATCCCCTACCCATTCACTCACCCATTACCCATCACCCCCCACCCATTCACTCACCCATTACCCATCACCACACACCCATTCACTCACCCATTACCCATCACCCCCCACCTATTCCCTCACCCATCACCCATCACCCCCCCACCCATTCACTCACCCATCACCCCACACCCATTACCCATCACCCCACCCATTCACTCACCCATTACCCATCACCCCACCCATTCACTCACCCATTACCCATCACCCTACATCAAGGTTTCCTCAATTCTCGCAATACACATTTTTTTCTCACAATTCTCGCTAATAGGCTGCTAAAAAAAAAAAAAAAAAAGTGATCGGATCATCACCAAAATAGCCTTAAAACCTTCCCCTGGTTAACCTGGTTCCAAAACTGGGCCATATGATGGGATTGCGCCACGGGGGGTGGAACCTATAGCACACACACACACACAGACACACATACACACACACACACTTTCGCTTATATTATTATATATATATACATTTGTGTTCATAGCGCCTATCGGCAGTGACCTGCAGGGGTGGGATCGTGGTGGGCCCTGGAGGTTCACTTGAGGGCTGTGATGGTTAGCCCTCGAACGTGGTGGCGCAGGTAGGATTTGTTTATAGTGATGCCTGTGATTACTAAAAAAGCTGAGTGGCCTGAAACTGTAATGTTCATCTTTTTGTTGTAGAACACCACCAATTGCATTGATAGATGAATCCGTAGTGAGGTAAAATGGCAGTGTGAAGTCTGGGCATTTCAATGTTACCCTTTGAGTTAATTCTCTCCATAGAGCTATAAATGATTCTTTGGCATCATCATTCTAATCTATAAGATTTTTTGTTTTTTCTATCTATATTACCTACATACCTACAGTTAGTTTATTTAGATGGGTTGTTATAGCAGCATAATTTTTAACAAATTTACTAGTAATTCGTCATACATATGAAAGACTGTAACTCCTTGATTGTGGTTTGGGCTGGCATGTTATTAATGGTCCTCACTTTACTTGGTTGGGGTTTTAACCTTCAGCTGAGATAATATGTCCTAAGTAATTAACACTAGACTTAACAAATGTAGACTTTTTCAAGTATATCCTCAACTTAGCTTCCTGTTGGCGTATTAGCACTTTCTCTAAATTATCTATGTGGTCATTTAAATCATGTCCTTGGTTGATTATGTCATCCATTTATACATGTGTGTCGTGGCTTGTTAAACCTATTAATACTTTACTGATAATTCCACAAGAAGCTGCAGGATAATCTTGTAGGCCTATAGGCATCACATTATGTTCATAAAACCCATGTGGTGCCACAAAAACAGTCCAAAGTTTGCTTAGTGGGATTTGAAAATAGCCTTGTTTTAAATAAAGACAAGAAAATATCTTTCCTTCTCCCAAATTTAGCAAAATATTATTTATATTGGGCTGTGGATAAAAATGAGAATGGGGATGGCGATGAATCGCTGAGGATGTCGGGATGAATCACTGAGGATGTCGAGGGCCATTTGAACGCTAATGACCTCCGACCCGCCTACCGAGCCCTGAAGAAGCTCAGTTCCAAGGGCTATATTCAAGAATGCTCGTCAAATCCCGGCCGGTGGAGATTCTCCACCGTCGTACCTCCACTGGTTGCATCTACAAGAAATGCCCCGACTGGTGGATATTTGACAGTCGTACCAACACAAGGGAGCCCAAAGCGGCATCAGTATTTTGACTGTTTTATACATATTTAATACATTTTACTAGTGAAATTTATCATTTCTTACTTAAAATAATAGCTTAGTTAGTGTTCGCCACTTGGTTGAGGCGTTGGTGCAGAAAAAATGGGCCCGAATTATGCTTGCGAGTACATTTGAACGGCCCGCCAGTATTGCTCCACACAATGGCTGACCTCCATCCTCCCGCCGCTGCCTGGCTTCCTCACAACTTCACACACCTATATAAGGCCTCCTGGATCTGATTTTACCTTAACTATGACACGTGTGCATTCACAAGGTATGCATGTTACTCTCGGTTGTGTTGAAAACTCACCTGTAATGGTCTGGGAAGAAATAGGATGGAATGAGGCAGAGCGGGATGAAGGTGGCATGTGCAATCAGCTGACTCAACGCAACCAGTGGAGCGCGACGAGTCGATGTTTGCAAATGATTCCTGTATGCCGCGGCCCGACACAACAGGTGGAGAAAATTTCTTGAATATAGTCCCAAGTCTCCATCTCGGGCGAGTGCTATTCGAGCAGCACGTGGGCGCCTCGTGTCGGACATGGATGGGCAGATGGCTCGTTTAGCTGAGTATTTTGGGCAGTTGTTCACGGTGGATCCTCCAATTGAGCAGCTTCACACCACTGGGTTGTGGGTAGTGGATGCCGATCCTCCATTGACGAAACCGCACCCTCTCATGACGAAGTCAGAGAGGCTGTAGCAAAGTTGAAGGGTGGAAAGGCAGCTGGCCGCGGAAAGGCCATGATCCGCGGGTTGCATGTTGTCCTGACTGCCGTGTGGCAATCAGGTACCATTCCTTCTGACTGGAAAAGTGGCTGGTCGTCCCTAAATGGCAAGGGAAAGGGGACCGTCAGGACTGTAACAATTACCGCGGTATTACACTGCTCAGCGTGCCAGGCAAGGTGCTTGCCCATCTATTGCTGACACGGATCCGCAGTCATCTGCTGAAGCATCAGAGACCTCAGCAGTCTGGGTTCACGTCTGCAAGTTAACAACGGACCGTATCATAGCGTTTCGTATCCTGGTGGAACGCCAACGTGAGTTTCGACAGGGGATGCTTGCAGCCTATGTTGATCTCAAGAAGGCGTTTGACTCAGTGCATCGTGAGTCACTCTGAGATCTTCTCCGAATTCGCGGGATTCCTGTAAGGACTATTGATTCGATGACTGGTCTGTACTCTGGGACTGAGAGTGCTGTGAAGTGTGGGGAAGATGTATCCAGCTTCTTTCCTGTTAATACAGGAGTGAGGCAAGGGTGCGTCCATGCCCCATCACTTTTCAACACTTGTATGGACTAGGTATTGGGCAAAGTTGTAGATCAAAGGGATTATGGAGCATCTCTCGGCAAAACCAAGATCACTGATCTTGTTTTTGCCGATGATGCAGTAATCTTTGCTGAGTCGCTGGAGGTCCTGGTGATGGCTCTCGAGGCGCTGCACGAGGAGGAAAAGCCTTTGGACTTGAGGATCTCCTGGCTTAAGACCAAGGTCCAGGTGTTTGGAGGCTTACTATTGAAACAGTACAGTCTGTCCATGCGTGCGGCGAGGACATTGAAATCTTGGAAAGTTTTACATACCTTGGTAGCGCAGTTCATAATGACGGCGGATCATGTCAAGAAGTCTTACGCGGATTGGCATGGCCCACGGTGCTATGAACTCGCGCAGCAGAAGTATTTGGCGTTGTCGGTACCTGTGCAGGAGGACAAAGATCCCGATCTTTAAGTCGCTTGTGATCCCTGTCTTACTCTATGGTTGTGAGACATGGACACTAAATAGCGACTCGAAGAGACGAATCGATGCCTTTGGTAATAAGTTTCTTCGCAAAATCAGGGGTATCGCTGGGATGATTACGTGTCAAATCAGCGATTGCACCGTGAGACTGAATCGAAGCCTATTATCTGCATAGTTCTTCAGCGCCAACTTTAGCTATATGGGCATGTGGCACGCTACCCTGAAACCGATCCTACCCATCGGGTTGTGTCTGTAAGAAACAATCCGGCGTGGAGGAGGGCAAGGGGGGGGCCCACAATGCTCGTGGGTGGGGCAAGTAGATGTTTCTTGTTGAGAGTTGCTTGGTGTGGGAAAGGAACCTGCATGGGGACTCCTACGTGGTGACCCCCGGGAGTGGCGTCGTAGGGTGGGCGAGGTGACGCACCCCCCGGCGTATGCCCCCAATGATTGATTGATTGATAAGAATAATTTCGGATGTGCTGATTTAGATTACGAAAAACAAAACAGCCGAATTTTCCCATCCTTTTTAACTACCGGCACAATGGGTGATTGGAAGGCTGATCTAGAAGGCCAGATAATCCCATGCCTTTCCATGACTTATATTTGATCTCTGTAAGTCTCTCATAAAAACAAACTGGTTTGAGATACGGTTTTCTTGATTTAGGTGTGTAGACTGTAACTGAATTGTATGAACAAAATAAGGTGCGACACTTGGTGGATCCACATCATTTGCAAAACCGATGGGTATTTCTTAATTAACTCATTTTTAAGATTTGATTTCCTGTACCGAAAGGACACATCTCTTTTACTATTTTAAAAAGGCCTGCCAGTCTCTCTGCCTCACTTTCCATTGTTATTGTATTGACCACATTAGTATAACTGTCTGGTAGCTTTACTTTATTACCGTCAATAACACTATAGTCGCCACACTGCACTAATATCGTCAGGCGCCATATATTACGAATTTTACCATCACTATAGACTTGATAACTGATAACTGGTTTGATAACTGGTCTGTATTCTGGACTGAATGCTGTGAAGGTGTGGGGGCAGGCTTTTAAGCTTTATGGCTGGTATTGGACAGGTTTAGTCG
>JACEEZ010001253.1:765000-807233 GCA_016584305.1 Chionoecetes opilio | reverse complement strand
TATTTTTCTATTTCCATATACCACATTCTTTCCAAAAACTCTTTCACTGTCTCAATCATCCGTCCACTTGTCTCACCACACAGTCCCAGCAGTAATAACATCCTTTCTCTTCCTGTCCTTTCAACCACCTCGTTCAATGTCACCTCCCATTTCAGTCAAAACCACACGCATCATTTCCATTCTCTCCCCGCTATACTTCTCCCCATTCTAGTACACATTTTCCCCACTGTTTCATCCTCCCCCCATGTCACACATCTGGCACATTTGCTGCCTGACTCGGACCATCTGTAGTTCCTTGTTTTTACATCAAGCACTGTGTTCTGGTTGGAAGAGAAGGTCGCCACCCCGGGTTCCATCATACACACTTTCATACGCGGTCCCCTCTTTTCTCTTATACCATTCTAGTGTTTTCTTTTGCTCCATCTCATTTTTCCACTTACTCACCCCACATACTTCACTACTCTATCGATCTCAATTTTCCACTTTCTCACAATCCCACTCAAGTGCCTTCTTCATCACCATTCAACATCTTCCATTCAATTACATTCGGTCTTCCATCTATCAGTTGATAACATCCACCAAAATCGCAATCCACTTCTTTCTACCATTTTTTGGCATCGCTTCCCCCATTTACTACTACATTCACTCCACAAATAAACTTTTCGTGCCAATCTTGTGTCCCTCCATTCGTTCCAGTCGATCTTATACCTGAGTGTTGCTTTCGAATGTCTCTCCCTAAATGTACTCCACCCATGTCACCTCTTAAACCTTCAGTCCTGCATACCTGGGTGCATTCAGGCCATTCTGCTACTTTATTTTGTCCCACTTCCAATATCTCTATTTCACTCTCATTCCATGCAATCACCTCCATACCATACATAATGCTTGGGACAGCCCACACTTTCCCACACTTCCCTCAACACATCATACTTGCTTGCCCTCATCCTTGCCACACTCCCAGTCGACCAACCCACTGATTGCCTGGCTGATCTTTTCAGCCTTTGCTTTTCCACATCCATTGGAACTCATGCACATCCCTAGGTACTTGTATTCACTAGTTTGTTCTAATTCATTTTCTCCTAGTCTCCATGTAGCGTTCTGTCATCCTCTGTTATTTACTATCATCACCTTACTTTTCTCACGGCTAAATTTTACTCCAAAGCTCTCCATACTCATTCACCACATCTAACAGGCTCTGGAGTTCCTCGGCCGACTCACTCATAACTACCATATCATCTGCATACATTAACAAGCTTATTTTGTCATTTCCTACTCTCACTCCTGCATCCATTCTCTCATCCTTACTGCCAGTTCCTCAGTATACAGACTAAACAAGGTTGGGGACAGAGTGCATCCTTGCCTAACACCTCTCTCACTCCTCACCCATTCTGTTTCTATACTACCTAGCCTATATTTTGCTCTAGTGTCTTCATACATGCTTCTCACTATGTTCACTATCTTTTGGCTCAACCCAACCTTTTCCAAAACCTTGCATAACATTTCTCTGTTTACTCTATCATAGGCTTTCTCAATGTCTAGGAACCCAAGGTACAGTGTCTTTCCCTCCCTTTCCTTCTTGTAAATTATTTCCATTCACCACAAACATGTTGTCCCTCTGCCTTCCTATCCACCGAAAACCCATTTTGCTCCTACTAACACATAGTCTCTCCAACCATTTACACAACCTTCCTTCAAACACTGCACTAATAAAAACTTGTTACCTACTGTATACATTAGGGCTATGTCTTATAGTTGTTCACATTCACTCTACTTTGTATCCTCCTTTATGCAATAGGGTCACTCTACATCATTCCATTTTATAGCACCCTTCTTCTCCCCCACAACACGGTTAAATAGGCAGTAATTCTGTCAATCACCACCTCACCTCCATTTCTATATACATTCATATGGTATTTTCATCCGGGCCTGCTGCTTTTTCCTTCTTTTGCCCTCCTACACACTTATTACTTCATCCCTGCTAATCCATTCATTCAACCTTCCGCATCTTTTTTCCAACGTTATAAATTCTCGGTCTTACGGTCAAAGATTTCACCCACGGGCCTCCTATGGTTTCCAAAAGTTTTATAACCTAGTACTGTAGGGTCGGAGTATGATCATAGTTAGGACAAAAGAGCGATGTAGAACAGATTGTTAATTTCTACAAGTTCTTAGGTTTATAGGGCATGCATTGAAGCATGTTTACAACGGAGACAGGTTAGGCAAATACCAAGGCCATTAACCTTTAACTCCGGTAACAATCTGATAGATATTACATGAAAAAATTTTTTTTTTTTTTTTTTTTTTTTTTTTTTTTTTCTTTTTTGTTTTTTTTTTTTTTTTTTTTCTGGAGGGTCTAATGTTCACCCTCACATAAGGCCCACAATTATTATTCATACTTCACTAGAGTCGCCCCAGAGTAGGATTGTATCTATTAGAGTAGGTCTACGTGTTTACTGGTAGGCTGAGAAGTTTGAAATCGTAATTACGCTGTTTTGATTTGCGTAACAGCGCAGGATAAATACCCACTAACGAGGGATCCTTAAACTCTGAGGGTGGCTGTATAGCTGCATTACCTTAGGCGTAATAATCGTGATTCCCTGGTGGGGGGGTTATTGCATTGATACCTTGCAAATTTGGGTTAAAGAAGCTTAAAAAACAAAAAAAAAAAAAAAAAACCGTAGATGGAATAGAGGCACACCCATAATCCCCATATCAATTAACTTATCGGAGTATCTTGACATTCGTGTTCATGATTGAAACACATTGCTGAATATTTTCTTTTATCCCAAGCTTGTTTTAAATTGAACTCAATAGGCAGTAAGCGTCTCATATTTTTCCCATTTAGTTTTTAGCATAGCGGACCTGAGTTAAAACTATTATAAGTCTATAGGGTTAGTCCCAGCTGTCACACCAGTATTATATAATCGTGTCAGCCACCTATTTCGCAGCTAATGTTTCGTCCCTTCCGTCATGATTTTAATTGATAAACTCAAGTGAAATATAAATGCAAGATACGGTTACTAAAACATTGTTAGTGATAACATGTCGACAAAAAAAAATCGAAGATATGTTCTGGACTAAATGAAGCTGATTATAGTAAATCGACCCTGCTGAACTCGAATCTGATGTTCAATTAACTCCATTCACGTCCAGTTTTTGAGAACCAGACGCATTCATGAAAAAATATGGGTAAAATCAGCCAGAAAATAGGTTTCACCAATGTTTCATTTTAAACTCTTAATCTTTTCTTTTCTCAAAGCCTATTTAGGGACACGTTGAGTGTTTTTGAGTCAGTGTGGTTTGGCGTGAGCCAGGGGAGGGTGTGCGCGCTGGACTTGGCGAGGGTTAGCAAGGCTGTGTAGTACATCTTTTACCTACTGATCGTACAGCTATTGACATATGTTTAAACATTTTTTTTTTCTTTGCAGATATGATGTGTTTGATTTAGTGGAGTCGTAATTTTAGTTGGTTTACCGTATATAGTACCTTGTACCGGGCTGTGATGGAGCGCCGTAACTGTGTGAATGCATCGGACAGTTTTTGTTACATATGTGGAATTTTTACCCCTGACAGTCTGAAGAAACCTCTTACAAAGAATGTTAAAGCAGCTTATCTGCATTACTTCAAGTGGTGTATAGGTGATCAAGATAAGAAGTGGGCCCCTCACGTAGCATGCAACCCCTGTGTGAACCACTTGAATGAATGGATGCGTGGCAAACGGCCATCAGGCATGGCATTCGGCATCTCAATGGTTTGGCGTGAACAAAAGGATCACAGTACTGACTGCTACTTCTGCCTCACTAACATCAAAGGATATTCAGTAAAAACGCGAGCTAAAATCAGGTATCCTGACGTACCTTCTGCCATCAGGCCTGTGCCACATGGTCCTGATCTCCCAGTTCCAAATGTTCCAATTGCAAGTGCTATAAGTGAATCAGATTCGAACGAGGAGGATAATCCCATGGATACAGACTTTCAAGAAATGGCAGACAACAGAGAGCCCAAATTCATCAGTCAGGAAATGCTACATGACCTTGCTAGGGACCTAGATCTACCCAAGGAGAAAAGTGAAGTCCTTGGATCTCGTCTCAAGGAATGGAATTTGCTACAAGAAGGAGTTCTCATCACCACGTTTCGTCGTAGACATAAAGAACTTTCAAGCTTCTTCAAGATGGAACACAGCTCTGTTACTGCTTTGATGTTGACACACTCATGGAACAACTTTGTGAGTCTCACACTTATGATAAGAGTGAGTGGCGGCTGTTCATAGATTCAGGAAAAAACACGCTAAAGGCCGTTCTACTGCATAAAGGAAATAAGCTTCCCAGTGTTCCAATTGTGCATGGCCATGAAATGAGTGCAACTTATGAAACTATGAAGACTGTTATCTGCTGTTAAATACGAAGAACATCAGTGGAATCTGTGCGGGGACCTGAAGGTAATCTCCTTGCTTCTAAGACTCCAGTTAGGTTACACTAAGCACATGTGTTTTCTTTGTTTGTGGGACTCTAGAGCGGACAGCAAACATTACAAACAAAAGGAATGGCCAGCACGACCGAAAGACTCACCTGGCAGGTTCAACTGTATGTACAAACCTCTTGCTGACAGTGAAAAGGTGTACTTACCTCCATTGCATCTGAAACTTGGGTTAATGAAAATTTTTGTGAAGGCCATGGATCAAAATGGTGCTGGCTTTCAGTATTTGTTAGCAAAGTTTGAACGCACTGTATCTGAAGCCAAAGTAAAGGCAGGTGTTTTCAATGGCCCTCAAATTCGTCAACTACTCAATGATGATGACTTTGTAAAAAGCCTAACTGCCCTGGAAAAAGCTGCTTGGAAGAGCTTTTTGGCTGTTATAAAGAACTATCTAGGTAATGTTCGAGCATCGAATTATGAGGAACTTGTAAATGACATGTTGAAGAGTTACCATGCGCTTGGGGCTCGGATGTCACTCATAATCCACTTTTTCCATTTCACATTTCTTCCCAACGAATCTTGGCGCGGTCAGTGATGAGCAGGGGGAACGTTTCCACCAGGACATTGCCACCATGGAAACCCGATACCAAGGACGATTCAGTCCCAACATGATAGGGGACTATTGCTGGACGCTACAACGTGAAAGTAACATAATTTAAGTATATTTTTTTGCCAGATATGTACATTAGGTCCTAATAAAGCCGCGGGCACCACCAGAATTTAATTACGAGTAATATATATTAACGTAGGGGGATTGTTTCGATTAATTATATAATTATATATACGTATATAATTATAATAGCTATTAAAATTTAAAATGCCGATATTTCAAAAACTATACGTGCTAGAGAAAAAGCAATGCCATTTTTGAAATCAGCAGCGAAAATGCTTTCCAACCCACACACAATGAACTCAGAACCATTTTTGGTGTCGACCAGTGTTATCAGTGTTGTATTCTAACACGGTCCTATTGGTTTTATCACTTATATATGTACAAAATTTACGTATGTACAAATCTCTTCTTTTTAATATGAGAAAAGATGTTAATCCCATGAGGGCTGGAATGATACTTGTACTTGTAGACAAGCAAGCACGTATATTAGATTGATGTTATCCTCACGGAGGGTCTGGGTGTACTGATTCTCCGATGTGGGCGAGACCCCCGCTACCAATACCTATGACACGTGTATCATGTCAGGTGGCCTAGAATTTAATGGGCGGCGGCCAATGACCGCGCTCCAAATTAAGGTGCTAATTATTTAAGTGCAAAGTTTATTAACTACTGGGAATATTGATTATCCTATCCCAGTACAATCATTTACTTAAAATTACCTTAATTTACCCATTACCTTATAATTATATATACATTTCTACTCACACTCCCCAAATAACGAGTGGAAATACCTCTCACAAGGGGGGGGGGGGGAAACAAAACTACTCTACCAATTTATGAGAGGTGGTTTATGGATAATTTCCACATCGACTAACTTAGTTTCTAAGGTCAGGTAACTCATTTCTTTCTCCCTTCCAACACTGTTGCTTAAGCTACTGAGCATTTAAATTGAAGGCTATCCTCCTAGAGTCTAGATCCTCCTAAATGGTCTAGGACCTAGACCATTTCCATGATTTAACCTCCTCATTATTAGCTATTTGTAATGCGTTTTTTCATCGTAACTCCGTTAACTCGTTTCATTTTGTTCTCCTTCCATATATATGGTTAAGGTTTGGTGTAAGTTAAAATATACTTTTTCATAAAGTCCCAGCCCAATATCAACTGTGATGGAAACGTTTCTTCTTCACTAATTACAAATTAATCGTATAAGATTTTCCTCCGATCATTAGATTCAGCTTACTTTTTCCCTGAATTAAATGACATCACCATTTGGCATTGCGAATAATGCTCCTAGTTGTGTAAATTTGTTGTTTCCTATTTTATTTATGGCTTCACGAGATATAGATATTCGCCCCAGTGTCAAGTATACGGCTAATATGGGCCTTTTCTTTCTACCTGTATTTCTAGAAAAACGTGCCCTGTGCTGCTTTTGACTGCCGCTAGAACTGCAGATTCATTGTTGATCTTTTTGGGGATACATTGGTGGGGTTTTTTGCGTATAGATTTATGTGTTTCCCTACATTCCCTGTTTGTGTGTCCTTTTATCCCGCAGGTGAAACAAGTGACTGAGGGCCAAGTGAGCGTTTTACCGTGCAAGATTTATGCAATGGGGACCAAACTTATTATATCTAAAAATTGAATGGCCCGACAATTATGAGTGGTATGATTAGTGAAGCCACATCTTTAACAATTAACTCGGTTTGGGCCCAACTTGAGGTCGATAAATTGAGGTTTCATTATAAAAGTGACTGTTTTGACAAGGACTGAGTGACAGTGCTGACTTAACAGGGATACCCTATTTCATCTCCCTATTGCAGCGTCAGTGAGATGAAGGCTGGGATGTGAAACTGCATATATAATGGCTTTTATATAATAATTGTAAAGGGGTTTTTTCATGTTTTGGCCTCTACCAAAATATACGCAAAATCTTTCGGCAGTGTTATTATGAGTATTGAGACAAATATACCATTATATACCTCTCTGCCGCTGGCTTCATGACCTTTTAAATGTTCTACAATGTTTGTTTTTTAAAAAAAAAATATAAGACATTGTAGAAGCAGGGTTGGTTAACGCAGATGACTCGATAGATTTCTAGGCGAGGGAAAATATGATCCTCAATTTCATGCCTATGCGGTACATACAGATAGCTCTATGGTTCACAACCAGTTATTTGAATAACTCTTTCGGTTTTACTTCCATACTGTTTGAGCCAATCTTCCCTCATTGTTTAAATTTGCACTAATCACTATAATCAGTTATTTATATTACTTCATATCCAGTGTGACATGACCTCCAGTGCAACATCTTGCAAAAATATGAAATCCTATACTTCCATCAATCTATACATCAATATATTCCCCCAACACGCATCACTCTCTTCACGATAACAAATTTTAAACGACTTTTTATCCCAACTATCCTTGCAACAATCAAAAAATTCCACCCCTTGCCAATCATTTGTCGTGGTTAAAAGTTGCAGGAACTTTTTGTGTTCCTTCTCTAAGTCAAGGCTCGGGGTTCAAAAGGAACACGATTGTATTTAGAGTTTACGGATTCTGTTTCAAATAACAACTTTCTCCGTACATCAATATTCCCCACTCTTAACACTCCCATAATATTATATACTATTTATATAGCGTCCCATAGTTTAACACTACCTATACTATATATACCTTACAATCATTGGGGGCATGTGCCGGGGGCGCGTCGCCCCGCCAACCCGACGACGCCACTCCCCGGGGGATCACCACGCGCGAGTCCCCATGCAGGATCCCTTCCCATACCAAGCAACTCTCGACAGGAAACATAAACTTGCCCCAGCCACGAACCTTGTCGTCGCCCCATTGGCCTCCTCCACGCCGGATTGTCTCTTACGATACAACCAGGTGGTAAGGATCGGTTCGGGGTAGCGTGCCACATGCCCAAATAGCCGAGGTGGCGCGACGAACTATGTAGGTAATAGGCCTTGATTTTAGTCTCACGGTGCAATTTCTGATTTGAGATGTAGTCATCCCAGCCATACCTCATAGGGTACGCCGTATAACAAAAATTCTTTTTCTCAACTTTGGCATGCCAATTTCCTATGTAACATGGAATTCTAAGACGATTTTATCTCTTTACATTTTTGCATTTGAGCAATTCTTACTATGCAAAATCGCACTTTTATATTGCACCCTTATCGAATAATGCTTAAATGAGTACGCAGTGTCCGGTTGGTCCTGTGTATTGCATCATGCACCAATATGAGTTCAAAATGACTAGCGTAGTAAGCTCTTTCTGATCAGTTGGTTCATCAGGCACTACATCACAGTGTCACAGCCTCTACGTTGGCCTAGAACGTATCCATCATGTCCTTCTTAGACCTGAAGCAGGGCATGGTCTCCCGGTGGTGGGCCCGAGCCCAGATGAACCCGTCTCTGGCCTGCTGCCCCACCACTGCTGCCGCAGCCTCTGTCACCTGCTTCACGACTTTTTCGGTGCTCTGAGTGTGGATAGAGAACTCCGGAACCTCGTACGGCTTGACCAGGATCTCCTGGATCTGATCCCCGAACAGTGAACAGGTGAATGCCGGCTCGTGCACCTGGCCAGGCTGCCAGCTGATCAGTGTCTGCAAGCTGGTGGCTGACAAGTTCAGCTTGGGTGTGATGCGAGGTCTTACACTAGTGTCCCCATACTCCTCGCCAGCCCTCAGCTTCAAAATCTGGGTCACGGCGAACCTGCGGTCGTCCTCACTCTGACTCGCCATCAGCGAGAGGAGGACACATTCTGAGTGTGTGAACCATGCTCCTGTCCGCACGTAGAAGGTCACAGCTGTTTGGACCTTCTTGGGCTGCGACCTCATCACTCTGAGCTGCGTGAGGATGTGCTTGGGGCCGTCCTCTAGTCTGTGGTGAACCTTGATGTCGAAGTAGAGTTTGAAGTACACCTGCAGACAGTACTTGACTAGGATTTCCAGGGTGTTCAGTTCTTTGCCAGTCAGTCCATGCTTTCTGGTCTACATGTACACAAGCGACTGGGCTGTGGTGAGCCATCTAGAGTGGGACACCTTGCCACACTTGATCTCCTGCAGCTCGGACAGGAGAACGACCCGCTTCACAGCCTGGACCAGCTGGTAGGAGACCTGCTGGTCAGTGGACATGTTGACCAGGATATACTCCGTATCTCCGTGAGATCTTCACCGCCTGGCACTCCTCTGAACTCTGGTTGTATTGCATTCATTCACGCTGGACAGCAGACTGCACACTGGACCCGTGAAGCCAGTGTCAGATGAGGTAGGCCCGTCGATGCTGGTGATAAGGTGGCGCAGGGGCAACTCGTTTGTGTGCAACACGCATATACTCCAGAAGAGCTTGCGTCCCAGCATCTTCTCCAAATGGGCGTGAGTACCACCCTTCCACCCCGTGTTGGCCCTAGTTGAGTCACCTTGCAGTACGATCAGTGAGTCGGTGGAGTCGTATGTCACCAGCAGATCATAGAAAGCCTGAGCCACCTTGAACGCAGGCTTCTCAGGTGGCACCGGGTCCTCTGGTACAAAGTGCCAAAGGTACCTTCCAGATGGCTCCTCTGTCACTGACACATGCTCCTCCCTGATCAACATTGGGTGCAGTTTCGCATAGCTGTCGGGCACCATCGCCCTGGTCTTGTCCTTCCTCCCATCGTAACCCAATCCAACTATTTTGGTACCCTGGTGCTTCCCCTGGTCAAGGTCCCTGGCCGATGCCATGGCATCCTGCCTGGCCCTCCTCAGCTTGTTAGGATCGCAGACCAGGTACGACATGTCTGGAGAGAGGTGGCCGTCAGCGATAAGGTCCACAAGGCTATTTACTGCCAGCTGTTGGCGTTTTTGCGAAGCTATTGTCGCAGTATCAACCTGCCCTCGTATCATTTCGCCCCAGTCTCACCTTCATTTGTAACGTGGATCAAGAATTGATGATAGGTGCAAATGAAGCCGTTACTTTAGCGGGGCTAAGCTATGTTTTGCATATAAATATAAAAGTCCATTTTTGCATAGCAAGAAGTGCTCAAACCAAAAAGTTGAAGTGGACAACCACCCTTAAAATTCAATTTTACATAGAAAACACCCTGCCAAATCGAATAATCTATATTTCACTTTCATTGGACCTACGGCGTACCCTAATACAGGTGGCAGTGCTGAAATTGATTCACTCCCTCCTACAAGCAATGTGATCAGAGGCCACATTCAAAGAGGATTCTTTCTGGGCTTCAAGGCACGCCAACCCCATGCTTCTGCGATAACACTTATTATAATAAATTATCGAAGGCATTGATTCGCCTCTTCAAGTCGAAATTTAGTGTCCATGTCTAACATCCATAGAGTAAGATAGTGATCACAAGCGACTTCAAGATTCGGATCCGTATCTTTGTCCTTCGACACAGGTATCCGCAACGCCAAATACTCGTGCTGATCTAGTCCATAACACCTTGGGCTATGTCAAACCGTGGTAAGACTTCTTGGCGTGACCCCGCCGTCATTATGGATTGCGCTACCAAGGTATGTAAAACTTTCCAAGATCTCAATGTCCTCATCAGACGCATGATCAGACTGTATACTGTTTAATCTTGTAAGCCTCGAAACACCTGGACCTTGGTCTTGAGCCAGGAGACCTCAAAACCCAAAGGACCTCCATCGACTCAGCTAAGATTACTGCATCATTGGTAAAAACAAGATCAGTGATTTTGGGGTTACCGAGGGAGGCTCCACAATCACTTTGATCTATACAACTTTGCCCAATACACAGTCCATACAAGTGTTGAAAAGTGATGGGGTAAGGACGCACCCTTGCCGCACTCCTGTATTTACAGGAAAATAGCTGGATACATCTTCCCCACACTTCACAGCACTCTTAGTCCCAGAGTACAGCCCAGTCATCAACCTAATAATATCGTAGCAAGAATCTTGCGAAGTCGCAGAAGATCCCAAAGTGACTCATAATGCACTGAGTCAAACGCCTTCTTGAGATCAACATAGGCTGCAATCATCCCCTGTCGATACTCACGTCGGCGTTCCACCAGGACACGAAGAGCTAGGATACGGTCCGTTGTTGACTTACCAGACGTGAACCCAGACCGCTGAGGTCTCTGATGCTTCAGCAGATGACTGCGTATCCGTGTCAGCAATAGATGGGCAAGCACCTTGTCTGGCACGCTGAGCAGTGTAATACCACGGTAATTGTTGCAGTCCTGACGATCCCCTTTCCCTTTCCAAATACGGACGACCAGCCCCCTTTTTCAGTCAGGAGGAATGGTACCTGAATGCCATACGGCAGTCAAGATAGCATGCAACCCGCGGATCATGGCATTACCCCCAGCATTGAGGAGCTCCGCACTGATATTACAAAACCCAGCTGCCTTTCCACCCCTCAACTTTGCTACAGCTTCTCTGACTTTGTCAAGTGAGTGAAATAATTGCAACAAAAATTAAACCTGTTGTATGATATTCCTAACACCTTAGTAGATTACATATCAAAAGTACAGAAAATTGGAAGTGGTGAAAGATGGTACAAAATTCACCGATTTGAGAAACCTATCGCACTCTCATGCGTTGTTGATCATAACAGATTTTTCTTCAAGAACACTTATAATCATGAAGGTTTCCAAATGTAAATGTCGTGATTTTTACTGTTTGCCACATAATGCTCTGCAGGAGCATGAACAAAATAATTTCCTCTTATATTAAGTGAACATAGACATAATTAATGAAATTTTTGCCATCCGAAAAATGCATCTTTTTTGTGCCGGCTTTCATATTCTTTTTATATCTTGGAACTTAATAATATAATTAGTATGTATTCTAAATTAACACATGAGCAACGTGGGCTGGAAGAGTAGCAACATAATTATATAGATGATGACACGCTGCTATTGTGATATATGTAAAGCACCTGCGCGTATACATGTCATTCATTCACTATCCACAAAGCTGTCTTCAGACGCCATTGCATTTGTGCACCCAACCCCTCTGCATTCTCCATATGCAGCTGAACATTCCAGGCCATGCTTTTTGCAGGAGAGGAGCAGCGTCGAGTGTCACAATTAACCTTACAATTACAGCGTACAGTTTGTAGCAGTGATTCTGGGGCAGCTGCCAAGTCTGTTGTTTTGGGTACAAGTCGGCCCCGATTAAGAACTCATCCCCACTCCTCTGGATTTAAAGTGTTACCCATCCACTCCTGGCACTGGAAATACGTACGTGCACTGTGGTAACGGGCAGCTGCAGCTGTTGGAGGAAAAATATGTACTTGAACAGAACAGCTGCCTCTCATCGCTTTCTCACAAAACAGTCTGTAACGTAGAGAGTGCAATCCCTCACTTGTGTCACCACCATACAGACGACTCCCTAATTGCTCACCAGCAGCTGTGACTTCTGCCATGGAGGATCGTCTAATGAAAGTGTTTTTATGTTCTTTCATGTCACTGTCACTTCTCACTTTCCGAAGAGCCGATTCGTTTCCAATGCCAAACATACGGGAGGTTGTATCACAGCCAGTGATAGCATGTATCACTGGCAACAAATCGCAGGTATCTGGGCCATGTTTCCTCTTTACCTGGTTGATGTCCCATATTCTCTTCATCTTCTTTGATATTTGTCGTCCTTCTGACCTGAAGAGCAGTGAAAATACCGTCTGGTTTGGCTGCATGCATAACAGCACCAGGAGATCGGTGTCCTCTCCAATAAGTATAGTAGGACACTTGGATGCCGAATCTACTGCTATCGTTGCAATAAGTACATCTGCGTCACCAGCTGCATGAACTGTTTTGATGCCTTTCTCCTGTAGCTTCTCACTCAGCATCCAAATGATCCTCTGCATGTTTGTTGTGTTAGCTAGGAACAGTTATCTCTTTGTTTTTACACACATTCCATCAACAAAACACTTGCGCACCGACCATCCCTCTGGACCTTCGCTTATGTGTAGTGTCTTTTGTAGAAGGACCTGCTTCATAACCGTCAAATACAACTGTGGGATCTCTGTACTTCTCGGGAACATAGTCCAAATAGCGCTGGCAGATGGAACCAAATGTGACATTCCGCGACCATAGCAGGCGCTGTAGAAGAGAGTCACCATCAATCACATAACATATAACTTGGTGAGCTGACATATATGTGCCTTGTGCAAATTTACAACCTGCATTAGCGAGTGAAGGTTTATTGGCTTCGCGAAGAAGTCCGTTGGTCTCAAACAAAGATGATGGAGGAGAACACAGTTCATATTCGAAGATGTCTTCAATATCATCCACAACATCAGGTGCAGCCATTATGAGACGTTGAAAGAGCACCTGGGAATCAACATGAAGCATTTCACCATTTACCTTATCTGAGACTCTGTGGTCAAGGGTTACCACTTGATCATTTTTCCTGCAAGTGCACTCCATGACATTCTTTCCCTCTTTACTTTCGAGTACCTTTCTGCCCATTTCTGCAGCTTTATGGGCATTGACGGTTTGGTCAGCTGTGACGCCTGTGGCGATGTTACGCAGTAGTGGGTCTAGTGCTAAGAGGTTTCTTTTTTGGAGGAAACCCAGGAGTGATAGAGTGTCAAGTTCATCTTTCCTTTGTCTTGCATCTGTGGCTTCTTTATGTTGTTCAATAATTGCGTAACTTGTTTCCAAGTTATCTCTTGCATGGTCATATTGACATCGGCACATGCAGGCATGGACAGCAGCCACTGGGTACGTTATGCTTCAGACATTCCACGATCACGCGTTAATCCACCAGTAGTCTTCATATCTCATCAGTACTTGTTCTGTAAATAAATCAGATGGAAGTGCTCCCCAAAAACGGTCGCTACGTCGTAAGACATGATACCCTGCATTGAACATGTCAAAAACATCTGGATGTTGTGTCTGGAGCTGAAACAGCTGTTGCAAATGGATGTATACAGATTTGACATAAAAGTTGTGGCCAGCAGCAGTGAAGGATGGTAACATTGCCTCTAGAGTGTGCAGGTAGAGACTCCAATTTCCTGTGCGTTCGGCTTTGATGAACTGTCGAAGAAGGTTAACCATCGTCATATATTGTAGTCACAACCGAGCAGTGGAATTAGACGCCAATGTAGCTTTTTCTTCATTCACTTCCTGGTCAACTCTTTCGAGGACACCTTGCAAACATACCACGGCTGCAGACAACTCAGCTTTCATCAACTGATCGTACAAGTGCATTGCATGACGCAAATCCTCGACTTTCACTTCCACAGGCAGAGGCTTATCAGTATGATCACTTGCCTGCAATTGCACATCTGCAGCACTGTGAGCCATTGTAGTCTCTTGGCCATCACTGTGCATTTCTGGAAGAGGACAGCCAAATGCTTGAGATGTATCCATTGCATGTAATGCTGCGTCTACAAGACAGTGCCCCTTGAATGCTCTTGTTACCGCCTTGCCACTTAGCATATGGCTAACAGTATTTGGTGCATACACATATTCAAGCAGCTCAGCTAGGCCAATCCCAGACATGATTTTGCCGATGCACCCCAGAAAACTAATTTCAGTATGGAAGGCCCCAAGACGGAGTATGATAGAGCGTAGGTCACTCACTGAGCTTTCTCTAGCAAGGATGATCTGAGCCTTCCATCAGAGAGGCTGATTGAAAGTGAGAATTGGGTGCATATTCTGGCGCTTGGCTTCAGAAGACACAAAACAGAGAATTGAGTATATGCAACTGAGGTAGCTCGGATCCATATCAATCATTGGGAGGAAAATGATGGATGACTGCCCTGGGTATATGCCATGAGACACTGCTAGCATCATTCCTGACCATCCAGGTCTTGGTGAACGAAGAGATCAAGAAACTTTCCAAAGCAGGTCTAACTTTGAGGTAGGGTCTTCGTAGATCGGCAATTGCAGTTTGTCATATGTCAAGGGAGGTTGCCCTAAGGGTGGTAGCCTTATTGTTTGGTACTTTATAGAAGCGTATCTTGATTCTGCCGACAGCTGCTACATCCTCTGCTATTGCTGATATCCGGGGGTTCTGTTTTGGTGCTTTGGTCATCGGTGTCACTGCCGCAATGATATCCATTCCATGAAATGTGTTGCGACCATTAAGTGTAACAATGTTGTGGTCTTCTACATTGTCAGCAACAAACTGGACGAAATGTTCTGATGTGATGCCAGGGATGTCAGTACCTTAGAACTTCGCAACAGAGCGCTCAAAACGCTTTACTTCTGGGTAAGATGAACAGAGTCCCAGACTATTGAAGCAGTCAATGAGGAACTTTGATCTGAAGTGGTGGTGCATTTGTACCGCAAGACCTATCTGCAGAGGTGCTACCAGTATTCTAGGTCTAGCAGCTTGAACAATAGCTTATAATAAAACAATAGACCTATGGCTACTATTTTGTGCTCATTTTTTTTCTCGCTGAAGATTGTTATAAGAAAAAGGTACAAAGACTCTGGAATAAAGTCGGAATTCTTTTCCAGGGAGACAATATCAGCAGACCTAGGGTAAAGGAAAGTAGGGAAGGGTAAGTATCTCCCGTAGACTCCCTGGAATTAATGTCACTTTTGATGAGTTATGCAGCTGCCTGAACTAACCTAAGCTTATCTTCCTCACTGTCTTGCAATTTTGGTGACTTGTAGAACTGGCTTAGAATGTGTGAAGCTGTAGCTCTGAGTGTAACAACAATGGCTTATTTACCACTCATAGTGATCACAATGTTGTTCCCAAAATGTTCTTCTAGTGTGACTTTCATGTACTTTGCAGTATAAGCTTCCTTGTCACAGTACTCTTTCATCTTCTCAACAAGATCAGCTACAGATATCTGCACATCATCATGTGTTTGCTCAACCACTTTCGAAAAGGCTTCTGCCTTTGACATATCGGTTGGTCTGCCTGATGTATGCTGACTACTCTCGCCTGAGGGTTTGTATTCAACTGGTAGCTGTTTTCCTGTTCGGTAATTGGTACTGCATATTAGGTGGTATATAGCATCTGCTGCATGTAAGTCTTGTGCGTATTCAATCCTACTATGTACAGCATGAGCCCAAGAGTCCCCAAGTTTTTTGCACACATCCTGAATAGTCGATTGGAAGTCTTCTGTCCTGACTGGGAACACATCAAACTCTCTTTTCTTTCTGGCATATTTAGCAGGCTGACCACAAAACAGACAGTGCTCACTAAATATGAACTTGAGCTGAGTTGATGGAGTCTCCTGTTTCTTCCTGTGGTCTCGGCTAATGGAATTTTTGATGCAGTATTGATAACGACATTTTTTGTGCACATATAGTCCTATTGGTGGTGAGCGTCTCTCCGCGCAGTTCATTGGCTTTACGGATACCATCACATCCTTTCTGACGAAGCACGACAGTCTCCTCCCCATTGTCTAGGGGTTCATGGCAAATCACACAGGCTTCCATTCTGAATCTGAATGAGAATAGGAGACCGTTATAAATAAGCAGCTGATGAAAAAATGATGCTGCAGTACAAGTGTAAAAGTAAAATACGGAGACCTGTAGCGACGCAAATGTTGACACACCTCTTAATTGAACAACAAAAACGACAATAAACTTAGGACAAAAAGCAAAGTAACTCTCCAATTCAGAACAGCCAACGCCCGATACCCGCTAGAATCGCTGACCACAATCGTCGCCTACACAGACAATGATGCCAGGCGGCGAAAATGACAATAAGCCAGTCAAACAATGTGACGTAATAGGGGCACCACAGACCCAACACCACCTCTAAGCTTCCACAACCTACAAAACTGAGAAGATGACATACATATGTACAATGTACAATATAAATATACGATGTATTCTAAGAGAAAATAAAAGATATATACAATATACTCTAGGAGATCTAAATTTGACAGTGAATAACCACATGTTTGCCTCTAGTGTCCATTATACTGACTACTATCGCAAAGACCCATGAACCAGTAAACATTTATATGATTTTTTTTCGCTTTGACAAAAAAATTATCTGTAGCATGTAAATATATTCACAATCATGTTTATGGACCCTGAAAACATATGTGTAGACACCAAGATCACCTCATTCCAATAATTATAAGTAAAGATAGGCCATTTTTAGGGTTTTCCGGAAATGGCTTGGCGGCGATATTGGATTTATGCTAATTAGGTGACTTTCCACCATCTCCTTTTTCCTCTACTTTTGGTATGTTATTTAGGTAGGCATGTTGAATACGTTACCGCAAAAATAAATTATGTGGCAATTTTTTCCATCTCAAACCATACATTGACTGGACTATTAGCTTGGGGTCGTTGTAAAGTCATCGATTTCCGCTTTGGATGTCAAAGCCTGCAGTGGATGTTGTTAAATATGTTGACACGTTTTACAGGGATGTGCCCTCTGGTTTCTCGTGAGCCGGCGGACTAGCTGACTCCTATGTGCTCCACTTCACTGCGTAGCAACAGTAAAATATATTTTATATATTTTACTTTTTTTAAACGAAGAGCCTATCGCGCCTGTAGGCTATTATCTTCATGCATTAGGTTTTTATTTTATTTCCTTAAGGACTCAGGAGGTTGGTCCTACATGTATATATTCTGGAGGGCTGTGATGTTTGGCCTGCGCTGTTGTGGCGCAGGTTCATGGAAAATTTATAGTGACACCTGTGTTGGTTTGATTTGAGGCTCATGCCGCCCCTTGGTGCCATCCAACGCACTTGCAGTCGAAGTCGAAGGTGAGGTTGATGGGTAGCATGTGGGTATTTTCGGCCATTCGATAGTGGAAGAAACAGTTGTTCCTGGCGTGACTTGAACTCGGAACTCGGAACCTTGTGCTCATTAGTAACAGGTTATAATCATCTGACCACCACGTTAAAGATTGCCGAAAGAGTTGCCCCAGGCGAAACTCGAACTTGCAACCTCAAGCCAATCATTCCAAGACGCTAAACATTTTGTAACCACCTCACCTAATTATATTACTAATATAGTACCTTATAAGTGGTAATAGTTATAACATTTATCTCGTTTCTATTATTATTTCCCAAAAAAACCTACTATATTAAGTTTATTGACAAAATGGCCAGCAAGTATAAGTGCTGACATATTACTGGAACGTGAACAATTCCCACACTGAGTGAACTATTGTATCTTGAACTATTCGCGGTTAAGAATTGTAACAGGGTGATTACAATGAACTGGGGAAAGTTAGTTTATTTATCATTACACCATCACCACCGGCTTAACCTTAATGCTTCTGAGACATGTTGGAGTGACTGATATATTATATAATTTATGTGGAAGCCGCAATTACATATGCAGACAGGTTTTTATATAAATCTAAAAGTATGCACCTTAAATGTATGTTAAAAAGGGAAGTGCCACTACACAGTTCTCGAAAATAGACTGATGTGACAGACTAACTTATGGGAGTGAAGAATAATTCTTAGGTTTGATATCATCATCTATGCACCTGTATTTGAATGTAAGCCATAAATCATACAAATTATGCTTTTTTTTTTTCACAGGCACCTCACCAAGCTGTTTGACAGTATTGCCGGACTAAAGTTTGATGAAGAGGAACCAAGTGAGAGTACAACAGCAGTGGGAATGGTGGCTAAGGATGGCGAATATGTAGAGTTCGTCTCCGTCACAAAATGTGTTGGACCCGTATGTATTGACTCACTTGTACCCAGTGATAAATGATCATTTTAGTGTTGACACGGCTTACATCATGATAATTTATATATACATAATGAACACTATATAAAAATCACACGCACACACACACAGACAGACAGACATACACACACACACACACACCTACACACACACACTCCATACATACACACACACTGGGTACTCCGTGGTGTAGAGGAAGCACGCTCGGTTCACATCCGAGAAGTCCCGGGTTCGATCCCCGGGCGGAGCGGAAACAGATGGGTTGTTTCCTTAAAACCCGAGCCCCTGTCCACCCAGCAGTGACCTGGGTACCGGGTGTTAGCCGGGGTTTGTGACCTGCTCTCCGGGGTGCTGGCTTCGGCCAACACAAAGTACTAAGGATAAATGATAAAAATGTTGATATGGTGACGGGGCCACACGAGCATTGCTCTGGCCCTGTAAAATACAACTAGATGAGTACACACACACACACATACACATACACATACACACATACACACACACACACACACATTTTGATAATTAATAAGTTTATAAGGGAAACTCAAATAAGGGAACTCCGTAGTGTAAGGGTTAGCACGCTCGGCTCACAACCGAGAAGTCCCGGGTTCGATCCCCGGGCGGAGCGAAGACAGACGGGCGGTCTTTCTTAAATCCTGAGCCCCTGTCCACCCAGCAGTGAATGGGTACCACTACCGGGTGTTAGCCGGGGGTTTGTGACCCGCCTCCCGGGGTGATGGCATCGGCCAACACTAAGAACTAAGGATGAATGATAAAAATGTTGATATGGAGACGGGGCCATACTAGCGTCGCTCTGGCCCTGTAAAATACAACTAGATGAATACAACTAGATGTATACATACACACACACACACACACACACACACACACACACACACACACACATACACACACACACACACACACACACACACTCAGACACACATGGAGAGAAATCAGACTCAAAGAAATAATGGACACTATGAATTAGTAAGAAATTAATGTGTGCATGAGGAAGGAGGAAGATAAGTGATGCGAGAGGGCTATATTTGAAAAGTGTAAGGAAGCACCTAAACTATTTTACATCTTTATCAATGGAAAGATCAAACATTCGGACAAAGTACAAATATTAAAGAAAGGAAGTTATATATATATATATATATATATATATATATATATATATATATATATATATATATATATATATATATATATATATATAAAGATCCATAGATATTAAGTGAAATTTCAAATAAAAACATTCACAAAAGAATTGTAATCTAGCGAAATAAAAGGAATGAGAAAGGTCCTGAATTAGTGGAAAATAAAAGTAAGGAAGGAAGTTGTTTATGAATTATTGAAGGAATTGCAGGAGAGGAAAGCAATAGGACCGGATAGGTTGTCAGGGTGTGTTTAAAAAAAAGAATGCAGTAAGCAGTTGGGCTAACTAATATATAATATAATCAAATGCTCTTAACAACTGTAAAAGTGCCAAAGGAGTGGAAGAGAGCGGATATAGTGCCAATCTATAAAAAATAAAAGAAGGAAGAACCATTAGATTAAAGACCAGTGTCATTGACTAGCGCAGTACGCAAGATGATAGATAAATTGTGAGATGTGAGAAAATATAAAAAACTACACTGGACGGAATATTTATAAGAAAATTAGAATAATAACGGACAGGCAGTATGTCAGGCAGAAATCTTTATTGCCTGACATTTATTTTCCTAATTTGAGGACAAATTTCATTACATTATGAGCAATGTCAGCCACTAAACAGTTCTCTCATTTACAATAATTCAAATTGCCATTATAATTGATTACAACAATGATCAAACACTCTTGTAATACTTATTCAACTAGCATAATGATAATAACAAAAAGTTATATTATTGTAAAAACGCAGATTTTATTAATTATCATTATTACTTACTAGTTAGATAAATTGGATATACTCATATATATATACATATATATTATATATATATATATATATATATATATATATATATATACACGTATATATATATATATATATATATATATATATAAAATATATATATATATATATATATATATATATATATATATAATATATATATATATATATATATATATATATATATATATATAGTATATATATATAAATATATATATATATATATATATATATATATATATATATATATATATATATATATATATATATATATATATATATATATATATATATATATATATATATATATATATATATACTATATATATATATATATATATATATATATATATATATATATATAATATAAGCGAGTGTGTCTGACTGTCTGTCTGTGTGTCCGCGATAGGTGCCACCCCCAGTGGCGCAATCCCCTCATATGGCACAGTTTTGGAACCGGGTCGACCAGAGGAAGGTTTTAAGCCTATTTATGAGATGATCCGACCACTTTTTTTTTTTTAACAGCTTATTAGCGAGAATTGTGAAAAAAAAGTGGGTTGCGAGAATTGAGGAAACCTTGATGTAGAGTGATGGGTAATGGGTGAGTGAATGGGTGGGGTGATGGGTGATGGGTGAGGGAATAGATGGGGGGTGATGGGTAATGGGTGAATAAATGGGTGTGTGGTGATGGGTAATGGGTGAGTGAAAGGGTGGGGGTGAGTGAATGGGTGGGGGTGAGTGAATGGGTGGAGGGTGATGGGTAATGGGTGAGTGAATGGGTTGGGGGTGATGTGAATGGATTGGCGTTAATACATACATTTCTACATCCATGATTTCAGGAAAGCTAGAAGGGGCTATCTGGAGAGTCTGTGTTTGGTGGGCCGAGGCCCACCAATAGCCCTCCGCAGGAGCTAGCCAAAAAGTTCGCCCGGAGGGTGGCTTTGCGGCTAGTATTGTAATAATTACCAGTTTTTTTTTATTTACCAGGCAAAGATTTCTGATTTAGAAAAAAAGCTGTGGAACCATCTGGGTGAAGCATAGGAGGGAAACATGGTATAAGAAAACATTTAAAGATGTTTTTCGCTAGAGGCCAGAAGTCACCAGAGGAGTTTGATTCAGAAAGTGTTTTTGGCAGAGGTGGGCATTCCGCAATTTTAGTCCGCAATTCCGCAATTCCGCAACTTGCGGAATGATAATTCGGTTGCGGAATTGCGCAATTACAGATGCCTGAAAAAATTGCGGAATTGCGAATTGCGGACCGCCAAAATTCTAAAGCGCAATCGCAATAACTTGCGGAATGGGTAACTCGGTTGCGGAATTGCGCAATTACGGATGCCTGAAAAAAATGCGGAATTGCGGGTTGCGGACCGCCAAAATTTTGAAACGCAATCGCAATAATTGTGACGATCACCACCTTCAAAATGGCAAGTGCCCGCGTGAATATAAGTTCCCACCAAATATGGTGGAGACGACACTGCCAACTGCCAATGAGCCGTGTTTTTGTCGTCCAAGCACCGTCTTGGATTACGAAGACCACTCCAATAACACTTGCTGAAATGTGTGTTATACTGCTTTGTGATATTGTTTGCAATGTTTTGGACTTATTATTATTTCGGCCCCTACCAAGCTTATTGTGTTTTTGTCGCAGAAACCAATCCGTTTTCAATTGCGAGAAAAAACGGTCTTCGTACCATGACCAAGCAAGCATCGTCCAAGCATCGCTAGCTACTAAGTAGCTAGTGTTGTAGCTAGTGTAGCACAGTCACTCACTCAGTCAGTGCGTTCTGGGACTTGGGATTGAGAGCGTGTACGCTCACTACTCTGGCCGTCTGTGTGATTACTGATTTATCCTACATATACTGTTGTTGTGTTAGTGAAGTACTAAGATTGCACAAATTAGACAATAGACACTGGTTACTGGCAGTGGTTAGTGGTTAGTAACCACTAACCAGTGTCTATTGTGGTTAATAAACGGGTTTATTAACTTACTAGCCGCAAAGCCGCCCTCTGGGCGGCCTTTTTGGCTAGTACTAGCCAAGTACTAGGCCCACCACCTGTGTTTGGTGGGCCTTCGGCCCACCAAACACAGACTCTCCAGATAGCCCCTTCTAGCTTTCCTGAAATCATGGATGTAGAAATGTATGTGTTAACGCCAACCCATTCACATCACCCCCAACCCATTCACTCACCCATTACCCATCACCCCCCACCCATTCACTCACCCATTAGGGCTATTGGTCACCACCTGTGTTTGGTGGGCCTTCGGCCCACCAAACACAGACTCTCCAGATAGCCCCTTCTAACTTTCCTGAAATCATGGATGTATAAATGTATGTATTCCCCCCACCCATTCATTCACCCATTACCCATCACCCCCCACCC
Organism: Chionoecetes opilio; assembly: GCA_016584305.1. NCBI lineage: Eukaryota > Metazoa > Arthropoda > Malacostraca > Decapoda > Majidae > Chionoecetes > Chionoecetes opilio. Next base: position 784,221 of record JACEEZ010001253.1, on the reverse strand, counting down.
ATTCACTCACCCATTACCCATCACCACACCCATTCACTCACCCATTACCCATCACCCCCCACCTATTCCCTCACCCATCACCCATCACCCCCAACCCATCACCCCACACCCATTACCCATCACCCCACACCCATTACCCATCACCCCACCCATTCACTCACCCATTCATTACCCGTCACCCTACATCAAGGTTTCCTCAATTCTCGCAACCCATTTTTGTTCACAATTCTCGCTAATAGGCTGCTAAAAGAAAAAAAAAAACTGATCGGATCATCTCATAAGTGGGCTTAAAACCTTCCCCTGGTCGAGCTGGTTCCAAAACTGTGACATATGATGGGATTCCGCCACGGGGGGCGGCACCTATCGCGGACAGACAGACAGACACACTTTCGCTTATATTATTATAGATATATAGGATAACAATAGGCTTAATAAACGGCGTTTAGTAAATAAACGGCTATTTTTGCTTCTGTCTAATTTGTAATTTCAGTAATTTCAAATGTCTTATATTTTGCAGATTGTGCTCATATAATTAGCGTTTAGTAAACGCTAATTATATGAGCACAATTTGCAAAATATAAGACAAATTTGAAATTACTTAAATTACAAATTAGACAGAAGCAAAAATAGCCGTTTATTTGCTAAACGTCGTTTATTAAGTATATTTTTGCTTCTGAAAATTAGTAAATTTAACTTAATTAGCACGTTTTTGTCGCCATCTCCGTCGCCAAGGAGTAGGAGTATGAGTGTGAATACACTGGATACTGATAATGATAGTGTTAGAAGTGGGGATTGTGTCAGAAGTGACTTGGAGGCTCAGGATGATCTCCCCAGCACTCAGCCCCTCAGCCAGAGCACTGAGCGTGAGAGCAGGCAGGGCCAGGAAACAGGTGGAGAGAAGCTTCCAGCTAACTTGAGTCACTTGGACAAGTAAGCTATTCCTTATCTACTGAGTATTTAGTAAATTTAATTTGGTCAATTTATAGTTTCACCTAACCAACGATTTTCTGATGCGCCTTATTATATACATAAGGCGCATCAGAAAATCGTTGGTTGGGTGAAACTATAAGTTATCATTTAATTTACTAGTTAAAAGTTAAAACATAGAAAAATTGTTATAAAGGCTGAATAATAGGCGATATATATCCAATATATATTTGATTATTTGTGAACACAGTCATCACAGAGAGCGGCCTACTGTACGTAAAAGGCTAAGTGGCAACGCGTCGGGGCGGGGGAGGAAGGAGGGACTAGGCTGCGAGGCCTCACGCCGGTCAGCTGAGTCACGTGTTCCATCCTACCCCTCCCTGACATGATGCCATGTAGCCTTTTACAGTATTGTTTATTACAGCCCTGCTGTTCTCATGTACTGCTTATTTAGTAATAACATGTCCATTAATACCAATTGTGTTGTTATAAGATAACGTAATGTTCCATTACTAGTAAACATTATGATTAAATCATTCAAAATGTCACCGAGCGGCAAACGCCTGCCATGGTGAAATTACTGGCCGCGCTAATTTTTTTAACTTCATCTCACGTCTAAAGGAAGCTTCAAAAAGCATATGGTTATAGAATATTTTGTGCTTAGAATTACATGTTCTTTCACCTGTATCAATATTTGCAGAAACTCGTGTTACACCCTGTATAAAAATAGTCATATATTGAGTATATATGATGTTTTCTGACTCAAGAACTGAACAGGGCAAGTATACAAATGAAATTAGGCCATATTACAATGCCATGCGCTCGTGATGAGTTTGTTATGGGGTGATGGGCAGAGTGGTGAACGGCGGCATCTCACCCCGACTCACCACACCATACACCACCACGCAGTGGCACGCACGGCTCCGCGACAGACAAGGTACATATATTCCTTCTCCTTCCTTTTCCTTTCCTTCCTTTCTCCTTCTCCTCCTCCTCTTCCTCCTCCTAACCTTTTCTTATAGCAGTTGGTAGTAGTTGTAGTAGTAGCAGCAGTAATTGTAGTAGTAGTAGTAGCAGCAGTAATAAAATATAAGCCGTGTTTTTGTCGTCCAAGCATCGTCTTGGTACAAGACGATGTACGAATGGTCTTGTACGAAGACCGTTTTTTCTCGCAATTGAAAACGGATTGGTTTCTGCGACAACACAACAAGCTTGGTAGGGGCCGAAATAATAATCAGTCCAAAACATTGCAAACAATATCACAAAGCAGTATAACACACATTTCAGCAAGTGTTATTGGTCTTCGTACCAAGACGATGCTTGGACGACAAAAACACGGCTTATATTTTATTACTGCTGCTACTACTACTACTATTACTGCTGCTACTACTACAACTACTACCAACTGCTATAAGAAAAGGTTAGGAGGAGGAAGAGGAGGAGGAGAAGCTAGGAGGTGGAGGAGGAGGAGGAGGAAGAAGGGTGGAGCATTTTGGTGTGGATGATAAATTTGTTTATAAACACAGCTGAGAGCGTGGAAGCCTTGTGATTGGCTGAAACTTTTTGAGAAATACTATGTGATTCGCTGGCGAGGCTGTGACGTCATTGTACTCGCTCAGCCAATCAGCTATCGAAGCCCATAGCGACACCGTACCGCCACTCCCATATCTCGTACCAGAATCCCCGCGAGCTCCGGGTCGTACAAATAGAGGAAGTTTAGTTAAGCTAAACACCGTGCCCTTTAACTCTCTCTGAATGTCTGCCCGGAGCTCGTGGGTATTCCAGTACGAAACATGGCAGTGGCGGTACATGGTTGCTATGGGCATCGATAGCTGATTGGCTGAGCGACTACACCGACGTCACAGCCTCGCCAGCGAATCACAATTGTGTAAAAACAAACGTGCCAGCCAATCAGATTGTGTCTCAAACGTGTCAGCCAATCACAAGCAGCAGCCGCGGGCTGCATTTTCAAGGTCGTTGTATTTATTTCTATTTTCTAGCTTATTCCATCATTCTTTCATCCCCTGTGTCACCTCCGTCGCTTCAACACTTGTTTCTACCTCCACATACACGCGGGTAACACGCCGGTGGCTGTACTTCCTTGTATTCTAGCTATTAATTATTCGTTCCGAGTAATAAGCCGGTCTTCTTCTTCTTCTTGTGATCTTTTTCGTTTGATAATCTATCTATTCGTAGCTGGTCTTCCTGCCAGTTGGGGGAAGCAACCACCCCGGGAGGCGGGTCACAAACCCCCGGCTAACACCCGGTACCCATCACGGCTGGATGGACAAGGGCTTGGGTTTTTATTAAGGAAAAGGGAGCCAATATACCTTCAGTCTGATGCGGAGCCGTGCGCGTGGTGGTGTATGGCATCGCTAGTCGCTACCCGCCGGTGTGGTGATATGCCGCCGCTCACCACGTACACTCGGCCCATCACCCCAAAACATTATCACCACAAGCGGCTGGGTTTGTTATATGGCCTAATTTCTTTTGTATACTTGCCCTGTTCAGTTCTTGAGTCAGAAAACATCATATATACTCAATTTATGAGTATTTTTATGTATATTGCGTACTCCAGACCACCTTCTAGGCAGTCGCCGTGTTTTGACAGCTTAACGTCTTTAAGAACGTCATCAATCTGCACGCAGAATACCAAAATAGCTGATGGCAGTCGCTAGGTCGTGAAGCATGGACGTTAGCGTCTCTGAATGTGGCCCCAGAGCATCATCTGTGGCCGCAGAGTACCATGGTTTGATGGCGGCCGAGCCACTCCCGGTTGCGTCAGCTGATGCCCCCCTATGCGAGCTCTAGTGTATAACTCTGTGAGTTAAACCAAGGCTTACGGGCTTTAGGATAACATAAATAGTGTAGAATGTATGCCTCAATGCCAGAGACAATGCTCTCAGTTATGCGCTCAGCACAAAGAGATGTGTCTGATATGGAAGCAATAATCATTCCATTAAAAACCAGAGTAGTACTGCCTTCGGTCCTGCCACTTAGCTGAATTGAAATGTCTGAAGCACCTCCGCTTCAGTGGGTCTCGGGGTGGCACCGGTGTGAGCAGAAGTCTGTTTACGAGGGAAAGTCCGTTTACTAGCAAAGACGTGTTTATCAACAAAGCCGGTGTTGTGCGAAATATTGTAAACGCGCGAAATCCTGTACACCCCTCCATATGTCACTGGTTTTAGAGCTTAACTGTTGCCTGATACATGTTAAAGGCAACATTGAGGCACTAGCTTTCCATGAGAACACTTATAAATAATAATATTTAATAGATTCACTGGTATTCAGACAAAGGATAATAATAACACCTAAAAAGGCTTTACTTTTTGACGTGGATATTTTAAGCTTTTGAGTAACTATTATTACTTGTAAGTGTTCTTATGGAAAGCTTGTGGCTCTATGATGCTTGTAACATGCATCAGGGAAGCAGTTAATTTATAAAACCAGTGAAATACGGAGGGGTCTACATGATTTCGCGATTTCGCGCGTTGCCAATATTTCGCACAATACCGGACCGGACAAAAGCAGAGCGCATTACTCGATTCATGAATGTTTTTCCTATGAAAGAATAAAAACAGTATACCCTCCCCTACTTTAGTGGACATTCACTCACAAGCGAAAAGACGTACACACGATACCGTGTGACAAGCTTTGTTGATCTACACGTCTTTGGGCTAAATGCAAGAATGCTCGTCAAATCCCGGCAGGTGGATATGCCCCACCGGTGGGATATACAAGAATTGTTCTCAAAACCCCGGCCAGTGGAGATTTGGGCAGTCGTACCAACACAAGCGAGTCCAAGACGGCATCAGTATTTTTACTGTTTTATACATATCTAATACATTTTACTAGTGTAATTTATCATTTCTGCCATTAAAATAATAGCTTTGTTAGTGTTCGCCACTTGTCTGAGGCGTTGGTGTAGAAAAAATGGCCCCGAGTGATACGTGTGAGTACATTTGAACGGCCCGCCGCCACTGCTCCACACAATGGCTGACCTACATCTCCCGCCGCTGCCCGGCTTCCTCACAGGTTAACACACCTATATAAGGCCTCCTGGACCTGATTTTACCTTAATTATGACACGTGTGCATTCACAGTGTATGAATGTCACTCTCGGTTGTGTTGAAAACTCACCTGTAATGGTCTGAGAAGAAATAGGATGGAATAAGGGCAGAGCGGAATCCAGGTGGCTGGTGGGATGTGCATGGTGAACCCAATCAGCTGACTCAAATCTCCACCCGTTGCGTTGTCCTCTGTTGATTCTCTGATTCTTGCTAACCGCGCCGCGATGCAACGGGTCGAGAACATTTCTTGCATATAGCCCTATGTTAGTAAACGAACTTTCCCTCGTAAACAGACCTTTGCTCACACGACACCTTGGACCGGTATTACCAAAACTTAATCATAGCTATGACAGAAATGTATCATTACTCTTGAATATCATAATTTTTTATCATACGCCATTTGTCATAAGTTTGGAATCTAGCACAACTATCTATTATAGGCGTCTGTTAAATATTGCGTCATTTTTTCTTTAAAATGGTTATATAATCAGTAAATTCATCCTTTGACCACGTTTTATGGATTGATACTTCTTCCCTTATGTTTATAACATGTTTAGGGCAGTGACACAGAGAGTAATGTAGTAATTCATTCCAGAAAATAAGGCATATAGATGTACCGTTGAGCAGTATCTGTGTAAACACGGGACAGAGTTGCCAGATGGCGATGTTTTCGATCTAAAAGCTGTTTGTACAAAATTGGTGAGGAACAATATGCCCTCACACGGTCTACACGGTATTTCCTAATCAGCTGTGCATCACTCAGCTCACTCAACACATCCCTATGTGGGCGAATATTCCTTCACTGAGGCTTGATTGATTGATTGATTTTAGTTTTAAGGCGCCGCAACTGCGGGGTTATTGAAGCCTGCCTACAGAAGATACATGTAAAGTAAAACTAAAAAACAAAATTTAAGATAGAATAAAAATATTTAAAATAACGAAATACATAAAAAAATAAGAGTACATTAAAAACAATAATAAGTTAATATTAAAAATATCATAACTTGTTGAGAAGGCCAGCCCTCTCAATAAATGTATGGACTTCGTGTCCCGGAGAGAAACACCTCTCTCCCAATGCCAGGGAGAGACGGTAAGCACCGTCCGACCCGCGACACCGGGACAAAAATTGCACACGTAGGTCGCCAAGACTGGGACACTCAACCAACAAGTGCCGCACAGTTAAGGGGACCAAACAATCATCACAATAAGGAGGGTGGACACCCTCCATGAGGAACCCATGAGTATATAGAGTGTGACCAATACGCAATCGTGCCAAGGCAGTCTCCCATCTCCGGGAGAGACCGCAGTAGCTCCAGTCCTCGATACTTTGGCGGATGGTGCGCAGTTTATTTTGCCCTATAGTAATCCAACGTTCCTGCCAACTGTTGTGAACTGATCTATGGATTGCCGAGCGCAGGTCCGTAGCCGGCACTGCAAAATGTGATAGAGCTGGTCTTCTAGCTGCAGCTTTTGCCAAGGCATCAGTTTCCTCATTACCGGCAACACCTACATGTGCCGGTACCCAACAAAAGCTGACCGTCCGGCCTCGCCTCTTGAGCAGATAAAGACATTCCAGGATGGCATTAACCAGCGGATGGGGAGAGTTAAAATTACATAGTGATTGAAGAGCACTACAAGAATCACTAAAAATTGTAAAAGAGACATCCGGAAGGGTAAAAATAAGCATGAGAGCATATAAAATAGCACTTATTTCAGCCGTAAAAACAGATGAAACACTTGGAAGGCTGACGCCTTTGTTAAACGATGGGAATACGACACCGTATCCAACTCCTTCGTCTGATTTGGAACCATCAGTAAAGACAGGGACCGAACTCTGATGTGTGCAAAAGTGGTCTAAAAACTGGGCACGCTCAGCCTGAGGAGGTAAAGACCCTTTTGAGAGCGGAAGGCTTTTGCAAAAGGACACTTCTGGGAGAAGCCATGGACCGACTGTCGTAGGCCTATGCAGGCATACCGAATCCAGCATCCGCAGTCGAGTGGGTGTGGCAGAGGAGTACACTTGACATCCATATTCAAGCTTCGAAAGGATAAGTGAACGGTGAAGATAGAGGAGTGTAGCGCGATCAGCCCCCCAGCTGGTGTGCGAGAGGACTTTCAGTAGATCCATGGTCCGGAGACAGTCAGTCTTGAGAGCACGAAGGTGAGGTACCCAAGTCAGTCTATTGTCAAAAATGAGTCCTAAAAACCGGGTCTCTTCCCTACATGGTAATCTCTTCCCGTAAAGATACAGGTCTGGGTCGGGATGAATCCCACGGGTTCTGCAAAAATGAACCGCTACAGTCTTCGTTGGAGAAAACCTGAAGCCACGATTCGTCGTCCATTCACAAACTTTATCAATAGCAAGTTGAAGTCGTCTCTCTGCAACCGACATCCTGGAAGCAGCAAAAGAGATTGATAAATCATCCACGTATAATGTACTAACAATCCCCTCTGGCAGTACATCAACAATACCATTGATGGCCACAGCGAACAGAGCTACACTCAAGACGCTACCTTGGGGGATGCCACCTGGAAGCGGGTGTTCAGAAGACAGTATGTTGCCAACTCGAACTCTAAGAACCCGGTTGGCTAGGAAACTCTGGAGGAACACAGGCAAACGACCTCTTAGCCCGAACTCATACAGAGATTGCAATATACCGTGTCTCCAAGCCGTGTCGTAAGCCTTTTCAAGGTCGAAAAAGATGGTCACATGGTGTTGTCGAGAGGCGAATGCCCCGCATATGGATGACTCTAAGGAAATAAGCGCTTCCGTAGTAGAGTGATGCTTACGGAATCCACACTGAGAACGGGAGAAAAAGTTTTCCCGTTCCAAAAACCATACAAGTCGACTATTTACCATTTTTTCGAATAACTTACACACACATGAAGTTAGGATATGGGCCGGAAATTCGTCGGTAGTGAGTGGTCCTTCCCAGGCTTAGGGATCGGGATCACCACCGCCACACCCCAGCTACTTGGGAAGGTTCCTTCAATCCAGATCCTATTATAGATGCTCAACAAGAAATCTAGAGCCTCATCTCTTAGATGACAGAGCATCGCATATGGTACATCATCTTGGCCTGGGGAAGTGTCAGCGCAAACCTTCATGGCTTGACATAGCTCACGAGGTGTAAAAAGAACATTGTAAGATTCCCCGCCTCTGGATGAAAAATCTAAGCCTCTCTGTTCTTGTCGCAGTCTGTCCCTAGCACTTGGAGACGCAAGGTCTGTCTGCGCCACTGACACAAAATGGGAAGCAAATTCCTCTGCTACAGTCAAGGGATCTGCCACAGGGTCTCCATTATTCGATAGAACTGGAGGAGAGGATGGGATAAACTTCCCCTTCATTTTCCTCACTCTTTGCCAAACCTTGGACACCGGGGTAGATGCACAGATCGTACTTATATAAGCCCTCCAAGAGGAGTGACGAGCCTCTTTCATAACCCGTCGGTATCTAGCTCTTGACCTGTGAAAAGATACTTTTAGGTCTACTGAAGTTGGCAGCGAAATGTATTGCGTCTCTGCACGGCGGGAGTGACTCCTCGCTGCCGTACAGTCCTGAGTCCACCACGGAACAGGTCGGCGAGAGAAAGATCCAGATGTGCGGGGGATGCTCAGCGAGGCTGCAAAATGGATTCGAGACACAAAGTAATCTACGGCCTCATCTATTGTTGGAAAGTCATCTATATATGTTCAAAAACACAAGCCTTTTGAAAGCCCTCCCAGTCTGCACGAGAGAGGCACCATTTTGGGAGACATCGGGAAGGGGGCGAGGACACTGCTTTAAGTAGTATGGGATAATGGTCACTTCCCTGAAGAGAATCGGCCACCTCCCATGAGAAGTCGAGGGCGACCTGTGGACTGCAGAGTGATAGGTCAATAGCAGTCAATGTTCCCGTCTGCGAATGGAAATGTGTTGGTTCTCCCGTGTTTAATATATTTAAGTTGTTGCCATCTATAAGAGTTACGAGAGAATCACCGCGGCGATTTCTGGTGGAATCTCCCCACAGAAAATGCCGCCCATTCATGTCTCCAAGGAGAAAAAATGGACGGGGAAGCTGGCGGATAAGATCCTCAAGATCTTGGAGAGGTATATCGTCATTTGGAGGTAGATATATTGAGCAGACAGTGTAGGTCTTGTGCAGATGGATACGACCTGCTACAGCCTGCAAGGGTGATTGCAGCGGGATGACAGTTAAGGGGACATCCCGACGATGGTAAAGGCCACAACCACCACTAAAGCCACCACCTGCTGGAGGTGGTGTGTGGACAGGTATAAAACCTGTCGGGCAGAGACACCTTCCCTGCCCTATCATTGTTTCTTGTAAACAAATAATTTCTGGGTCCAACTCGTTGATGAGAAGGACTAGTTCCTCCCAATTTGCACGTAATCCACGAATATTCCATTGGAGGATTGAAGATGTTATTTCGTGCGTGAAGTTGATGCAGAAGCCTTACGGCTTGTAGACGCTGCGCTATTTGAAAGCCCAGCATCTTTTTTCTGTGTTGTAGAAGATGGTAAACTACTTTTCTGTACATTCCCAGATGTCGGTTGGCGCTTGCGTACATCCGGCGGTGAAATCGGGGTTCTCATACGAGGACCCGCGGCAGTAGTAGATACCGTATGTCCCACCAAAGATGCCGATTTACTGACGGATGATTTACCACTTCTAGGTTTACTTATAGCTCCCGACGAGGGTCTTGAAGATTGCTTATCAGCATGGCTATCAACTGCTTGTGTGTCCATAAGTTGTATGACACCTTCGCCATCAGCGTGATGTAGAGCTGTGTCGCTAGCCGCTTGTGGTAACAGGGGCAGTGATATTAGGAGTCACGGCAGTACTCCCACACCTATCAGTAGGTGTATCTTTACGCACGTCCATCACCTTCTGCTCAGCAATGGAGATTTTAGCCGGAGGGACGCCCACTGACTCTAAGGACTCATTGGAACTGCGAGTTCGCTTCTGAGACTCCTTATTAGGATGGGATTCTGGGAGCCTCTTAGAGGAGGAGTCACTATTGTCATATTTCCCGCGAGCGGCATGCACTACACGAGAGGTGGCTGGAGGCTCATTATGAGAGGAGTCAGCAGACTCCACATAATCGCAGGTCAATAGCGAGAACTTATTATTCACTCGGATGGATTGATTAGGTTTAAGAGAATGTGGTGGTGGAACTGCAGCAGGCTGATTAGGAGTCTTAGGTGAAGAAGCAGCAGCCATCGCGGATGCGTAGGTCCTGCTTCCACCCCCGCCTGCTTGTCTGTGAGAAAGTTCTCTTCTGGCGCTCCCAAGACTGATAAATTGGGAGTTGGCCAAATAAAGGATGTCTTCTTCTAACTTGTAAGTCCCACACTGTCGAGAACTCGGTGGGTGATCAGCACGGCAGTGGAAGCAGTAGGGAGTTGACGGACAGTCAGCTGTGGCATGGGCACCCAACGCCGAGCATCGACCACAGCGAGGAGGGGATTTACAAAATTTTTGCCGTGCCCAAAGCTGTAGCACTCATAGCACTGCATAGGGCGGTCGATAAAGGCTTTTATCTTAAGAGACTGGGGACCGATCCTGATGGAATCGGGGAGACTTGAACCGTAGAAGGTGATAATGATCATGTTTTTGCTTCCTCTGACCTTATAGACCTGTTGAACTCTTTCCGGGCACATGTTTAGTATTTCTGCCTCCGAAAACTCAAAGAGGTCGTAGTTGTAGATTACGCCTTTGCTGGTATTAAACTTTGGATGAGGTTTGATGGTATCAAAAATGCTGTCTTCGGTGATGGGCATGTGGAAGAGCATCCGAGCCTGAGTAAGGTCCTTGGCTCGGATTAGAACTCCTCTGCCATACCGTTTCAGGTGGCCTTCCGGGATCATTCCAATTTCTTTTTCCAGATACCGCGCCGCAAGGAAAAAGTTGCCACCACTTTCCTTATAATACGCCATGTACCAAGTAGGGGTAAGGCTGTGGCGGACAGGTGGAGTAGATGTAGTAGTTTTCTCAAAAGAGTTGGGGATGTAGTCATCAGGGCCGTCTCCAACGTTTACAGAGCGAATGAGTTCGGCTCTGTAATGTCTCGCTCCAATTTCCATCTTTGTGGCTTCCTCATAAGCAGAGGATGCATCATCTGCTGCAGCAAAATTTATGTAGCACCTATTTGATTGTCCATTGTCATCATAAATAAGACGGATGCGGCGAACCACACCATAAGCCTTGAAAATATCATGTAATGCTCTGTATGACAAGGCCTGGGACACGTTGGACAGAAGCAAGGTGTCCAACGTAGAAGTGCCCCGAGGGCCAGGCTCGTCTCTCAATCCCTGTCTGCGTCCCTTGATGCGGGGACCGCCAGACCGGGGAGCTGAGGAGGAAGGGGCGGCTGCCCGCTTCGTGCCACGTCGGGCCTGGAAAGGCGCCAGAGTGGCAATGTGAGAGGATTCAATGGGAGAAGTCGAGGACAAGCGGACGTCAGGGAGAGAGGCAGGCCGGGGTAAATCTTTAGTTTTATACATAAACAAAATTACTTCACTTCCCCACGCCCCCACCCACCACGGAGCCCCACAAGGGGAAGCTGTCTGTTGGGGAAGGACCTCACCCAACAGCTCCAGGGGTAGCAGGGAAGCAGGACCTCACCTACCACTCCACCTCGGTTGCCTAGTGTGTGGTGGCAACCGCGGGACCGATGCGGTGCCCACCAGGCAACCTCCGCTTGGCCCTAGCCAACGCATGACCAGCCGATTGATCCAGCGGGGTTACACTGGACCTCCCGTCCTACCCCAACCCCCCTACCAAAGAAGCGTGTTGCCCACCGAAGGGAACTACAACCCGCCCCGCGGTGGACTCAACTTCCAGATAGAGGGGCGTGTGGGGAATATACATGATGCCACGCACGGCAAACACGTGGGGAGCGGAGCGTGAAGTATAAAAGGAAGAAGAAGCGTGAGACGGAAGAGAAGGGTCTCACCGGGCCTAGAATCGCCCTAAGAAAGGAGAGAAAGGGGGATGAAGCATAAAGGCAACATCACCGGAAGGCTCCACCTCCCAGTGACGAAGGGGGAGCGCTTGGTCCACGAGGCCGACGGCCACCGAACCCAACAATGGCAGGCAGGCCGCCAGAGTAGGTGGCGCCGTCGACCACGCTTCAAGCCCCGCCACCACGACAAGGTGACTCCCCACAGCGGGGTCACTGAGGCTGTTATTGTGTCTCGGCCCTGTTGACAGCAGGGAAGTTTATCATAGTCGCGGGGCCGTTATCATAGTCGCGCTAGAACTCGGTGAACCCACTCGCAGCTTCCCGCGCGGTTTGTGATAGTCCCCCCCCTAATTTATGATATTCGCCAGCCAGTTGTGACTAAAATGGGCCATTTTGTCCAGCTATGATATACGTTTTTAACTATGATCGCTTTGGTAATACTGGTCCAGAGCGATATGAAATGTTACAGAAATAAGATTGTGATCGGAGGAGCCAAACGAAGATAATAGTTTAATAGAGTAAGCAGAAGGGTTAGGTTAGTGAAAAGGTAAAGATGGCGGCATACGCTATAATGCGCGTGGCCTCGGTGCTCATCTCTTGTCTCATTAGCCTTTGAGCCAATGATGGGTAGGAATCCGTTACCCCGGGACACAGTGCTAGTGTGACATCCGGATTACCACAGTTACTTCCCCACGCTTCCCCAGGTACCCATTTATTGATCAACCCTGAAATGAATGATGTACAGCTGGGTTGGGCTGGCCGCCGATTGTCTTGGCCCGGATTCGAACCAGGGCCCGCAGATTCAAAGTGAGGCGTGCTAGCCACTACACCATTGAAGCGACAACCATAGAGAGGTTAGGGGCCGTTCAAAAAGTGCGTAACGCCTAAGGGGGGGAGGGAGGTATGGTGAAGTGCTATGAGTGCGACAGTTGTGGGGAGGGGATGCAGCTATTTGGGTTACGTAACATTTTTTTATTTTCTAAAGAAAAACATAAAAATTATGATTTGCAGGTACTTTGGATACATATATTACTGTATTTAAAAAAAATGGAAATCAACAAATTTAGGGGGAGTACTAACTTGTGTTACATAATCTTCTAGGTGGGCCTGCACATGTGTGGTGTGACAAGGCGTGACGAGGAGGGAAGGGGGTCAAAAATGATGTTCCACTATGGATGTTATATAGTCAAAGAATTTTACATAGTCTGAAGAATTACATGAGAGATCTGCAGCACAGATACATTTAGTTAAAGAGTGACATTGAAGTGAAAGCCACATGGTTGACAATTCTGAGCATTCAAGACCGTGGGCACGAGTACAACTGATGTCGTTGCGTACATATACATACGCAACAGCCAGTGTTGGATTGAACATGAGAATAGAGAGAGTAAGAGGAAACGTAACAAGAACTGCTGTCAATGCTCACAGACACCTGGATTTCGGTGATGAAATGATGATGAAATCTAAAGGAGGAGATATAATGTTTCACAGATTGGAAGTTACATCTATGACCGCGATCTGAGCTTGGTCGTTCCAGCTTATATTGGTGTTTACCAGAAAGTTAACTGATATTGAAGCCCCAAAATAACAATTCCAATCAATTTATAACCCCAAAAACAGTTGGAATGCACTTTGCTCTTGTTTTTAATTTTGCTGGTTGCTTTGCTTAATTTTAATGGCGCTGTATTCAGTTTTCCATCCGTCCGCCAGCAGCCTTATTTAATATTTATTTATGGGTACCAATAAACATAAATCGCTAGACTAACAATGTTTTTTTTCTTGAAGCATAGGCATCAAAATAACTGAATAAACTGGTGGCAAGTATAAAGAAGGGGGAGATGATGGTGGGTTGTCGTAGCCCGTGGTCTAATATTAAGATCCTTTGTAATTACGTTTTCTTTGCCCTTCTGGCCTAGATCCTCGGAAGGCTTACAGTCCTGATGGAGTATCTCATGTTGTTTTCAAAAAGTGTGCTTTTGTGCCTGCACCCAGCCTTGTTAAACTTTTCTGCCTTTATCTTTCTACTTCCACGTTTCTCTATTGCTTGAAGTTTGCTCACATTCAACCTGTTCCTAAGAAAGGTGACTGTTCTAATCCTTTAAACTACTGTCCTATAGCTTTGACTTCCTGCATTTCTAAAGCTTTTGACTAAATATCCTAAATTTGATGATTCGCAAGCATATATCTGCTCACAATCTTCTATCTGATCGTCAGTACGGTTTCCGTAAAGGGGGATCTACTAGCGATCTTCTAGCTTTCCCAACTGAATCTTGATCATCCTCTTTTAGGGGTGTCAGTGAAATTTTCTTTCTTGCCCTTGACATATCAAAAGCTTTTGATTGAGTGTAGCACAAATCTTCAATTTCCAAACTACCCTCATTCAGTTTCCTTCTATCTGTACCTATATCAAGTTTCCTTTCTAAACGTTATATTGCAGCTACTGTAGACGGTCATTGTTCTTCTCGTAAGTCTATCAATAGTGGTGTTCCTCAGGGTCCTGTCGTATCACCCACTTTCTTTATATTTATCATTAATGATCTAAGTCTTAACTCAATTCCCTAACATTCCTACGCTGATTATTCTACCCTTCATTTCTGAGCGTTGTTCATTATATGAGAGACTAGCAGAAAGGGTGCCCTCCGAGCACCTTTCTCCTAGCTCCTACGGAGGGCTGTGGGCCTGCGGCCATGTTGTGTTATGTTGATAAAAAGAAGAAAAACTTCCATCCCCCCAAGTCGATCACGGCCAACAAATTTGGACTACAAAGTCAAGCCTATCTCGCACGGTTTAACCGCTACAGCTGTTTTTAGGTTGTTTTTGCTTGCCACGCCCACCGGGGTCGGACACGCCCCTCAAAACATCTTCCATCCCCCCAAGTCGATCACGGCCAACAATTTTGGACTACAGTGTCATGTCTGATAAATAAAATAATTTGATTTACTAAAATTGATAATAGTATCCCCATAAAATGTCCACTCTCTAGTATGAATTTTAGAGAAAATGTTCCAGCAGAGACTATAGCAGCCACAGCCGTTTTTAGGTTGTTTTTGCTGGCCACGCCCACCAGGGTCGGCCACGCCCATCGAAACATAGCCAATGTTCTCCGCTGGGTCATGAGGATTCCAAATATGTGCGGCATGTGGGGTTTTGGCCATCTGTAGCCGAGTCTATAACGAACATACAGACACACAGACAGACAGACAAATTTATTTTTGCTGGCCACGCCCACCAGGATCGGCCACGCCCATCGAAACATTGTCTATGTTCTCCGCTGGGTCATGAGGATTCCAAATATGTGCGGCATGTGGGGTTTTGGCCATCTGTAGCCGAGTCTATAACGAACATACAGACAGACAGACAGACAGACAAATTTTGAGATTTATTGACAGCGAGCTAAGCTCGCTGTCGTTTACCATAAGACCCGTGGAACCAAGTTTCCGCCAAAAAGTGTATAACTACTCCTAAATATTATCGGATTGAACTGAAATTTGACATGCAAGTAGTGCTGTCAAAATCAATGGGGGTCGTCGGAAGAAACTTTTTGCGTAAAACAAGCCCTTAGGCCGGGTTCACACGAGACACTTTTTAATGGTCAGTGGCCGCCACAAAGAGTGCCCGCAACAAAAAATGGTCGCCACGAAAAGTGGTGAGTAGATGCACCTTACACACGAGCCACTCGGTTGCGGCCACTGATGAGGTCAGTGTCATCATGGATCACCAAGTACTTGGGATCACCGATACCAAGTACTTTGCTTGAAGTATCGGTTATTATGAGTAACTACCTTGTATAAAAAATATAAAATATGTTTAGTAAACACGTCGTGTCTGTAGTCATATGGCGGCAAGTGGCAGGCGGCAGCTCAATACTCATCTCTCTCCACACTGATAGTACATGCAATACACAAGGCATAAGCCCCCCCACAAACACAAACGAAAATATGATAGGTTCAGTAATTCTTGGTCACTTACCAAACGGTATTTCAGTATCGTAGCAGAAGTCAACCATCCCACTCATTTTGAAATTACCGCCGCAAACACAAAAAACACTCACGTAGGGAGTTGCCTGACGTAAAAAATGTATTTGGTATGTTACATTTTTTTACCTGCTTGTATATTTTCACAAATATTTTGCGTATGCTTCTTGAGTACTCATAATACTCGATACCAAGAAAAAAGTATCGATACTTTCGATACAAAGGTGGTATCGATATTTTGATATCCATACGCCCACCACTATCCCCTACATCCCGTGTTTTTGCCTGTTTTTGCTGGATTACATAATGGGTGGAAAACATACGGATGGCACAACGATTCAAGCAATCATTGATCTTTACAAGGCTGGGATCAATAATAAGGAAATTTGCAAGCTTAAAGGAATGAAGCTTACCGTAGAACAGTGCAAAATTGTCTTGCTGACAGTGTACCACGTCGCCTTCAAAGGGTCATCAAGAGGAAGGGCTACGCAACGAAATACTAACTGCAATGGTAAGTGTTGATATTCTACATTATTTTGTTATGTATAAACATGGTGCGTCATACGTGTAAACATTCCCTTTTCGGAGGCGCACAGTGATTATCCACGCACACTAGTTGACTCTGTGACGGACAAATCGAGACAAAAGCAGCGGGTGGCAGGGTGGTGGCAACCAAAAGTGGCTCGTGTGAATGCTGCCATTTGAAAACACGGTTTCTATCGTTGGCCACGGTGGCCGGCCACAATGGTGTGGTCGGAAAAATGGATCCGCCCGCCACGACTCGCCACTATTTTGTGGTCGCCACAAAAAAGTGGCCCGTGTGCATGCAGCCATAGAGATGCGTGTGTTCTATTTTGACCATTTTTTTGTGGCGGCCACTGACCATTAAAAAGTGTCTCGTGTGAACCCGGCCTTAATGAGTAATAAGCGTAAACTACTCCTAATTATTGTCGGATTGAGCTGAAATTTGACATGCAAGTAGTGCTGTCAAAATCAACGGGGGTCTGTACAACTAACTTTTTGCATAGAACAAGCCCTTAATGAGTAATTCACGTAATGAGTTAATTGGCTGGAACGTGGCTCGCTGTCACGTTCCAGCCGCAAAAACTGAGCCAAAAGCATAGGTATGGGCCAGAGGCTGGACGTCTATACTTCTATATTAATAAAAGCGAAAGTGTGTCTGTCTGTGTGTGTGTGTGTGTGTGTGGTATAGGTTCCGCCCCCCGTGGCGCAAACACCTCATATGGCACATTTTTGGAATCAGGTTGACCAGGGGAAGGTCATAAGCCCACTTATGAGATGATCCGATCACTTTTTTTTTTTTTTTTTTTAGCAGCCTATTAGCGAGAATTGTGAAAACAAAAGTAGGTTGCGAGAATTGAGGAAGCCTTGATGTAGGGTGATGGGTAATGGGTGAGTGAATGGGTGGGGTGATGGGTAATGGGTGTGGGGTGATGGGTGAGTGAATGGGTGGGGGGTGATGGGTGATGGGTGAGGGAATAGGTGGGGGGTGATGGGTAATCTATAATAATATAAGCAAAAGTGTGTCTCTCTGTCTGTCTGTCTGTCGTGTGTGTGTGTGTGTGTGGTGTGTGGTGTCTGGTATAGGTTCCGCCCCCCGTGGCGCAATCAACTCATATGGCACATTTTTGGAACCGGGTTGACCAGGGGAAGGTTTTAAGCCCAATTATGAGATGATCCGATCATATTTTTTTTTTTTTTTTTTTTCAGCAGCCTATTAGCGATAATTGTGAAAACAAAAGTGGGTTGCGAGAATTGAGGAAACCTTGATGTAGGGTGATGGGTAATGGGTGAGTGAATGGGTGGGGTGATGGGTAATGGGTGTGGGGTGATGGGTGAGTGAATGGGTGGGGGGTGATGGGTGATGGGTGAGGGAATAGGTGGGGGGTGATGGGTAATGGTAAATATAAGCGAAAGTGTGTCTGTCTGTGTGTGTGTGTGTGTGTGTGTGTCTGGTATAGGTTCCGCCCCCCGTGGCGCAATCACCTCACATGGCACATTTTTGGAACCGGGTTGACCAGGGGAAGGTTTTAAGCCCAGTTATGAGATGATCCGATCACTTTTTTTTTTTTTTTTAGCAGCCTATTAGCGATAATTGTGAAAAAAAAGTGGGTTGCGAGAATTGAGGAAACCTTGATGTAGGGTGATGGGTAATGGGTGAGTGAATGGGTGGGGTGATGGGTAATGGGTGTGGGGTGATGGGTGAGTGAATGGGTGGGGGGTGATGGGTTGGGGATGATGGGTGAGGGAATAGGTGGGGGGTGATGGGTAATGGGTGAGTGAATGGGTGGGGGGTGATGGGTAATGGGTGAGTGAATGGGTGGGGGGTGATGGGTAATGGGTGAGTGAATGGGTGGGGGGAATACATACATTTCTACATCCGTGATTTCAGGAAAGTTAGAAGGGGCTATCTGGAGAGTCCGTGTTTGGTGGGCCGAAGGCCCACCAAACACAGGTGGTGGGCCAAAGGCCCACCACTAATAGCACTCCGCAGGAGCTAGCCAAAAAGTCCGCCCGGAGGGCGGCTTTGCGGCTAGTGATATATATAGATGGAATACAGCCCTGACAGTGTATTATAGCTATCACAGTGGGGTGGAAGAGGCCGAAAGACGACCTTGAGCCATTCAAAGCCACCCACACGCTACTCACCTCCCCTTGTATATCCTAGATTGCAGTGCCCGACATTGTGACCACATAGCCTATACCACTATCATCACTGTGTGTTTGTTAACAGACAACAGACCAACACTAAACATGATAATTTTGAAGTTTTTTGTAGAAAGGCCATTATAATGTATTTTGATCTCCGGGGGGCAAGACACAAGGGACCCCAGATGCTCCGTGTTTTGTAAAAAAAAAACGCTCTTTGTCGTCACAGTGTCCATGGGCAGGTAGGTTCTTAGACCCCCCAGTAGTTTTCCTAGGAAGTATTTAGAGGGGTAACATTTTTTTTTCTTTATGACCAATGTATCTTAATTCTCATGTTTTGATTATTAAGGTAATGATCAAAAGTATGTAAGTACCAACATGTAGTCAAAGTCATAAATAATATAACGTAAATGAAAATGAAAGACATTTTGGTTGTAATCTGGTGTTCCCCAACTGTTTGTTGAAGTTTTCTCTGACCTATCGCCCCCCATCCACTACATGCATTCAACAGTAATACTTATAGTTAACCCGACTCTGGTAATATAACACTGGAGTAATTATTTCCACCAAAATTTAATCCTCCAACGTCCTAGCGCTTCTTAGTGTCCTAGCGC